>JAHWFO010081671.1:1216509-1248016 GCA_023313115.1 Rhysida immarginata | reverse complement strand
ACACGCCATCCTCCATGTTGGCATTATGGCCGCCCGGGATCTCATGTTCGCTGACGGGGATTTCATGAATTGTTTCAGCATGATTTTATGAATAAATTAGTTCCTAAAATCAGGTAAATTATTTGCCTATTCGTAAACAAAATTTGCATAATAATTTCTGAGCCTGAACGCGACGGGGCCGTCCGTGAAACGTCCGTGAAATTGGGGACGCCACTCTGAACTTTAACCAATTAAAAAAATAAAAAGCTAAGCTAATAATTATATATTACATTATACCATAGTCTTTAGATAGTAGATGGTAATCCAACTCCACTGAAAAATGAAGCTAAAGTTTCTAGCTCCCGATACGGGGATAACTAAATTGAAAAATGGCGCTGCATGTACAATCGGACTAAAAACGCATGCAACGCCGGCCTATCGTGAGCTAGAAATTTTAGTTTCATTTTCAGTTTCAATGCAGCCGGAATTATTGGCATAATACTGCCGAAATTAATGTATTCTACATAATCTTAAAGAAATAATTGGCAATCCAACTATTGAATGCATTACATAACTCACTATTAATTTTGGGCATCAACTAAATAAATAAAATAACTTTACAAGTTAGGAAATTCAGATCACGTTAGGTGCCGCATAAAGCGAAGAAAGTCCCTAGCTTCCCTTAACAATGGAAAATGACGGGAGTTGAACGACCATTTACTTCTATAGACCGTGATTATACTTATGAACTTTGATGACTTTTTGTAACATAAACGACTGTATTATACAATTTTTGGTTCACGATTTTATTTATTTATTTATTTACGAGGGTTGGGGCATAAGTCATGGCAACTATTTTTTTTCTGTTAGATATGTGAACGGATCACAAACGTATATGTGTCGTCTGGAAGTTCTGCAGGCATAGTGTGTATGCAGAACAACAGTGGCTCTGTGATAGCTGGTAGTAGCGCAGCGAGGGCTGTGAAATCAGTCAGCTGGTGAGTGTCGTGCGAGATGGAAGTATCCCGTGTTGAGCAGCGCGCTTACATCGAAATAGCCGTTCTCCGAGGGAGAAATGCGATGGAATGTCACAGTGAATTAGTGGAAGCCCTTGGGAATAATTCCCTACCATGCCGTACAGTAGCACGGTGGGTAGGAAAGTTTCAGCAAGGACGTGTGTCAACCAGTGATGAGCAACGTTCGGGCTGATGGTATTCAGCGCCTCCCACATCATTGGCAGCGTCTGATGACAGTAGCAGGGGACTACTTTGACGGTCTTTAGGCCCAGGTTTCTCATGTCAACTTTATGTGTACTGTGTTGTCATTCTATTGCATCGTGAAGGCCATGTTGCCCTGTATACTACCATAATAAATTAGTGTGTTACGATATTTCAGTGCTATTCATTGTCCACACATGTAGTTAACACCTTGTCCTTTCGTTTGTATGTGTCACATTTTCCAACCGGACTGGTATCTTCAAGAAAAAAACTAGTTGCCGTGACTTTTGCCCCAACCCTCGTATTTTTTGCAAGATATCTTGCTACTTGTTTTCTCTGAACAATAATATTTTGTAATGCTTCTAATTTGAATGCTAAGTTGAAATACTGTGATTATAATTCGAGTTACCAACAAATGCTTACATGTCAGCCACTGATGTTCGCCACTATAATACAATTGTTAATGTTGTTACTTTTATACTAATTTCTTTCATACCTTTGTATTTATTAGGTTTTTTGCCCACTAGGACCTAACCCGTCTGCCTTTGACCATACAGGTCCTTGTTGGACACCGCTGTGTTTTTCCTTTAACCTTAAAATAAAATAAATAAATAAAAATAAAACAAATAATATAATTCTTATATTCGGAGTTTCATCATTCCTAACCTTTTTATAGTTTCTGTCATTTTTAATTCTGTATGTGTTATCCTATTGCATTTTTCTCCCCGCCCTCTTATCTCCTCCTACGGAGGGCTGATTCAGATAAAATGAGACGACTTTACAGTTCTGTTACGATGGTGTAATACCATGGCGCCGCCATCGGTTGTGTTCGATGTGAGAACCACGTTGTTGGACTATCGCACGGCACCGTAATTTCCACTGAAGTAGGCTGAGTTTGAGGGACTCCATGGGAAGTTCGTTCCACACCTGCTGACACTTTCCATATCCCATCAACGGTTCTTGGTCGGCGACTTCCGAGCCGTGGTTTCAGGAGACCAAAACCACAGAAATCCATCAGTGATGCGTCAGGAGATTTTACAGGCACATGAGAGAAGGGAATAACTCGTATGCCTGTCTACTCTTCCATCTTCCTGTAGTAAGCCACAGATGACTTGGCAGTGTGGCTTGATACCTTGTCCATGTGGATCCAAACTTTTGATTGCTCACCAAGGTACAGACGTGGTATACCCTGCCGATATATGTGGTCCATTACATTACTCTGGAAGTAAGCTGCACTAATTTTACAGTTTCCAGGAACTCGACGAATCGTGAGCAGTCCACGTGAGCAATATCCGGCAACCACCATGAAGCCCTTTGAAAACTTTTCCTTGCACCTTCGGACAAAATCGGACCTGACCTTGCCCCCTTTTTCGCGATAGTAAATTACCCTGGTTTGTTGGTGTCATCGAGGTACACCCAAGCTTCATCCAAGGAGAAAACCCACTTCCATCGGTCACCTGCAAGATGGTTTTCATACAGTTTTCTGGCGTTGGTGAATCGTTCTTGCACGTGCCTGGCCGACAGTCTGTGACCGGCGCTTTATGACGTCGCTCCAGTCCAAGATTGTCATGAATTATTCTGGAGACTGTTGCCTGTGAAATACCTTTCCTTTGGGCTAGACTTCTCTGTGTGGGGGAATTTCAGCACTTCAGACCGGATATCTCGCACCACCTGAGCTGGGCGTGTTGGCTGAGGCTTGTTTCTGGTCTGCTTCTCTGCTCGTCTACGTTCATTAGATGGTCGCAATTTGTTCTTTTTGATTATTCGACCCACAGTAGCTTTGGATACCACAATACCATTTCGTTTGCATAATCCCACAATGCACGAAAGACTGAAGTTAGCGTCGGAAAGGCCAAATATAAACCCTTCCCAAAAAACTGTGATTTTGGAAGCCATGTTTCAGCACGAAATGTCCCAAATAACAGCAACAAGTGTATACAAAGCTAATCCTCATGAATAATGAACGAGTCATGCAAATCACATTCCGTCAAGGTCATACGCGGCGTTTAAAGTCTTCTCATTTTATCTGAATCAACCCTTCGTATTTGTCCTTTTTCTTGTCCTACCCCAGCACGTCTTCGAATTCTTTTCCTGGCCTCCCATTTGATCTCTTCTAGTATTTCAGCCAATACCGTCTTACTACTCCATATGCTAACTAGATTTAAAGTCGTCCTAATGTACTACATTCACCTCCTCCCCCTCTCCTACTCTTCTGACAATCATCAGTCTTATTATTATTTTCATAATGTGAAAGACCTCTTTTGGTTAGTCAGGCTGCTTGCCTATTTCAGTGTACTTCATGTAGAATTTATTCCAGAAGGGTGAGACTCGTGTAAGCACTGCATACATCCCACATGAACAAATGTGCACTTCACTGATCGATTGACCTTTCATAACTTCAGGATAATTCTCTAATATTCTTTTTGCTTTGATAAAGGATAGTCTCTCTCTGAAACGTTTTATTTTGATTTATTTATTTTATTTATTTATTTTTTTAATAAAATATTTATTGTATTAGCTTTTTATTTTGATTTATTTATTTTATCTTTTAATAATAACATTTTGTTATTGTATCCCAGAGTTTTTGTGTCTCGTCCTTCTCTCCTATATAAGTCTCTGATAATATGAAAGGAATAAATAAATAATGTCTCATAATTTATATTTCAAATATGGTAATTTTTGTATACATACTGTGGAGTGTGACAGTTGCATAAACATTGTATATTCAGTAAACTTTTACTAATACCTTGTGAGTTCTATAAAAATTTATTTACCAAATTTACAGTGTTTATGCTGTTAACTCATTTAAACGACGCTGAAATATTTTAAAAAGCACCAAAAATTAAATAAATTTTACCCCAAATAATGTTAAATTTTCTAAAAATTATAGTAATTCCAATGAAACTTGCGTTAATTCCATGAAAACTGCGTTAAAAATTTTGTAAACTGCGTTAAAGCAAATGCAAAAAGCTGTAATTAATAACTTTCATATGATAGTTACTTTTGTTTAACTGTTTATTATTTTCTTAAACAAATCTATCGAAAAAAAAATTAAAGAAAAATGTATCGTTTTTATTTTTAACCACATCTATGATTTTCCTTAGTCCATGATTCGATCCTTAATATTTATTCTATTTTTTTTAATTATTAGTGGACAGTAAAGCATAAAAGCACCTATATTTAAAGAATTTTCCATATAATTCAACGCGCTTTCGCTGTTGTGTTGACATCACAGGCGAACCTAACGCCCTCTATACGAGCATCTTTTAGCGTTCCGCGTAGAAGCAGGCAATGTAGCGTTGCCCACACAACCTCTTCCAGCCACTGTAATGAAAAGACAATGACGAGGAATTGGAAAATACGACATTAAAGCAACATTCTCACAAATTAAAAGCTCCTTAGAAACTCTAAAAAACCATCTGTATGCAACTAAAACTGTACCAGACCATATTTTTGATAGTTTTATTGAATTTTCTAACTACTTAAATAATGATGTAACTTCAAATATGCATCACACAACAATTCTTAAATATTTTCAAAAGTCGAATAATTAATCAGTGTATAAGCCTATATGTATTAAAAATACTGCCTATTAAAAATTCAGTGCTATTTACTTGGGTTTTTTTTTGGTTTGTTTTATACGAAATTCGGATTTTACGAATAAATGTTCCTGGTCCCCTGAGATTCGTAAAAACGAGGTATATTAAAACTTTTAGTGTCCAGCATAAAAATATTCATAGAGCTGAAATTCATAATATACTAACTGATATGCACCGGCATTGCTCGGGCTGTTTGATTGATGAAATTTTGCAAAATCCGAATTTGAATATTAATGAAAAAGTTAATAAAGTATATATTCACTTTGAAATAAGGAAAAGAATTTTTTTAAATGCACGCACTGGAATTTTGTTTCCAATTGGGTCACCCAGGAATATTCGACATTGCATCCTTAACATTTTAAATTAGTAAAGAAAGGCTTTGAGTATTGATTTATTTCTATCTATACATGCATAAAAAATACTTCATAGATGGATTGAGAGACTTAAGGAACTCTGTTTACAGCCTCATCAGCAAACCTCCTCAATATTTAACCATTTCAGTAGAGTGGTATTCAGTCACAAAGCTTGGAATCATATCCTGAATGTGGTTGTTTATATTGATAGTATCAGTTTAAGCAGCAAGAATAAATATGAATTATGAATTTTCTTGTATGTTTAGAATTTCATTATATATAACTACCTTAAAGAAAGTTACTACATCTATAACTTCTCTAAAGGAATTTACTAAATTGCAAAAACCATATGAAAAATAAATTTTCTTCAGTTATTAGCTCATGAGGAAAAGTACCTACACCTTTTCAGCAAAAGCTTGAGCAGATGCAGGCCTAGAAGTTGTATTCTCTTAGTAGCTAGACACCACTCCTGGTGGAAAGGGGGGGGGGGGGGAGCGTGCAACCCTTTTCTAGGTGTTCAAAGGGTTAAAAGGTGCTAAAGGGTTAAATTTCCATCGATTTTGATTTTTTTTTGACGTTTTTAATGGATATGGATTGATTTTATTGAATATTAATGAATATTTGATTGATTTTATTGTATATTAATGAGTATTGATTGATTTTATTGACAGGTGTTACATACCAAGTACCCAAAGGGATGATTGGAATTTCATTCCGAGAGGCCAAAGGGGTTGGCTGGTATCCAAAGGGGTTGACAGGTTTTTGATGGATTGTGGGTGTGGTTAATGATGGACGGGTTCTTGTTGCATTAGGCCCAGGAAATCAAAAAAGGGTTATCCATCGAAATTTGGGTGAGGGGGTAGTGAAAAAAATATGGCCCGTCACATTCGTTTTTTACCTAATTACTAATTTTCTATTGTGTTTAGAATCACCGGACTTTTTTATTTTTTTCTTTAAATACTCTTCCTAATTAACATTATTGATTCAAGGTGCTGACCAGTACTTACCGTTCAGGTTACCAATGGGTTTTTATTGTCAGTGACCAATGGGTTACAGGTGTTAACTTCCAGGTGTTTTCTTCCAGTTAGCCAAGAGTTACTCACCATATTTGTTACACCTACCCTTTTATCCCGTTAATTAAATTATCCACAATTTTATAAATTAATTTTTTGAAAATAATTTTTAGCCATTTCCAAATTTTTTTTAAATAATTTTTGGTCAATTCCAAAATTATTCAAAAATTTTTATTCAAAAGTCCAGTTTTTTTCAAAATTAAGTTAATTTTAAGCTAAATTTTTTTCATTTAAAATTTTCATCATTTCCAATTTTTTTCAAAATAATTTATCATCATTTCCAAATTAATTCAAAAATTTTTATTATTAATTCCAAAATGTTTCAAAAATTAATTATTCTCTTCCAAATTTAGTTAAAAATTAATTCAAATGTCATTAGGTGTTAAAAAATACGCATTGACACACAGTACAAGTTTATTTTTATTTTTTATTTTATTTTAATAAAAATAGACTCAATCGATTACACATTCAAAAAAATACTCTAGCTCCAAACGTCTGGCTACTACACTCACAGCTGAGCGAGTACAATAATTTTCACTTTCTTTATTAAATATTGGGTTATGCGATCCTTCTTCAGGTATTGGGTCAATCAATGTTTCTGCATCCTGAATAGAACTTGAAATAGCTGACTTAACATTTCACATTGCTCTGTTCCATAACCATAAATTGTTTCAAATTCCTCTTTCCACTGTTCAATCAATGATGCCAATAGCGAATAAGGTACGTATCCGGCAAAGATTGATTTTATTCCAGGGATTGTGTAGCCCATTTCTTTTATTCTTAGCCAGACTACGTAAGTTATCTTAATTTCATTTGTTGGTAATAAGAATTTATAGTACTCTCCAACCCCTTTCAGTCTCACATCTAAATCGTATATCTCTTCTTTCTCCATTAAATGAAGATTATACACACATGATGTTGAAATCGTTTTTACAAGGATTTCTCCACTGCTCAGATAAATTGCATTCAGATCCACAGCGACTTTTATTACTTTAATAAACCTCCGATTACTCTGTGCGTTCTAACTAATTCTCTATAATTTTCTAAAAATCATTCAAATACATACTTTTATCGTTACTTTGTTGAAGTCATCTTCGCTGAAAGCTATTTGCTCGTTGCTATTCGCTGTCTCGCACTCATCTACACACTAAAGACTAAGACTGCAAATGACTGTCTAACTGGTGACCACGTTTTTGCATTCCATTATCCCCACAACCACCACCACCCTCTTTATGTTAATAACAAAAAAAAAACTTTTTGCTCGCAGCTATCCCTTATCTGAGGTCATGTCTACCCCTACCCCACTTTTAGGTTAATCTTACTTATCATTATTTAAAGTCTTATTTTTTAACACATATTTTTAATGTTTAATTATTATTATTACAAAAATAATCTCTCTAATAGCATAGCTATTGCTCGCGCAGACGTACAACATTTGGAACGTACAAAAATGGAACACTAGAAATATAATTTATCAAATACCATGTATAAATTGTGAACATATCTACACAGGTCAAACTAAACGACAATTAGAAATAAGATTAAAAAAACATGAAAGAGCACTTCGCCACAAAGACAAAAACAACCATTTAGTAAATCATTGTATCAAAGAAAACCACACACCAGATTGGAATAACACAAAAATCATTGGAAAAGAAGAAAATTATAAAAAAGATTAATTAAAAAAACAATAAATATCATTACAAATAACAAAAATTTAGCCAAGCCATCAACAGATAAACAATAAATGGACACTACTTTTAAACAACAATTACCCTAGTATACAATAACCAACAATCATAACCAACAGTTACAACCAACTTATCTTCATCATCCTTATATCAATTATTTTTCTTATCAATTGTTAAATTCTTATTTCAACTGTTTTCACCATACAAAAATGTTTTAACCTACTGATGATGAGAAATATTCGTTTTAGAAAACGTTTTTTTATATAAATTTTATCCCAAATATTTGGATCACCCTCTTCAAAATTTAATCTAACACCAACATCCTCACACTTCTTCAAGATTATCGTTTTCTACTATCAACATTATTTTCACAAGACTTCATCTACATCCTCAATAGACTAAATTTATTTCTACTATCAACAACATCTTCAATAGACTATATCGTTTAAGTTTTCTTCCATCTCACAATTTCTTCATTGTTTTTCAAGATTGGTTACTTTATCTTTTTGTTTTTATTAAATTTTAATTTTATGATTTTCCCCATTAAAAGGAGACTACCCACATTTAAATTTAAAATTCTATTTACTATTTTAAAAACATTGTAATTACCATTTACTGTTGTAATTGCTATTATGAGTTGGAGCTCTTATTTCCTGACTCTTCTCTTTTTCGAGTCAGATGAGTGCCATTGTTTTAGTGTGGCCAGTTGATTACTGGGCGTATTACTGCGTCTCAGAATTATTACGTTCTGATGAATTACCCTAGATTTTTTGTGTTGGGTGGAAATGAACAGTGCATACTGAGCGAATCTTGTTTATCCTTGCTTTCTAATTTATTCCTGAAACGAAGATGTGAATTTTTACAAGTGGAAAGGTATTCTATTTCATTACTTTTACCCCAGACTGCTTACGTTTGAATTGGGACGTTTGAATAAAACAGTGAGACGTTGGGAATAAAATAATGGAATTTGGGCTTAACAAAAGAGCAGGGAAGCCATTAGCCGCAGTAGACTTGGAGGAGTAAGCAGGGAAGAGAGAGAGAGAGAGAGAGAGAGATCGGGATTTAACGTTATACTGAGGGTCAAAATGCACCCCTCCCCCCTCCTCTCCCTCACTATGCCGCAATCGTTGAGAGAGAATGAGTTCCCCAACGAATACGCCACCGCGGAGCGCCAACCGCGACGAAAGAAGTTGAAAGAATTTTTTGCTTTTATGCTTTAACAATTACTAGTATTTGAAGGGAAGAGAGTAGAATATTTGCATAATACAGATAGGCACATGCTGTCCGAGTTTGTTTAAATATTTGCTAATGAAGCCTTAACGTAGAATTAGGTGACTAGAATTAATTTGATGGTTTTTTTTGGCTAAGCACCCTTACATGTTATTTTACATTGATTATTGCTTAGGATTTAGGTAGATATGTGCGTAGATAATTTTTTTTCTTGTCTCTTTGACAATGCTTGTAAGAATGTTGACTGTTGAATTCTTGTGAAAACGATTATTATTTGCTGGAATTTTGTTAACAGATGTTAAGGAACCCTAGGCATTTGAAAGACATTACACTTTCTCATTCAATGAATTACTTTTATCATATCACGGTCGGCCCTAGTACACACCACATACAACCGTTGTTAATCCTATTTCTACCAATAAGAAAGCCCTAAATTTTATCAATTGATTATGAATAACAATGTATGACGTTTCCATTTTCAGGGCTTCTGTCTTGGAGGTATTGCCAATAACGGAAATGATAGTTGTTGCGATCTGTATGGCACCTGGCGTGAGCTGTTTCCCTTAGCTTCTCGAAACAATAGAGACTTTTTGCAACCTCAAACGATATGCGAAATACGAAAGGCGAAATGCGAAAGGTGACATTTCGTCTTTCTCCTTTCGTATTTCGTTTTGAGAGTTTTTGCACCCGCGGATTAAGAAATGCGAAAAGAGGAATGCGAAAAAGAGAAATTCCACATTTTTGATACTGCCAACATCAGCAAGGAGAAGTAAGTACTATTAAAGTTTAAAGCTATTTTATTCTATAATACAGTCTATCTAAATATAAGTATATTTTACCTATCATAACTGCGAAGAAGTTTCCTCGTCGGATGCCATGTTGGTTAATGCGAGGAACTGCTGTCAGAGCGGTGAGGTTGCGCGCAGCACGCATGTGGGAAGACAAATTTGGTGACCAAAGGTGGCAACAAAATTTTTTAGAATTTTCGTTTGACAAAACCTGGCATTACCAAACGGTACATGGCAGTCACATGACCAAAATGCCACCTATCGCATTTCGCCTTTCGTATTTCGCATATCGTTTGAAGTTGCAAAAATTCTCTAACGGAAACTTTTGAAAGCTGGATGAACATTTATATCTACAGATCGTGGTCAGAAGTCTCTTCAGTGCCCAAGCTTGTCTCTCTCGTAGGCAGATGAAGACCTCTAGTTGTTGCATTAGAAAATCACTTAAAACAGTTGAGGTGTCACAATAATGTTACATGTTGAGTCCAGCTGCATAGGTCATAGAATTCGTGCGGTGTCGTTCAATAGCGCCTGGAGCTCTGAGTCAATTTCCTGGGCCTCGGCGATGGCTGAGAAATCAGTGGGGGGGGGGGTGCAATTCAGCGACATGGGAAAGGGCATCGGCGACCACGTTGTCGGTGCCAGAGACGTGTCTGATATCGGTGCTGAACTGCACGACAAAATCAAGGTGGCGGAGTTGCCGTGGTGAACAGATGTCTGATTTTTTGTGAGGGCAAAGGTCAGAGGGCGATGATCTGTATAGATTGAGATTACGCGAATTTCTAGCTCATGCTGAAAGTGTTTGACCGCGGAGTAAATGGCCAGCAGATCGCGATCGTATGTCGAGTATTTTTGCTTGGCGACCATTAGCTTACGATAAAAAAAGGCCTAGGGTTTGTATGCATTGTCCTCCTGGGTTTGCAGTACTGCTCCTATGGCGACGTTAGGCGCGTCAAATTAAGGTACAGTTGCTGGTGGGGGGAGTGGTAATTGACAGTAGCCGCGGTCCTAAGATCAGCTTTGAATTTTTCAAAAGCTTGTGCGGCTTCATCGTTCCATTGTATGGGACGCGTATTGTTTTTGATCGAGTCCTGAAGGTAACTGGTCAACGCGGCTTGGGTTAGATCAGTCTTGGGGAGGAAACGCTGATAAAAATTAATCTTAGCGAGGAAGCGTTTCAGTTGGCCTACCATGTCGGGTTTTGGAAAGACTAGTATGGCATGTACCTTGTCGGGGAGTGGGCGGACACCTTCAGGTGTAAACAGGTAGCCCAGGAAGGTAACGGATGCCTTTGCGAAAGCGCACTGTTAGGATTTACCTTAAGGTGATAGGTGGTAAGACGCTCAAAAACTTACGCTTAAGAGGCGCAAGTGTCGCTGATGTTCTTCCTCGTTAGTCGACGCTACTAATATGTCGTCGAAATACGGGAAGAAAAATTCTAATCCCGACAATACTTGGTGGATGAAACGTTGGAACGTTTGTCCGGCGTTTCTGAGTCCGAATGGGGTTGTTACAAATTCGAGCAATCCGAACGGAGTCGTGATCGCGGTCTTGGGAACTTGTTCGAGGAAAACAGGGATGTGATTATAAGCCGTCGCCAAGTCGATGGTTGAATGTATCGTATTTTCATGAACCATTTCAGTACAGTTTTAGATATGGCGGACAGGATATCTGTCCAGGACTGTGACGTCGTTCAGATGGCAATATTCGCTGCAGGGTCGCCAGTCTCTGTTGGGTTTTTTTAGCATGTGTAGGGGGCTGACCCATTGGATTTGGAGGGTCGAATAATGCCCTGAGTGAGCATATAATCGACCTCCATCTGCGCGATGAATAACGCGTCAGCGGACAAACGTCGGGGTTTTGAGAAGATTTGAGACTGGTCGTCTCTATGTGGTGGAAGACGAGTGGTTCTTGTGTGGGTTTGGACAGCAGTGAGGGATTTGTAATGCTGGGGAAGTCCGCCAGAATTAAATTATACGTAGTTTGGTTGTAATGGTGGCAGGGGTGCGCATCGCGTGGCCTGCTGAATGAAGCTGTGTCGTGGTGTCCACGAGGCCGTTGTTGCGTACGTCGACCAATAGATTACAATGCTTCAAAAAATCCGCCCTGATGATGGGATGAGTTATGTCTGCTACTAAAAATCGCCAGGCGAACGAACGTCTTAAATTGAGGTTCAAGTTAAGCAACCTTCTGCCATTTGTCTGGATTTTAGTGCCGTTAGTGGCATAAAGTACAAGATCAGTTTGTTGAGACGGTGAGCGCGTAGGGTCGCGATATATGACTGATATGTCCGCACCGGTGTCTATTAAGAATTGAAGTTTGCATGCGGGTTCGGCGAGCAACATTCGCTCTATCTGGCGTTTACCACTTGAGGCCCAGTCAGTTTTCCAGCGTCCAGTACGAGCACGTGGGGGCACATTTGCTCGCTTTTACGCCAAAACGTTAATGATAGTAGCATTGCGCGTTTGTTTTGTCATCCGTTCGAGTTCGTGATTTGGAGCGATTCGCCATACGAGGGCGGGTGGAGGACCCCGAGGGGTGTCTGCACGGCTCGTCCAAGCGAGCGTTCAATATCTCCATCTATTGGGCAAGCTCCGCGATCTTCTATGTATTTGTAAGGGGAGAGCCGGCTCATGTATTTCATCGGCTAACTGTCAGCTAACTGGGGAAGTTTTTCGTTCGACGCGTCTAGGATGGCCTGTATATTAGCAGGGAGGCGTGCAACCAGAAGGACTTGAGTAAATCGTGGCTCAGGTGGTTGGCAGCCATGTCGCACATGCGTAATGATAAGTGGGAAGGCTGTATGTCACCCAGCTCTAGACCTTGCAGGAGCGTTCTAATTTTTGACGCTTCGCTTTTGGCATAAATTTCTATGATTCGTTTTTTGAGGGTTTGATACTTCTCCTGATGGTGACAGAAAAATACGTGTTGCTAAGGTGAACTGCACTTATCTTGTAGGGCAAATGGTTCTGCGAGGTTGGTCCTGTTGTCCTCTCTTGGGTTGGAAACCATGTGATTGTTGGCTGACGGCCGGCCGGGTGGTCGAACGCTTGGGCCTCTGTTCGGGTCCATGTGGGGTCGGTGATGGGCCTGACAGTCTTGCTGTGTTTGCCAAAAAACGGACTGGGGTCGGTCTTCTACTTAGATGATCGCAGCTGGCCTGCTGCTGTATATTTTGGTGATCATTGGCGGCCGCTTTGTACCCTTGGTTCCGGGTTCCACGTGTCTGTTGGTGATTGTTTTTTGGGGGTTCCACGTGGCTGTTGGCTATCACGTCCGGTTCACCAGTTGTAGTGGTTTTGGAATAAATACTACAATTGATGACTCCATATCTTTAATTATACCAAATCAATACTAAAAACTATTCTTACACTAAAATTAAATTGCATTTAACATAAGTTTACATAATGGAATGTAATGAGATAGAGATCCGCGACTGTCTGTTTGATCTTGCGATTGCAGTCCTAACCAGTGTCTGTCCTGTCGAACCTGAAAGCGAGAGTTCGATCCGGTGCAAACTCGCAGTTACGGGATTGCGATTGGTGGCGCCATCTCCTGTTGATCATCGGAGATTTGACGGGGCGCCATAAATTAATTGCGACAGACTATCTGTGTCAAATAAGCTGATATAGAAGAATTATTTCACAAATCTTCTAACAAATCTAAATTTTAGAACTTTTTTATTTAATTGGCTTTTTGTTTCAATCAAAATATTGGCAAAATAACTGCAATTAAATAGAGTAATTTTTTTTTCAAAGTAGAGCCATCTATGAATGAACAGAAAAAGCACCTTTACAATCAAAAATTAAGAAATCACATTTTATTCAGTTAGAAATCTTTGAAATTAGTTATTGAATAGACTAATTATTTATTGAAGCTCTATATTATGTTAAACGTAGCGTTCGCTTGCTTCAGACACCTTGTGTCAATGCTCAAGCAAATTACAATAATCGCCATATTTTTTTTTAAGTGATCTGACATGATGAATATAGGAGGCTTTATTCAACTTATTGAGTGCAGCGCCAAAGTTTCAAATATTTGGCACATTCCTTGCAAGAATTTGACACACTGAAAGCAAACAGATATGTTTGTTTATATTGTATGTATAAATATATAAAGTAATTCGAAATCAATTTATTAAGTGAATTACAATTTGCTTTATTTATTTAGTTCATGGAGAAAATATTACAATTGCTTAGAAGATAAAAAAATGTAATTATTTACATTAAAAATTTATTCCAGATGAAGGACTGATCCTAGGCTTCCTAGACAAGGCCAGCTCACTTAGACAAAATGGCGGCGATTGTAGACCGGCAGATAATGTGCGATGTTATACAGCTGAGATCGAATATTTTTTAATGCTAATCAAAAAAAAAAAATGTAAAAATGCACAACTTGTCAGGAAAATCTCTTATTGACTCAATATTAAATATAGTTTTAATGAAACCATCGTCTAATTATTTAAACTGTAGTAACACAAAATAATTTTCCATCAAAAAGTCAGTTTTACTTAATAAATTTAAAATTCATTATTGTAATATTTCAATGTGATGAAGATTGTAAATAAAAAATCACAATGTGCATTTTACATTCTTTTTTGCTGAGTATTTTAAAAAAGCCATCTCAGGTATATCATCTGCCTACAATCGCCGCCATTTTGTCTGAGTGAGCTAGCATTGTCGATACGAGGCCTTGAGTGATTTCATCTTGCATGCTAGAGGGTAATTTCTCTGCGTTATGCTAATGCTCCACATGAGAGCTAATAGTACACTAGCGCCACAGACAAAATGGATATTATCCTTCACCATCATATTTCGACTATACTCTATCCAAATTTAGTTTGATTGGGCGTGTCCAATTAAATTTACAATTTCAATCATTAGACATGGTTAATTTTATTTTGCAACAAAGCCTAACAATTGAAAGCTGTAATTTAATTGGATACGCCCTGTCACACTTATGTCGGATAGAGTATAGCTGACATTTTGTGCACTAATAATAAGTCCAATATTTATATGAAACCTGGAATTTCAAAAATGTTAAATTTTAATTCCGAATTTGGAATTTCCAAGCGAAAGGAAAATTGAAAAATTTGGAGGAAATCACAAACCAAATGCAGGCAAATTACAAATCGAGTGAATGGTACTCTTAGTAAACAACTGAACTTTAATACACTTCCAAATGGCTAAATGAGTTATTTCAAACAGAATATTCATTAAAGTGAAATTATTTATTAATCATTTTTATATGGCGTTTTAATGTGAAATGAAGAATAAATATATTTAGTTTACTCCAGTTCAGAATAGGAGTGAACGGACTTTGTTCAGAGATGTGAATTTGCAATATTAACAGACTCAAGAAATTCATATGCATTCAAATCATTTAGTTGATGATGAAAGAACAATAGCTTATAAAAATATCAAAATTAAAGCTTTTTAATTACAAATTTATAAATAATAAAAACTATCATGTCGGTAATAAGCTGGAAAATTTCTAAAAAAGACAAGATAGAGATTCCTATCCACAGTCCGAGACTCCCTCCAATGTCTCCTAAAACGTCTTCAAGCTGCATAAAAAATAAAAAATACAGGTATATCATTTAATAATCTGACTTTAGTATACCCTCTGGCTAATGAATTTGAAAAATCTGTTTAATATTAATATTAAACTCTTTCTGGGTCGAATGACAGCATGAATGCAAGTTGTCAGTCACTAAAGTGTTAAAGAACTTATAAGTCGAAGGAAGAGGACGTTTACCTAATTCGCGCAGATTTTTTTGGGAGAGGATTTGCCTGCCGGATAAGTCCAAAAATTTTCCTATAGGGTTGATATATTGACTCTGGAGCCGCCAGATAATTAATAGAAGTTTACCGCTGAGCCGTACTAGAGGTGTACTGTATCTATTGTCCTCACGACGAAGCTACCACAAAAAAGACTGTCCTCACGTAGAGGCAGACTATGGTTCGGCAAACAAGGTGTTCTGGCAGACCGTGCGCCGCCTCCGTGGAAAGAAGTCTCTTTCATCACAAACTATTAATAGTCCAGATGGGAGGCTTCTGAAAACGGAAGAACAAAAGCCTACAGTTCATTTATCTATTTTCTACTATTTATCTATTTATTTATATTCTGTCTCTCTGACTATCTGTCTGTCTCATATATTCTCTCTCTCTTTCTTAGGGGAATGCTAATTTTTCTATCCACGTTAAGGCGTAATAGAAGAAGACAGATATAATATTAATAAATAGATAAATAGAAGAAGATAGATAAATGAACTGCAGGCTTTTGTTGCTGAAAATGTCCCAAGAGCTTACCACAGGATAATTGGTGCTGCCAGAGGTCTGACTTGAAAAACTTTGCTTTTTTATGTGCTTGGAGGCACAAGAAAAAATCTTTCTGATCAACCTTCTTCTCATAAAGACCCGGCGGCACTTTTCTTGCTGGCATTTGAGCAACATTTCTTACTGGATTCAAGACTGCACATTCAGCTTTTAAGATTCATTTGAACTTGGCCAAAACAGATTCTCCAATATTTAAGTTTTCAAGGTTCTCATGCATGTGCAAGGTTTTGCAACAAACCCGGCCGGGATGAGTGAACCATATCATATTGCAAGGCGCTGTAAGCTGTAGACAAAATTTTGAAGAACATTAGAGGCAGTGGCTGTTGTATTTGCAGGAGATTTTCGACAGACCCTTCCCGTCATCCCAAAAGCCACAAAGGCTGATGAGCTGTATGCTTCTTTGAAGACCTCCATTCTATGGCAAGATGTTCAGAAACTGGAACTGGGGACCAACATATGAGTCCATCTGAGAACTTTTCACAGCACCTGTCTGGTATTGGCAACGGAAGATTGCCTTTGTACCAACAGCGAGACAAGCATCAACTGCAATGTGGACACACAATGACACAATAGGTTACCTCAAGGCAAGGGGGTGGCCGTGGCCTGGTTGTCTCGTCGGTTGGCTTGCCAATCGATGGAGTTCAGCAACTTCAGGCGCGGCCAGCTGCTGGTTGGGTGACGGCCAGGGCTTGAGGGCCACCGCTGGCGGGACAGCTATTTGGGGCGCGGCTGTTGGGGGACTTTGGTCTGACCCATTTGCCGACTGACCATAGCTGGTTCTCCAGCGGTTGGTACAGCCTCTGGCTCGTTTATCCCCAGCAGCTCTTCCATCATGAAACCCCCCGTGCTTCGGAGAGCACGTTAAGCCGTCGGTCCCGGCTGCTACTATCATCTCGTAGCAGTCGTTATTTAATGGGATGGCGCAAAACTCACTCGTAGGAGTAGGTGCCGCAGATTATCGCTTGCGATAATCTACCCTCTGTACTAGATACTACTACTAGATACCTCAAGGCAAAAGTCTTTTTAACATGAACAACAACTACAGAGACTGTACCTGGTTGTGTGAACGGGCGATTTTGGCTGCACAAAATGAAGAAGTCGAAAAATTCAATCTGGATCTGATAAAAACGTTGTCTTCCGTTCTACTGACACTGTTGTCAATAAGGATGAAGCTGAAGAGTTTCCAACGGAGTTTCTGAAGTTTGTCCAGCCTCCTGGAATGCCACCGCACAACCTTATCCACAAAGAAGGAGATCCAGTCATGCTCCTGAGAAATGTGAACCTTTCACGATTGTGCAATAAAACAAGATTAGTCATTAAAAGCATGGAGCCTCATGTTATCCAGGCTATTATCATCACAGGGAAAAACAAAACTGAAATTGTGTTCATTGCAAGAATCTCACTGATTCCATCAGACACAGATTTGCCATTTTAGGTCAAAAGATTGTGATATCCTCTTAAGCTCAGTTTTTCTATGTCAATTGACAAGTCTCACAGACCAACTTTGCTATCTCATTGCTTTCTCATCGTCAGCTGTATATTGGTTAGTCACTTGTTGATATTCCACATAATCTTTACACCACTCTAACCAAAAAGGCTTCTCTAAGATGATTGTTTACTTGGAAACTTTATATAACTAATTCCATGTTTTGTATGGTTTTATGTTTAACTTGTGTTTTTTGCTTTCTTATTGAATAAAATTTTCATTATATTAGCTTTCACTATTTAGTTTACAACTTTTTTTTAAATTAAACCTCGAGCAACGCTAGATATTAAGGCTTGTGCAGGATATGAGTAAAATGCGTCATTGCATAGCAAACTTGGTGGCAAAATTTTCAAGAAGTCCGTGAAATTATGCACCTGATCTTCCATGAATATCAGTTTCATAACAGCCTACTATGACACCACCGCAGTACCGTGATTTGACTTGGAGATATTTGCTTTATCCACTGGAGTCCCGCTATTTTTCTGCTTCCCGTCGGTATTTCATTATTCAGCAGATACCATACCCCTCTACTAATCTTAACGTGTCCACTCACGATGTTCCAGACACAGTTCTAGATGATTTTTTCGGTTATTAGCAAACGTTTTTCGTATACACATATGGCTGCAGCGGCGATTTGGATCTTCTTCAGTTCTGGCGCAGGATTCTGGCAGATATAGTCCCGGAGTAGTTTTTGGTTAAAATCATTTACCGAATTTTGAAAGTGAATATCCATCCTGTCTTTCTGTACAAGTCTTTTAACTGACGGCAGTCTTGCTCGTGATTGATTGACTTTGAGCCATTTTTATCCCTTTTAAAGACAGACTGTGGTTCAGTTTTAAAGAGTAGAGTACATGGGACAATACGCCTTTCGAGAATTCAGATAGCTACTCGGATATATCAATTATGATGAGCACGAATAATGAGCCCTTTTTTTTAAAAGTCTAATAGGTCTGGTCCTTTTTCCAATGCTGATAAGTTCCATGATAAAACTAATCCAACACCTCTTTTAATACTTATGCGCTCAAACGTGTAAGCGAACATTTTCAATCAAATGATCTCGATAGATTTTGTTTAAAAACGAATTAAAACAAATTAAATAGGCTTTACAGATGTTTCTAATTCAGGCCTGTATATGTCTGATTCATTATAATATATTCACTTGCTTCATTTGAAGCAAAATCATGAAATGAAATTACATTAAAAGTTAATGTTTTTGTGCGTTAATTTCAGTTATCTTCAATACATTTGTTTTACATTTAGGAGATAACCAATTTACATACAGGGTGTTTCATAATTGGCGTCCCGTTTTTAGGCCCAAATAATGGCTCAAGGGGGACAGGTGGGGAGAAAATGAATATTGATTATTTGGTTTTGATGTCCCTTAATTCTGAATGAAAACATTTCGCATCCCTGGGGGGGGGGGGGGGGAAGTGGTAAATTTTGAATTTTTTTTTTGTTGGGGTAGGGGTTAGATCCCATTTGTTATTTAGAAAGTTGTACAGCATCACGTAAAATGTGGCTTTAGCAAAAAACTCGGTGAAAAAATCTCATCCCCGCCCTTTATCGAGTGAAAGGTACGGCTAGCCGATGTTGACAAAAACCATACTTACTAGAAAAAAGTAGGGCCGATATTTAGAAAATAAATGAGAACGAATGAAAAAAATTGGGGCCCATTAGCTTTTCAGGGTAACAACTCATTCATTCTCATTTATTTTCAAATGTATTGTTTTCTAATAAGTAATAAAGTTCTAATAAGTTTCTAATGAGTTCTTCTGCTTTTGGCTACATTAGCTAGCCATATCTTTCACTTTACCCACTAAATAAAGGGCAGGGGATGAGATTTTTTCACCGGGTTTTTTGCTAAACCCACATTTTACATAAAGCCCTAAAACTTTCTACAACCCTAGCGTTAATGAACTTCGGACACCTACAGAATTTTGGATAAGTACAACGAAACTAATTGTAAACAAATGAAAATTACTTTATTGAGTGCGCAGAACTTTAGTACAACTGTGATATAGCATTTTAAAATTAAAAAAAAAAAACGAGAAAATTAAATACGCGACTTTTTGTAATATTCTGTTTTCAACACGTTGCATTGAACTTCGTACACCGTACCGTTTATTGCACATTACCACTGAGTGGCGTCACCTTTCCGACGAAACAAATGACGCTGCGAAGTCGTTGAGGCATGCTGGACACTAATTTCTGCGTTGTTTCTACTGGAATTTTGTACTACTCTTCGGAAATACACGCCCGCAACTGCTGCAGTGTTCGAGGCTTTCGCTGTCTGACTTTTCGCTTTAAAATGCGCCATACATTTTCAATGGGTGAGAGATCTGGGCTGCAGGCAGGCCAGTCAAGCACCCTGAAACGCTACTGTTGTAGCCAACCCTAGGTTTTCCGAGCAGCATGAGGCTTCGCGTTGTCCTGCTGAAAGATGCTTGGTCTTCTGTTGAACAAGCTTTTGGCGGGATGGACGCAGATGCTGTTGAAGAATGTTTATATAGGCAGCAGAGTTAATAGTGCCCTCGCAAAAGTGAAGCGAACCTGTCCTGGCTGCACTCATGCAGCCCCACACCATCAGCGATACAGGCTTCTGAACTTTTCTCTGGTAACAGTCGGTATGATTACTTTCGTGCTTGGTCCTTAGCATCTTGCGACCGTTGTGGCCATACATCACTGCAAAGGTGGACTCGTCGGACCACAGAATACTATTTCACTGAATAAGGGTCCACTTTAGATGGGTTCTGGTCCGTGCTACCCGGCGACGCTTAGCTACAGTGCTCATAAATGGCTTACTCTTTGTAGCGAATAAGTAATAGTTGCATCTTCTGATGTATCGGCGGACTGCGCTTTCGGATATGGGTATATGAAAATATTCTCGAGCCCAAACAGTCATTTCATCTACGGGAGCATGCCTGTTTTTGACAATGTCACGTCGAAATACTCATAGGTCTCTAACATTCAATAATCGCTGCTTGCCTGGTGCAGTCCCTAGTTCTGTTTTCCCGATTTCCCTGAAACGCTTGATGATCCCATTAACAGTAGAAAGTGGAACTGATAATTCATGGGCAATAGCTCGCTGGGATTTGTTATTCTGGAACTGCTGTATAATTTATTGCCGTATACACGTTTCTACTGGCTTACCATGTCCAATGGTTCAAAACAACACGAATACTGTGTTCTGTCGCGTAGACGGTGCTTTTAAAGCCTGATAGAAAGCATTCTGAGCGTTTCTACAGCCTTCAGGAAAGTTCTATATGCTGGGGATCCCTTGTGTACGAAGTTCTTTGAAACCTGTTGACAACGCAATTTTACATAAATTTGAATAAATTATTTCACACCATTAAATCGATTCTAAATCGATGTTGATATTGTTACATATACTCAGTAAATCTATTTTCATTATCCTGCACTCCTCTGTATGCACTTTTCACTGTGTTTTTAGCCAAATTACTTGGTGTCCGAAGTTTATTGACGCTAGGTTTGTATATAACACATGGGGTTTAACCCCTACCCCTACGAAATTAAAATTAACAAAATTTACCTATCACCCCCAGGGACGCGAAATGTTTTTATTCTGAAATAGGGGACATTAAAACCAAATAATCAATATTCATTTTCTCCCAATCTGTTCTTCTTGAGTCGTTATTTGGACCTAAAGACGGGACACCAATTATGAAACACCCTGTAAAATGTTTAAGAAATATGTGTACAAACATTTAGGGGTGATAGAGAACCATATTATGAATATATTTTTCTAATAAACTTGAGGTGGCAAATGAATCTTTCATACATAAAAAATTTTTTAAAAATCATCCATACAACGCTGTGTGAAATTTCTTGATACTATTTTCTCCCTCGTTAATTTCCAGAAAGCGGAGCAATTAGAAAACTTGATAGTTGTCACATGCGAATAAAGCTAAAAGTAGGAGTAGGGCAGTGGAATTAAATAACATGCAACAGTGCACTGATTAAATGTTATAAAGGTAATGTTTATTGATAAGATAAACAAAAGTAATGGTAAATAATTAGGAAAAATGTAAACTCCTTCTGTCAAAGGCAAACTATGCCAATTATAAAACAAAACAAAGGCAATAATTAATTCAAAGAATGCAATTAACCTTAACACACCGCTATGTAAAAATAAATAGTATTTAAGCCTTAAACTCCTTTCAAACTTAAAGGACTAGCAACATAAATACAAATGCAAATACATAAGCTGACTCTAGCCTATAATCTAAACAAATACTCTTCAACTAGAAAGCAATACCAAAAGCTTAAATGCTAAAATTGTATAACAATAGCTTACTGGCTAAACAGCTAAACTGTAATACATCAGTCACATAGATATTGCTTAAACTACAACAGTAATAGGAATGAACAGCTTAATAGCTAAAAGCCTAAACCGTAAAACAACAGCCACATAGGTAGACTTAATCTTAAAACAGCACTTTGATTGGGGTCGGCCACTAAATCATAAAAATAAAGCAAGCCCTACTTTTGTATCTATTAATTAACTAAATACAAAATGCTAAGGTATACGATAAAACGCATAGACTTCAAAAACATTTACATATACAATCAAATAGTTAGCACATGTACATATAAGTAAATTCATACAATCCAGCTAAATAAACACGCAGCCTACAAGCCACACTCGTAAAAGTTCCAACTGCGTGAGTATAGATTTAGCACGTAATGATTTAGAAAGTCTTAAACAGAACAAAGTCGTTATCTTAATTTACAAGCAACAGAGAATTTAAAGTTTACACCCGAGACAACTTCAATGACGTAACTACCTAAACGAAGCACGTACATAATTGCATAAATTTCCGAGATCTCTTGTTAACTCTACAAGTAAATAAATAGTCACTTGAGTTCTAAAATATAACCAAACAAGATTATACCACTGATTATGCTTAACATAAAATAACAAATACAGGAAAACCTACGAAGACGGGTAATGGCTTAATTGCGGCGCATATCACACTAGCAACACCCAATTATGGTGAAGCCGAATTCGCCGATA
The DNA here is from genome assembly GCA_023313115.1 of Rhysida immarginata. NCBI lineage: Eukaryota > Metazoa > Arthropoda > Chilopoda > Scolopendromorpha > Scolopendridae > Rhysida > Rhysida immarginata. Next base: position 1,225,230 of record JAHWFO010081671.1, on the reverse strand, counting down.
AAATATGCCCGCATTTCGCATGGCCACAAACCACACACTATCATGTCTCCGTACAGCTCCCTGTAAAACAGCTCCTTAAAAGCTGCCTTTATTAAATCGGCTTTGCAGCCCGCAATAAAAGACGCACTTACGGCTGCGAGGTAACAGTCAGCTATGGAACATCTCGGACCTCGGGAAGGGATTACGAACGCTGCGGAGAAATACAATTCGCTCCGTCGTCTCACTCTCTCTCCGTCGGTGCAAACCTCCGTCCGCTTGGCTTTCCCGCACGATGTGGCGTTTGTCAACGAAGCAAATATTGGCTCCGTAGTCGTCTCCGTCGTGGCGGCTTGAGGTTTCTCTCTCCCGTTCACCCTGCCGATGGCATAGCACCCAATGTGCTTTTTAGTAGCTTACGTCGGGAGCTCCGACTTCTTAAAACCGCTCTCGATCGTCCCTTTTCTCTGTCTGTCGATCTCCTTCGTCTCTCTCCTCGAGTCCACACTTGCAAGTCTCTCTCTTCTCTCATTGGCTCCTGCGTCTTGATGTTCTATCCGACGCTGATGACGTCGCCTCCGTTTTCGCCCGGAATTGTAAAATATTCGAGAGCGAAAACAGGCGTCTATGTTACCAGAATTAACGATGGTATTAGAATTCCGTGACAATAGTGATGGTCACAACGCTTTTAATTAGCAAATATTTATAGGATGTCCATAATGAAAGGATCCAATTGCAAAGCTGCCTACAGGCGAAATCAGTCATCAGAAAAGTGAGAGATTTTGTGGAGAACGTAATGAAAAGATGAGAATTTGTTTCAGCGAAAAATAAAATTAGTTGCGAATGTAGTTGAATACCCGTAGTAAAAAAGTAAATTTATGTGCCGTCACGCAGCAGCTGTTACCTATAAAACTGAGGAACATTCGCGGAGACCCTATGTTGAATGTATATGCCCTATTTGTTAAGGATGTTCTTAGAGACGTTTTACAGAAGAACGTCTCATCAGCCGTCATTTCCATGTGTTGCCTCCCCGACTTTTAGCTCACTCATGCGACTTTTAGCTTTGGGGATATTTAAGATATCTGGTAAGTCGTGGCAATCTGAGAATTTTACCTGATCCTAAAGACAGCCTTTCAAGAGACGTGCGCAACATTCCGCCACACACACTTTGATTAGCTGTGGAACAGGCCATCTCGCGTTTTCAGATGGTATCTGAAAATGATGGCCATCAAGTAGAACATGTTATGTAGCAATTTGTTATGTTTTACACAAATCTGGGTAACTTGTTAAACTATTATACAGGTATAACTAAAGGTGCAATTACTTATTAGATCGCCCTCTGGTGACAAATGTGTAATTATTTTTTGTTTCGCTGAAACAGATTCCCATCTCTTCAATGCGTCTCCCTAAAACTTCACACATTTCTCATGACTGGTTTCGCCTGTAGGCAATTTTGTAATAGGCTCCTTTAATTATGAACACTCGGTATATCAAGGAAAGGACTGAGTGCAATCGATGAACTTTTTTCCTTCAGATCTTGATCCCTTCGTAGCCATCGTAATTACTCCGAAAATTCTGCTTCTTGAGTCCATTTAAGTACCGTCTTTTCAGCGCTATACAATTCATCCACAGACAATGGTCGCAAGGTTTCATTCCTTATTTTAGACTTCCTTGCTTTTATTTAATTCTTCTCTAAAAAACTCGATGACAGTATGCGATTACGGTGCATAATATGCTGAATGATGAGTACCTCTTAAGCGCTTCTGAGAAAAATGAGTTGGTAGTCAGCAAAATGATAGATGTTGTGTTCACTTCAGGCAAATCTGAGTTAGTGTCAGTTGTGTACGGTGATCGTTGATCTTTTTTTGATATCCAATTTTGTTCCTTGCCTAGTTTCTCGACTGTCGTCTCATGTGTGAGCAGATTAGCTGGATTTCCTTCTGAGCGCAGATGCCTGTCATCTCCTGAATTTTTGCCACCCTGTTGGCTACGAATATTGTATTGTATATGGCTGAGTTCTATCTAATCCACCCAAGTATAATTTTAAGTCTACAAAGTCTGATTCGACGAATTCTGCCGAACAATGCTGCATAATGTGGAACATAATTCCGAAAACAGTAATACTGCTTCTAGTTCTAATCTGGGTAACGATATCACTTTTAATGGTGCTACCTTTGATTTGGCACCGAAAGGTTTGAAAGTATGTCATATATATACTTTTTCAACACAGCCAATATATAAGCTGATTGTATCGTGGTGTGAATAGAATGGTGTTCTCTTGCGCAGGCCAAGGTCAAACGCACTTTAGCCAGTGACGTTGAATGACGTCGTCTGGGGAGCAAATTTCCGAAGAGTTGCATTTGAAATAATTATGAAAATTGACACGGCTGAATTCAAAAAAGATTTAACTTTGCAAAAATTAAGTAAACATCAAATTACTATGCTTATCATAAATAATGCTTAATAATAAAGTTTGAAAATAATAAATTTTTACTCTAATACTTCATGAAATTTAATTCTTTTAATGTTTTCTGAAATTTTATAGTTCAAACGTTTTTACCAGATAGTAAAAAAGTTTTCAATAAGATTTTTAAATCGGTCATTACATACTCTGATATATAAATATTTTTCTTTTATAATTAATGAGAAAAAAGTGTCGCTTCGAATTAAATAAACGATCAAGATCATTATTAAATAATGTGTCAAAAATATTAAACTTTAAAGAAAATATTTTGTGAATAAACTTTTATTTATTATGTAAACGTTATAACGATGGCAAATTCGTTACCTTTTTTTTAATTCTTTAATAAAAAAATTTCTTAAACTTATTCTATTCTATAATGGCAATTTTACTGATATTTATATATTTTTTGATATTTTTTAAATTATTATTCAAATATCTGATAGAAATATAATTACATTTACAGATCCATAAAAACTTTCAAAAAAATATATTGATAAATGATTTTTCCATTATTAAGTAATCACACTCATTAATACAAACACATTAGGGTTCAATATCCGCAAAATATAATTACAGGATAAACATTCTATATTACAGTGAATTAAAAAAATGTAAATGTTTATTTTTTAAAAGTCATTTTTTCTTTGTTAGCTTCAACATCTTCCTCCCGTTACTCCTGTTGTTATTTTCAAGATAAGAATGAAAGTATTAAACAAAAAAAATTATGTAAGTTCTTGTCCTAATTGAACAAAGTAAAACTTCACTTATATTTGTTCCCTTTGTCTTCCTTGAATAATTTTTTCAGCCAAACACGGCTCAGCCTGGCATTTTACACTGAAAAACACAGCACGAAAAGCTAAATACAGTGTACGGTATATGCCATGTGCCGCCATTTGCTCCCCAGCTGACATCATGCGCAGAACGAATAAATCAAGCAAACGTTAAGAGCACACCTTTCTATTCACACTACGGATTGTATAACGTTGCTGAAATCATTGTTGATATTATTTGGATTTACATTTCGGGTAATCTTAAGTGTGTTTAGCTTAGCTAATAAGTCGTAGAAGTTGTTCCAGAAATCCATTAATTGGAAGGGGGTTTGTTTCATCCAATTGCAATTTAGCAATCCAATAGTTTAAAAATCTTTCCTCGGATCAGGACAGGTCAACGAAGTCTTAACGGGTCGAATATCGGACAACTCTGTCCCTTTCGTAATTGACTGTTGTTTTGGTAGATCAAATACTGTTGTTATGGTAGTTGTTATGTTAAATCAAATACCCTTTACTGTAAAATACCTTGCGTTGAATTCCATAATAGTGCCAATGTTTTAACTGATACCTTATCGATGGTAAGCGAATCAGGTACAACTTACTCTGATAAATGTTGCAAAACGCAAGGATTGTTTGATCTCCATTGCCTAAGATGAAACTGGTCCCGCTTCATTTAGTCGAATAACTGTTTTTGCAGTGCAACCATACCCTGAATCTCTCTGCCTCCTGTAAGAACATCATCCATATAGAAGTCTTTCTTTACAACATTAGCGGGCAGAGGAAATTATTTTTCTTCATGTTTTACAGCAAGTTTTTGAAGGAAACGCATAACATGATAGGGTGATTCAACCCATAGATGTATCCAATATATTAATTTGCACTGTTTTCTTATCTATACTAGATAGGAAATCTATACTATATATAGATATATAGCCAATCTATACTATATATAGATGTATTCAATATATTAATTTGCACTGTTTTCCTCCATATGCCCCCTCCAAAGGATAAACTGCAGATTCTTATCTTGTTCATTTGTGACGTGTCAAGGGGGGGTGGGGAGGTTCTATTATTATGGGGTTTCCAAAATGTAACCTTCTCACTCACCTTGACACGATCACGGGTTCTTGGGACCTGTTGCGGATTTAGCCGCGACACATTTTGAAATAAATACCAATTCCATCAAGAGTTATGTTGCCATTATTTATTTATTACCATATTACTACCAACAAAACAGACATTATATTTATTAGGGGCCCCTGCTAAATTAATCTGTAACCTATACTTAATACAGTCCTCGTCCCCTTGGCAGTGCACCTTCACTACTGATCTGCCTGTGGCTTTGCAAGGGTCGCTCGTAAAATAGATGATATCGTTATTACTAGTGTATGCATAACACTGGTACCTCAGAGCCTATTAATGGGATGAGATTGTGTCCTCTTTGACATATCCTGGACTTTTGACGTACATGAACACGTCGAGTGCACCTTTTTTTTTAACAATTAGAAGGGAGGCCACATTAACCCTTCCTGTCAAGTAAGACCAACAATCGCTATTCCTATTATTTCTACTCTTTTCTTGGACCAGTGCTAAAAATGCCAAATAATATCATCTATACCATTTCCACTTAATTATTAACAGCGGATCCCTTGTGCCACCTTACACTCAGACATATTTTACTAATTAGTACAGAATAATTAAGTTTTCAAACACAAATGGGATTCCATAAGGAATATATCCCTTCAGTTCATGTAAAACTGAGTTCATATTTAATGTCTAATTCCTCAGCCTAGCGTCTAGATTCTTCCAATTGGGCCATATTCGCCAGTTCAATTGTTCGAATATATGAATTTATTTCGTCAACGTTCCCAGGGTCCCGTCAAGCATTAACTATTACGACACTCACCAATCTTCTCTTCCTAACGCCCCACTCTGATGATAGTTGGTTATTGCCGCTTCACTATAACACACGTAGGGGAAGATGGATCTTGGCTACTATCGAACATCGGCCTAAACATCGTTACCGTTCTTTAAACGATCCATGTCGCTCTTGACAACAAAAGTCTGGTTCCAGTAGTCTTTATACTGTTTACTGCTTTTTCGGAAAATATTACTGAGCTTGACTTTTGTTTAGATGAGGGAAGAGAACATTAAAAACATTAATAAACGTTAAGCTAACTCAAAAACAAAGCCTAACTGCCATGTTGTTTACTACACCCTTGGAAGTCACCTTCCTTCTTCATGGCCGAGGTTATTTCTCTCTCTTTCCTTATTTACTAAATATTTTTTTTATTCCAATTAAAAAAACTATTTAAACGTAACAATCAACATTCCTATTGAGCCAGCATCACTGAGATTCTGGGAATTCCCTCTCACCCAACAATGCTAACCCAAAAAGGAAACTTATTGTTGCCGAAAAATTTTAAAAGATCGTTAAAAAAAATGTATATTATTATTAAAAACACGGCAACAAAAAAATCATATTCATTGTAAAACATAAAAAAAAACTTTAGATTACTTACTAAAAAAAATTATGAAAAATAATGGCAACCAAAAAAAAATAATAAAATTAAACACTGACATCACATGTCACACATTAATAAGTACAGGTATTGGACACTGAAACTGAAACACCTTCGCAAATAGCACTGGATACCCCCAGGGCTGAATAGAACCTTCTGCTAGGTAATTAGTCGTATGCATATCAATGAATTACGTGTCAGAGTTCTTGGTAGTCAGTCCAGTAGAAAAGTTCGATAGTAAGCTTCAAATTGTCTGTGCAGAGCGCTATAAAGGGAGACATATCCGACTTCAAAAGATTGTTGGCGCGCGTCTAGCAGGTGCATCTGTGTCCAAAACTGCCACACTTTGTGATGTCTTACGTGCTACAGTATCCAGGGTGATGTGTGCATATGAACAGGAAGGACGAACCACGTCCAGGAGGAGCAGCTGCAGGAGAAAACGGAAATTGTCGGAAAGAGACGTCAGGACATTGACCAGGATTGTAGCACGAAAGCGGAAAACCACCGCAGCAGAAATCACCGCAGAAATGAATACACACCTCCAGGAACCTGTGTACACGAAGACAATCCGTCGTTACCTGCATAAATCCAACATCCATGGCAGGGTTGCTATGCCGAAGCCTTTCATCATAGTACAAATGCCTCAAAGCGGGTTCAGTGGTACCGGACGCATAAAACCTGGACGTTGGATGACCTCAAACGTGTCATATTCTCGGAATAGTCCAGCTACACTGTCTTCCAAACAACAGGGAGGGCATTCGTCTGGAGGAGCCCCTCTGATGCCTACAACCCAGACTGCTTGGCAGCCACAGTCAAACACGGAGGTGGACCAGTAATGGTTTGGGGTGCAAACTGTGCAGGACCTCTACCGATCCTTCCCAAGACGTGTTGCTGCTGTGCTGACACCTTATTAAATAAAGATTTTGGATTTCTACCAGGTGTTTCAGTTTCAATGTCCAATACCTGTATATGCCCATACATCTGTTCAATGTCTGTAGTCATGGCATACTCGTCACTTCTGAATCCCAGAATTTTCAATAAGTCTTTATGTAGATTGGCTCCTGTCCTTAACTTGTCTTTGAGTGAAGAGCCGAAAATTGTTTCAGCTGACGCAATAAAAACAACTCGAATTTTACTAGATAAGCTATCCGGTTCGGAAGCAGCTTGATGTGAACTGATATAGATTTCTTTTGCTTTAGATATATCTTCATCGGATATTTTTGACATGTGACATCTTGCCTCATAAGCCTTCAGAAAAGCGGTGTAGGCTTATTTTAACTGAGGATCTTGGTGAAACCTTTTTCTAATGAATCCAGCCTTCACTGAGTCTCCAAGAATAATGTTTTGTCTATTGCATTACAGGCTACCACCTATTCCGGGAGCTAAAGATCATTTGCAGCCTGCTTTTCAGTGACGATGAACATTTGAAAATTCCCTGAGTTTCTTACTCGGCGGCAGATTCTATGAAGTAATCATGTGTAAGTACATCAGGCGCTGATAACTGAGTAAATAAATATAGAAAGTATGTGGAAAAACAATACAACATTAACAGTAAGCACCCAATAGCTTGCCCAAGTACCGCAACAAATCTACATTAGACCGTTTCGGGAGGTAGTCCAAAGACTATTCATATCAATTTATTCTCTCAGTATGTTGATGCAATTAAACAATTTACCGAAGAAAACAAACATACTGGCATCATTAAACGTATAAACACACGATAATCTTTGAAGAATAATCATCATTAATGTAGCATGTTATATTTCGTACTTTATTGCTTATATAATTTACTGGGTTTAGATTAATAATATATATGAATTCTACTATGCATTTTTATTATTAATACGGGAACAAAGATTTAAGGACCCAAATTTTGTTAAGTAGTTAATAAAGAAGGCTTTGTGAGGGTTTTTACACGCCAAATCTCAGATGTTTAAATTATTGATTAAATAGGAAAGAAAATTCCACAGCCTGGTTTCGAACCAGGAACATTCAGCTCACCTTGCTGACGCGCCAATCATTTGCGCTACTGTGGACGTTAAAGCATTATCACTATATACATATCCTTAGGGCTGGTTGGAGCCGTACCCAGTTTGCAGGCTGGGACTATCTTTCCTACTGTCCTGAGGTTTGGCTAGTAAAAGCCCTAACAAGACCATTCTTTATTTAATATTTACGAATATTACGCCAGTAGTAAATATAGTACTAGCTGCGAACTGGATACCGCTCCAAACAATCCTAAGGAGATGTAGATAGCTTTAATACTGACTTTTCCATAGTGGCGCATTTAGTTGGTGCGTGAGCACAGTGAACTGAAGGATCCTGCTTCAAAATTAGGCTGCCCAATTTACTTTCTAATTTTCATCATTAATTCAAAAATTTGTATTTGTTTTTAAAACCAAGTCCAAATAAACCAATGATGACAACAACAAGAAATTAATCCTCTCGAGCAGGGTATAGGAAAGTAGCGGAAACCCTGAGTTCATCTATTTTTACCCCTGCATCTCCAATTTTAACGTTCAAATTTTTCTTATCAAAAACTTGATTTTCTCGAACATAGTAATTAAGAAATAAAAAGGAACCCTATCTTCTTTTTTCTCATCATTTTCGATCGAATGATATATTACGTGCCATATGTTGGCATTGTTCTAAAAGACCAAGTGACTGCCTCCCCCACAACGCCGACCCTACTTCATAGTAATGTAGTATTTATCAAGAGGAATCTGCATATCGAATGTAACTCTTTTACTTACACTATCTATCCAACAGTAACCGGACACTTTTGATTTTAGACATTTGATCGAAAATTTAGAAAAATACTTGACAAATTATTCTGAAACTTCAGGGGTTAAATTGCATGTTAAATCTTATACAGGGTGTAAATTTTAAGTTGACAAAGCAGAATAACTCGAAAAATAAGCTTCACACGAAAAAATGCGTATAATCCAAAGTTGATTATTTTCGAGGGGGCATCTGCTGGTGCTAAAAT
>JAHWFO010081671.1:1115788-1176509 GCA_023313115.1 Rhysida immarginata | reverse complement strand
ATAAATCATTTATTTTAATTGATTGGAACCAATAATTATGAACACATATTAATATTGAAAATTAGGACCCCACACTAAAAAAACGACATAAGCTTAACAATTATAATTAAAATTATTCAGCAATCAATTAACCTTTTTTAAACAACGCGAAATATCTTGTATCGACAAGCTTTTAATCAACAACGTGCACCAGCACATGGGAAACCAATGAGCAAATCATGCTACATGCCCAGCCTGTAATACCCACAACCCAGGCTGTCAGTACCCGACGAGAGTGAATCGAGTGCAAGAACTACCCCACGAAAGCATAACGCCCTCCTTTCTTTTTTTGCCAATCAGTGCTATATATTTGCGCTGCACAAGCTTGGTCAACCAGGGAAGAGAGCATTAACTATATTACGACGTTTCACTGTCCACTCATAGACGCAAAACATTGTACTATTCACTCACGTATCACGTTGTTTTCGTTAAGTATTTTTTTACTATAACAATTATCATTGGCGTGACAATTCACCACCAATACATGTAAGCATGCTTTTAGTAACCGCTCATAGAACCCCCCACATTTATGTTTTTGAATAGGCTTCGTTTCAAAAACGCTAACGATTATAAACATCGTTTGTTGCAAACATTTATGTTTACAATTCAAATTATACTCTGGCCGATCGCTAATTAATGACAGTGTCTTTCAGCACCGTGCTATGAACGAAAATTTTAACTCTGAATTAGCTCATAGTCTCTCATATGGTCTCACCAAAGAAAATTAACTGCCGTTCTCGAATTATCAATTACAATTGTCACTTTCTTTTAATAAGCAACTACCCAAATGTTAATTATTCCCATGGGTGATCCTAACTTCAAATATGTCAGAAATAATAAAATAGAATGATCTCACTGCTCTGTTGCTGATTCATTCTCATCTTGGTCGGGAAACTTCGTTCTACACGCATTCCTTCATATAAAGCTCGCTTTCGTCGTATGACAGTCACGCACATTAAAAGAAAAACATCGCCATCGTCAATTCACAGGTCAGATTACTTAAAACTAATTCATAACCATCATACAGGCCTGCTTTCATCAAAAACTCCTATTTACAGCAGAAGACACATCCAAAACATCGCTGCTAGCTCGGGAGGGGGGACTCGAAAAATCTTCTTTTTCTTTCGACGCTTGCCTGCAAAAGCTGAATAACGATCGCTCACTATCCCAACAATCTCCCATTTCCTCCGGGTTTGTGGAGGCTCAAATACTGAGAAAAGCTGCCCAAACAATGTCTGCTTACGATTATCCAAACAATTGCGGCAGCTTCCCTCATAACTTAAAAAAAAAACAATTTCGTATACAGCAAACTGACTTATTTTTATTTAAACATTCCACACGCATGATCGATATTCGCAACCAAACACACCACAAAACACTTACACAACTACCGCAACACAATCGCTACAAAACTCATTTATTCAACAAATACACTTAAAACACAGAAATTTGCATAAACGACACAAATCAACTATAAAATAAAAACATAATAACAAACGAACTCAAAACACACGCTGACACCAGTCACAATTATGCTATGCAGATTAACTTAGAAATTTTAACACTTGCACGAGCCTAAATACATTAAAAGTAAAGTCAGAATTTTGTTTTATTTATTTTTTTATTTTATTTTATTTTTTAGCACTTCAGTTAAAATTATAGGAAATAATAACTTTTCCTCATCATCATCATCATCATCAATATTATTTCCTATTATTTTTATAAGAAATAAATGCAAAACAGAAAAACAGAGATATGGAAATGTGGAGATAAAATTTCTGAGTCAAACGAATGACCGCGAGAGCAAAGAAATGAACAAGTCCTACCGAACATGTGAAACTATAATGCTGTTGTATTTAAATTGAAACACTGCATTTTACATTAGCAAAATGCTGTAACCCTACCGAAGAGACAAGGATTTTTAGCTTAGATTAGCGTGAGCCTAGATTACAGCTGTTGTCGCCACTGTTCACGGCTCGGATACCCTAGGCTTCGTATGGCCTGTGGGATAAGAATTACGTACCCTTTTATAAATAGGACAGGCGTTAACTGAGTCGGAAAAAAAGAACGAAAACGAATGGGGGAACACCAATACATTATAAGCAAAACGTATATCGCATACCTGTGCTAGAAAATGCAAGGAATTTTAGCCCAGAATAACTTGAACACGGACCGATGTGTCAAGCGGTGCTGTACTCCTCGCGAACACGCTAATTCTAGCCCCTGCCGAATTGTGTGATAACAAGTACGTACGTTTTTTTTTGTTTTGTTAATTTGACAGATTTTAATTAGATGAAAAACGTCAATGTAACACAAAAACAAACGTATTTCAAATACCCTGACTTGTCAGATACGTTGATTTTTAGCTTGAATTAGCTTGCGTATCGAAAATAGTGACTGACACCGCAATTAGGCCCCGTGCGAACACCTCAACAGCACCTGTGTGCAAATATTTTAGCGGGAGAGAATTAAGAGAAAAACAAAAACAAAACGATGAAAGAGCAGTGTAACCCTAACAAAGCACAGAAAAACATATCACGTATAACTTTGGTTGAAGACACCGTGTTTCTAAGCAAACACAAACACGTGAAAAATGCAACCCTGAGCGATCGTGCTGAAAAACAACGCCTCAGCGGCCGTGGCCTAGCAGCCAGCACCATCCACATGACCGGCGCACAGACAGACGCCACACACAGATGCACACACAAGTGCAAAATCTATCACCTTGCAACACATCGTAAAAGGGCAGTGAAACGAACATAACCCCGTAACAAACCTTTAAAAAGTAAAAATCAGTGTAATTAGACAGAAAAACAAGCCATCGAGGACACGTCATTGAGAAAGCACGCCCGAGAAGCAACGTGGACGTGACTGTCTACCCCAGGAATCATACGCGAACGTCATCAACTCGTGATTGTAGAGTGACCCAAAACGAAAGCACAGTCTATGTACAGCCTTTATTAAGGAAAAATTATAAAATTCAAACTATATAACAAACCAACTAGCGCGTGGCTTTAAGAACTTAACGACTTGTAACGAATGATGTTAAATCATCGCATGTGACCATAGCCTTAAAATGAATACAGACTTTTTGCACTATAAAGACTATGAAGCATATCACGCATATCCTAATACCATAAGTGAACAGAAAAGTTGTAAACTGTTTGAGAGAGAGAGAGAGAGAGAGAGAGAGCAAAAACAAATTATAGAATACAATTTTAAACAACCTTTTGGAAACTTGTATTGGTTATGTAGGAGGAGGGAGAAAGAGAGAGAGAGAGAGAGAGAGAGGGGGGGGTTGGGTGACTGAATATCGCGAGTTTGGGGAATCAAACAACGCGTTTATCAACCTCTGTGAGCCGAAAGTTGTGCAGACTTGTATAGAGAGAGAGTCAAGTATGTCTCAGCAACATTGAGAAATGCGAAATTTGTATTTTTATTTAACATTTCATCCAGGTTCAAACTTGAGAAGAAAAACAACCCTTCATGCGAGCAAAAGCAATCAGTGAGAGAGTCAAAAATGAAAATAAAACAATTTTCAAACAGCCCAACTTTCAAATAAGCTAAAAAGTCAGTGAATATGACCCTTTCATCAGGTTGTGTGACCTAGTTGTATTTATAAGCAATTATATGAGAGTTCAGACCCACCCTTTTAGACATCCTTAGTCCCTACTCAGTTGCACCCTTGTCAATTGAAACAATGTAGCCCTTAGTTGAAAATTAAAAACAAAACAATACACCTTGAAACAGCAGTCATAGAAGAAACTGTAAAAGAGCTTGGAAAAAATTTGGTTACCCGAGAAACAATAGTGAATTAGTAATTAGGTAATCCATTTGAAGTGCCAGTATCCCAGCCCCTACCCATTTAGGTGGGTATTTAAGCGAGTCAACAGGTGTTCACTTGTAAGACAGAATCACCTCATTGGATTTTGCTGAGAGCATGAGGACCCCTCTTATCTGCCAGACTGGTGCTGGTGCTGATTTTATTTCAGCCTCAGGCCACCTGAACATGGCTGCCATCACGTGATTACCTTACCATCAGAGAAGGGCGTGTCCAACAAGCTGTGTCGCCCTCTTGTGTCAAAACCCCCCAAAAAGGACCACACCCAAAAAAGACCAACGCCCAAATAAAGAACACACCCAAATAAAGACCAACGCCTAAATAAAGTCACACCCAAATACAGAAAGAGGAGGAGGTTGGGTGGTCACGCCCGAAACAGAGGAGGAGGTTGGGTGGTCACGTGATACGAATTCTGCACGCGGATTGGTTGAACACCTGTGACGTCAGGGGGGCGGGTGGTCACGTGACGCAAATACTGAACGCTGATCTGTTGAATACGGGGCGCCTAGCTCCTTATATATGCACCCCGATCGAATACTCATCTACTCCCAGGGAGGAGTGAAAATAAAAGAAAATAAACTCTAATAATACAAAATAAAAAGCAAAAGACAGGCTTAATAAATAATAATATGAAATTAGGGTATACCTAGCCTAAACCAAACCTGGAGAGGGTACCTCAGACAAAAGTACTTGATACTGGCGAAAACGCAAAATCAAAAAGCAGTTTTCAAAGTCAAGGCGAGGCGAAGGGAACACCGGATGAAGAAAGCAGCAAATGGATCTCAAACCGTTCGTCAACCTCATCAGAGTTAACAGGAGTCTCAATAACTTGTTTCTTCCTGCGTCTCCAGAAAAAGTATTCCAGGAGAAAAACAACTACTCCAAAGCTTCAAGGATTCAACGGTTAACTGGTAACACACTAGTGAGGCGAAGATGGCAGCTGTTGTCAAAACCACGATGACGTTGAGCGCTCACGGCGCACTCATAAAGAAGATGCTGGGTCAGTTATAACGCGGTTACATATGAAGAAAAAACATATAGTCACAAAATAGAGGCCTGACCTCTCAGCGCCCGATAAAAAACTGTACATGACAGACAGTTAGATGCTCGAAGATAAAAAAGAACGATGAGGAAACCATTTCCTTTCTCAAACTGCTACATACGTCGGCTCCGAACGGGCGATTTCACTAGCCTAAGTCACCTAAGTACCTAATTGAGCCGCAGACCGTAAACTGATTCAAGAAAGGCCAAAGAGCAAACAGGAAGAAATTTAATACGCGCCTAACAAAACACGTACGCGAGAAGCAAGCTGCACGCCCGCCATAGAAGAACACAACAACAAACATAGGTGGGTAAAACATTGTTTTAATTAACACAAAAACATAAAAAGGCTTACGATAGGGGAAAGCCTAAAGAAATTAACACAAAAAGGCTTAAGATTAACGCGCAAAAAAACTAAAAGAAAGAAAAACGAATTTTTTTACAAAAGCCTCGTAATAGTTGCTAGGTTAATATTGTAAAGCTGCTTTATGGGAGTTATGCCCGAGCAGTTAAAAAGGTGAGGACTGAGGTAGGTTTACAAACTTTTAGCAAAATGCGTATAAACCATTTTTGAAATCTAAATAAGCATAATAGAATAAATTTATTGGTTGATCTCCTAAAAAGGAGACCATATGAGAGAGAGGAGTGGATAAAAATAATTTACAGTATAAGATGGATTTTGGGGTGAAGGAAATGAAGACGAGAAAAAAGTTGTAACCTTTAGTTTAGCTTACAAGCTAATGCATTAATGGGAGCATCCCAGGAAAGATTATGGGTTAAATGAATTCCTAGGTATTTAAAGAATTTGGATGAGTTAATCTGTTGAGAATTATAGCTTAGCTAGAATTCGTCTTATCAAGTTTTTTTCTAAATTAAGTGAAAAGGTTGGTTGTGTTCCAGCGTTAAAGGTTATTCAAGAGCGAGTTAAAAGTTTTTTTGATCTAACTTAACGAGGATTCTGCATATAATATTGTTCCATTATTTTCAGGTATAATTATTTCTCCTTAATGGCTACAAATGAGGGATCATTTTAATGTGTTGCGTCATTGACATTTAATGTCGTCATTGTATGTGCGGAATACATTTCTCAATTCATGAAAACTAATTTTATCACCTCCTTATTCCTTTACCTCTGATCCTCGCTTTGGTTCCCTTATCTGAGACGCGACGATAAAATTTTTCTGAGCGTGAGCACGCATTTAAAACGAATCGAATGTTTAGTCCCTCTTGTTTTCAATAAAAGGTTTCCTTCTAGCTACTGTGAATTGGAGATGGTTCATACTACGGATTATTCAGATGCGACAAAATATATGCAGCAGACAGCTGAAGCTCGATGGAATAGTCGACGACTTGTGCACTAAACTCCTACCTTCCCTACTCGACACGAAAGCCAATGTCAAAGATGTGTTTGTGCATAGCTCCAGTGCTACAGCATCTCGACTAAACAATTGAGTGTTTCCAATTAATTTATTTTAAGTTATCATAGTTACTAACTAATGCCAGGTTATGATTTGTTTACTTTTCATAATTAACTGTAATTTCAAATTGCCATTAAAACTTGCTGCTTTATACAAATTATCCTAAGTCACCATATTTTTCAAAGATTCCAGTGCAGCC
Organism: Rhysida immarginata; assembly: GCA_023313115.1. Taxonomy (NCBI): domain Eukaryota; kingdom Metazoa; phylum Arthropoda; class Chilopoda; order Scolopendromorpha; family Scolopendridae; genus Rhysida; species Rhysida immarginata. The sequence continues at coordinate 1,169,971 of JAHWFO010081671.1, read as the reverse complement.
GTGCAATAATTTAATCATGATAATACGGTGGTGCATAGTAGCAAGTGTGCCATACCACGGTGGGCAATTGATAGCAAACTATGCCTCTTCTACAAACTGACAGCTCATAAACAGTGGTGTGTGCTATGACCCTGATGGACATTTAAATAGCAGATGGTGTGTTATCTACACATTAAGAGTACGTATTCGATGGTGCATGATAGAGAAAGTGCTGTGACCACAGGAAGGTGTTCGTTTTGTTGGTTTGGAGATGTGTGAGAATTTTTTCTCTCTTTTGTTTGGTGGTGCATTGTTGTCTTCATTGGATTAATTTGGAACGGTGTTGAGAAATAATTCAAGTTATCAAATTGGATAGTGTCTAATGAAGTTCTAAATGTGAAACGTGAAAATCCACGAGTAGTCAGTTTCGACAAAGTGTTTTGGTGTAAGGCGACCTCAACAAGTCTGTGTAATATAGGTGCTACAGATGATATGTCACGTTATTTGAATAAGTCAATTCATAGTGTTGCAGTGATGTGCTGTTAAACATTTTCTTCAAGTGTGATTGGTATTTTTGGTTTCAGTCTTCGTAGTAATGCTGGATATATTCTGTAGGAAGGTTTAATGCGTGAAGTGCTTCTATTATTAAGGGTGTATGGTGCATTGATTTAAAAAAACAGAAAGAATGTTTGTGGTGTATCAGTGCTACGGAATGTACTATAGATTGGTATCATGGTATTTTTAGCGTCGAAAATCCAAACTTAAGAATTTTAAATTATAGAAATCCTAAGAAAAGTAATGTTTAGAGAGAATATTCTACATTATAATGCAGTCAATAAAGGACTACCTTATCAGCTATATTTGGTCTCTGAGGAGAACAATTTGGATTTATATATCCAATCATTCCCGAAGGTAATACAAGAATATATAGGAAATGCAATTATACAAGATTTAAACAAGGCAATGATCCTTACGGAAGAAAGTTAAATACAAAGACTAAGAGTAATAATTTAAAATTAGCGTCGATAATCTCTACCCAAATTTCGGACAATAACGAGATAATGTTAATTGGCATAATTTGTAAGCGTAAATGCAAACGTAAAAAAATCCTCGCATAACAAATTAGCGCTTACATTGATTCACGCAACAAAGAGAGGAAAACTTCGATGAACTTCTGCAAGAATGCATTGATGTGCTACATAAACAGGCACATGAAAAGATTTTGAACAGGGCAGTTGAATTTAAGCAGCTATTAGGATTGAAAGTTAATGAGAAATATTTCTATGCACAGTGGATAAATGGTTTGTTTTCAGAGAATTAGTGAATAATATGAATTTAGATAGTACAATTAAAACTCAACAGTTAAAAATTAACTGTCAGTGACTCTCACTATCTTAACCCACTTTCTTTTGTTAATCATTCCACTTACTCATGCACAAATTTAATAATAACAACATGCAATGTCATTGATTTATTTAAATAATAAAATTCAAATCTATCACATTATCTGAATTCAAATTTAAACATAGTCATACTACAGTAATAAATAGAAAACAGAAGTTAAATTTCTGCGAACTGGACTCGAATCTGGGACAATGCATACTTCTAGCGTTGCTCTGCCCATTGAGCTGCTTGTTGGCTTCATGGAGGCTCATTTGGATGTATTGCCACCGCATGGCAATTCATATCCGCAATAGCTCAATTGATAAGAGCAGTGCCAGCGTTCGGCATGGACCCTAGTTCGAGTCCCGGTCGCGGAATGTTTCCATCTTTTTTCTATTTATTATTGCGATGTATTTGAAGAAGTGTATTCAGTTATCTTAATAACTTCTGTTAGAATACTCATACTAATGTAAAATGACGATTAGATTTGAGGTGCCAAAATATAAAATATGCTTACTCTGGGTTGTTAGGAAACCAGACTGATGTGTACCACTAAAAATAAAGAAATTTATGTTTAGGATCTTATAAACGAGTCAGGAAAAAATTTTATCCAACATAATAGTGTTCTTAACTCCTGCAATGTGGAAAAGGTTTTAAGCATAAATAGAAAAAAGGTTTTTATTATCTACATAATCTCTCCAATAAATAAGCGAACCTTGAGTTGGTGTTTCACCATGCGCATTGGCTGCTTTGGGGGAACCGCTAGTTTGTCATCGACCTTCAGTCTGTGGAAACAAGCATACAGATGGAGTTGAGATTATTTTGTTCCTCCTTGTTTATTGTTGATGACGGAGATTGGTAAACAAAGTTTTGGTGAACTCAAGCAATTCCTTTGATGTTGAGGGCTCTATGAAGATAATGAGATCACGGATCTCCTGTGTTGATGAAAACATCGAACGTGTGAAGTCTCTTAGGCTTTCAATAGCCAATACGAATGAATGCTGATAAACTAAATGCGGGAAAATTGTCTTTGCATCCAACTCTTCCAACCCATATGTGGTTGAAAAAATTTGTGAGCAAAAATCAGCAGTGAAGAAATTTGCCATTGCTCATAACTCTGACACACCATTTATGGTTGAGAAAATTGTGAGATAAAATCACAGTGATACTCCACGATCTTCTTGCCCATAATTCGATAACTACGTTGAATCACTATACCTAATCAACAAAAGTAGCCCCCTGCGATTATTTTTCGTTTTCGAAAAAAAAACGATCATGCAGCATTGAAGATAAAACATGAAACGACAAGGCAGCTCAAGAGGCTGACTTATGAAGACTTCTAAGGATCCCTTAACAATGAAAACGGAGATAGGACGTGTATATTGTTACAAATGGGAATAACAAAAGGGGATGAGATTCATATGCCATAAAGTTTGTAAAACACAGTTATTATGACCTCATTTCGCATATTTTTGGATAGAACTTGTATATTTTTAAATTTTAACAAAAGATGGGTGCAAGGAGATAAAGACGAGACCCAAGAATCCTGGAATACAATAAAAATAGGAAATAAAGAAAAAATAAAATAAAATAAATATATCCAAAATAAAAATCTGAAGTTTCAGTTTGAGCCTATATTTTGACAAAGCAGGGAGGATGGCCTCCATCTGAAATATCAGCCTTTTATTTTAAATTTATTTATTTATTTAAATTTATATGTGAAGATACGAGATTTAAGCCACCAAAATAAACAAACTGCATAATTTTGTCAAGTACTTAACTTGGCATTCTTAAAAAATGATAATAAATTCTTGGTGCATCAATACATCAGGAATTGAGTTACAGAAGACCTAAGAACTTACATGGAAATTTGGCTAGCAGTAAAACTATTGTTTTAGGTGAATATATAATGAGGTGGGCCTGGCTTCCAACAGCCAGTCAGCATGCAAAATTCCAGTCACATGAATATGATGTCATTTTGACGTCGCAGGGTCCGTTTTTATGTAAACTGACGGGTTTTTTGGCGTGATGTCACTGCTGAAATTAATATTTGTAAAATTAATTACCGGCTACGAATTAATAAATATTAATTTTGGCCGCCTTTTTGTTTTGGCAAACATTTTATCGTTTTTTGGAGCGTCTGGTTTTCTTGACTTTTCTAATTTTTGGCTGTCGCTATTTCATGTGTGGCTTTTTGGCTGTGGTCAATTTTGGGGGTGGTCGTTTGGGTGTGGTTATTTTGGGTATGGACTTGTCGCTCTTGGCTTTCGGGTTTTAACTTTTTTGGTTGGTTTTTTTGTGTGTGGTCCTTGTTTTGGGTGGAATCCTTTTTTGGGTAGGGGTTGTTATTTTTTTGGGTTTGGTTGTTTTGGGTGTAGTCCACGTTTATGGGTAGTGGTAATTGTTTTCGGGTGGTGGTGCTTTAATATTGGCAATGGGACAGTTGCCTGGTTACAGGCACTCAGTGCAAAAAGATTTTCACTATCACAGATACAATTTAAACTCTTTATAAAGCTTATATACCATCCAAAATTTTTTGTTAGACAATTACAATGTTTTTATCTAATTAATAATTTCTTTTTTTTTCCAAGCCTCCTAGGAGTCTCTACTAATTTATTATATATTTTCAGAACAGTTTGTTTGTTTTTTGATTTTCAAATAATTTTTATAAATTTTAATGCCTTGTCTCTTTGAAATGGGTGTTTGCTTTCTGTAAAGTGTTTGACAGGTGACTAAAATAACAGGCTTTTTTGTCTTATTTTTAAGGTACTGTGTTTGAAATTTGATTTTTTTCATTTTCGTCTCTGACACTCAATGCTTTTACTCACAAGAATGGCTGCATTTTGTATCTCAAATTGAGCTTGGTTTAAATGTTGAAATAAAAATTCAAATTTCGCGTTTTTCAATGATGGAGAGGCATACTGTGTGATTCAAATTCAATGAAAAATCTTTTTGGGGAGGTAGTACAGGTGATTCTTAGCGAAAAAGTTCATATGAACATGGGTCCGAATTTGAATGATAACCGAGATATGAACAGCAGTGAAAATGCCGCCACTAAAATAAACAGGTTAATAACTCAGGTTCTGTATCGCCTAAGAAAATGAGTTTTAGAGGGAAAAAAAAGATATATAAAACCAAGTATACAGTTAAAATTTGATCAAATTCCAACGAATGGTTTCCGAGTTTACGCACTCAAAATCGTAACATGCGCTGGTTAGTATTCGCAGGTGAGCACTGCTACGATTTATATTGCATAACTCGGAAACTACTCATTAGAGTACGATAGAATTGTAACACAACTTTTTGTACCCTATTATTCTTCCAAAATTTTTTATCCTAGGCGTTACAGAACCTGAGTTATTACCCTGTTAAATTTAGTGGCAGCGACCTAAATTAACCTAACCTAACCTAACCTAACCTAACCTAACCTAACCTAACAGAAATTTTTATTTCTGTTCATATCTCAGTTATTATTCAAATTTGGACACATGTTCATATGAACGTTTTTGCTTAGAATCACCCATCCTACCTCCCCTAAAAGTTCTTTACATTGAATTGGAATCACGCAGTATATGGTTGTCTTTACAAATTTGTACAGATTTTCCATGCCGAGGTTATTAAATGAGTTTTTTGATTCCCTCCTCACGAAAATCAGATTCCCTCTCACTCCTTCTCACATAGCCAATACATGTTTGCAATGTGTTGATTAAATTAGTTTTTTTAAAAAAAGCTTTGTTCTCTCTCTTATACAGAGGACAACTTTTTCTGTATATGTAGGTCTTAGGATACGCGACAAAAGTGTTTTCCACGCATTACTCTCTTTATAATGCAACAGAGAGTGTTCAAATTAATACTGCGACTTCACATACGCTGATTTAGCAGTGATCGCCACCAGTTGACATATATAGTATCCAACAAACCAATTAATGTTTACCCAATCAATCATAGACTGTTTGTAGTATCACAATCTATATATTGCAGCAGTCCGCATAACCCCCCCCCCCCGTTTGCTCCGTCGCATATTTTTTTCTTTGAATTTTTGCTGAATATTTATTTATTTTAATTGTGATAACCGATTATTGTCGTCCCCAGAGTTAGTCAATTTTACTATGCTTATTCAACTTCACCGTGCCGACAATGCTCACGAGTCATTGTTGGGATGTTAGCAACGACAAATTAGTGATATTCTTGAGAATGGAATGAAATACGTCGGGCAGAAGATAAAAAGCGGTGACCTGGTAGGGCCTGAAGCCAGGTCCCCGAGCTCCTATCACCTGGAATCTTTGAACTGTTACCAAAATACGAAAATTCGTCAAATAATCTACGCGAGAGTGAGAGAACGAATTCCTTCTCCCATCGCATTTTTGAATCAAAAAACACCATAGAACAAGTGTAAGAGATAACCTTTTTTATTTGATGAGACATTCAAACATTGTTGACGTAAGAAATTCAACATTAGTTGTTTGCTAAACAACTGTTTCACCGCCGTATACACCGTGGAATTGAACTTTTACCCCAATGCGATTATCAGACTTGAAACTTTTACTTTTGAGAAACGTGTAAATCATCAATTCCCTACGTTCAGCCCGAATCACTATGCCAAACTTTATATTCTGCAGTATCTTACAAAAACTCTAAGCAGTTCCGTGGAGAAAAAAGTATTACTTCTTTTGTGGTCAATGCTATTCCATGCATTCGCTCATGGTCACGCCGTTCCCGCTTTTGTGTTTTCTAAAATTCTTCACATCTTCCAGCAGAAGATATATGATATACATATTTCCGTGCTCCATTGGGGATTGCCCAGCTGTTTCATCAGTTTTTTTGCCTAATTATTTCTTTCTTATTAACAATTTGGTACATATTTGTTTTCTTGCAGCACAGGCGATGTCTATCAGTGAACAGTGTCGCCTGCTGCTACCATCAGCATTCACGCTAATCCAGGCAAAAAAATGTTCATGTCTTCTAGCCCTGAGTATATGATATACGTATGTCTGGGCTCTATTTTGGCATACTTACTTGTTTTATCGGTTTTTGCAGGCTCACCTGTTAACAAATTTGCACACAGTTATTATTGGGCAGCTCGAGCAAGCCCTACCGATTGCTCACGGCGTGAACAAAGTTACCCATAGTGTGAACAAACTTGCCCACCACTACGGTCCGCGTTGAAATCACACAAACTAAAAATCTTCGTCTCTTCCACACCTGGGTATATGAAATACGTTTGTCTAGCACTGGAGTTTACCCTGCCAAAACGATTCATAATCATGCTAAACCAATCTAAAAAATCTTCATGTTTTCTAGCCTTAAGTATATGATATATGTGTATCTGGGCTCCATTAGGGCTTACCAATTTGTTTCATAGAGTTTTTCGCCTAATTAAAGTTTCTCTTGTTATCAAATCAAGAATTTATTGGAAAGCTTGAGTGAGGTCTAGTGCTCACACACACAGTGAACAACGTCACCACCACTCTGATCAGCATTCAAGCTAATCCAAGCAAACAACACCCCATATTCCATCACAAATTGGGTTTTTTTTTTGAAGTTTGTTCCAAAGAAGTTCCTTTCAACTATTCAGGTAAGAATTTCTCCATTCTTATCAACTTTATATTGAACAGTATTCCAAAACTAAAGTTTTAAATATTTTTGATTTCTCCTTTCTTTATTTTCAACCACGCGATCAAGTTCATTAGAACTATATGAACTACAATCTTATCACAACTTAAGTATACTGTTAATTTAATTTCACTTCAATGTTTAAACCAGAGAGAACATTCTAATATTAAAATTATTATGGTTTCGATTTTTTCAACCAAAACTTTTGGTGATTATGTAAATTTCAATACTATAAGAAAATTCAAATGTGATTGTTGTTCAGTCAACTTCTTACAACACAATACTTAGAATTTTTCAAGTGTAAAATTTATTAAACAAACAAACAGTCTTTCATTGTACGAGGCTTAATAAAGAAGTAATAGTTCTTGTCATTCCTCTGTGTCTTCTACATCATTTTGTACACAGATGGGATCAGGAGGGATATAAGTTGTGTTGAGATGAGTTATTGCAGTTAATGTATCTTTAACTGGTAGACAAAATACTATCTTTTAATGTCTGCATCTTATGTATATTTTCAGAATCGCTATCTCATGCTCTCATGAAATAAACACCAGTTTCAGACTTTCAAATATGAACGCAATTGTTTAGAGTACAGATATAGTAAAGGTTAGAATGTAATAAAGAAAATTCGTCACTTTTTATCTAACTTTTATACTCTAATATCATCAGTGAAAATTCAAATTTATCTAATTTTTGTATTCTAAACTGCTCATAGGCAATTCAAATTTCGTAGAGGTAGGCGGTACCACATATTTCAGTTTGATTAAGAGTTTCAATAGTGTAAAATTTGCAAAATCAATAATAAGCAAAACACCAAACAATCAAATTCAGCCAACAGCACTTCCATAAAAAACTCAATGAACTTGCACTAGTCACGTCTCTTTCCAAACATTCTGACATTTCAAAGCTGGATCATTAGAATGAATCATAGATGAGGCATTTATTAATTAAATTGTAGCCAAATGACAAAGCCAGAATTCTAGATCTCCTAATTGTAACACAAAAGTATTCTCAAAACTGTTTTACACAAATATTTTAAATTTATTTGATTCGTTTTTAGAATTCAATTCAAGTTGACTACAAGTAGCTAAATTAAATGGGCGACCTGTTAAATAGTAGTGTGAAATTTTGCATGTTAAATAACAATGAATGGTTTGAAGCACAAAGAAATATTCAGATGCGATTATTCTTGATAGGATCAGAAAATCAAACTCCACCGAACTGACTTCACAAAAAACTGTTTTTGCTAGGGGTGTAAAACAGTTCAGCATTCTATTTTAAAATTCCTTAAAAATTAATTCAAGTTTGTTACTCTAATACTTCAGTGTAAACGTTGATTTTTGTATTTGGTTTTGTACATCCATGTCTCAGATAAACATACATTTTCCCGAATCTGGTGTTTTGGTCTGATACATAAAGTCAATGTTTTAAGTGGACAATGTTGCATCTAACAAGACCACATGTCACCAAATTAGTTACTAAAAAAAGTTTGATGAAATAGTCATTTATTTTTATTTTTTTTTCAATTTCTATTACGTAACATTTTTCCAGTTATTTTCCAACATACTTTTATTTACAAATATTTTCCAATTTAGAAACTTTTATTAATAAACATATATTTGGAGAAGTTGCAATAGGCAAAGAATGGATGAAACTAAAAATGTTTCTGAATTTTAAGAGCAATAAAACTTATTGATAAATATACATTCATAAACAATTAACCTCTATTTTCAATTTTTAGAATATAATAATTTTAAGTATCCAGAAACATTATTTTTTAGTTATTTTATAATAAAATATAGCGTTTTTTATCCTACGAGAAATGATTGCTATATTTTATTTTTATAGTTGTTTTCTTATATATATATAAGAAGGGTAAAAAAGGCACAGAATACAAATTTTAATTTCCTTTCCTGATTTAATCATGTCCAAATTTGAGGGGAAAAATGGTTTTTAAAATTCTTTCTAACAATGAGATAAATTTATTGGCAGAAATAAAAAAGTTCAATTATTTTATATATGTACATTAAAAAAACTGGTTTCCAAATGCGGTCTTAGAGACCAAATACCACCATCTGTGTTACAAACATCTTTGCTACATCTCGAGTGCTAATTTACTTTATTATTTTACATACAATGAAAGAACTTAGATGTCAATAAAAATAATAAAACATCAACCAATCTGAATAGAGTGCTAGTAAATTTGAAATAGAATACATTTTTAACTAGCAAATAAGCAATACAATGAATTAAAGAAATGGTGTATTGAGAAATTTCTCATCGAAGAAGAAAACAGGCGAGTGAGGTAGGATCCATTTCTCTGCAAATGCACTTTTGCTGTTTTACTCTATGCTGTGACACAGTTATAATGTGGCCCTCCTCTGTTTGTGTTGTTCGAATTTTGAAGAAAATACTAATCTCTGATGCAGATTATAAACAGTCTGGAATGATTTTATAACTTTTGTTATAAAACAGATTTAACTGAAACCGTTAGAATTGTTAAAGAATACGTTCGTTCAATTAAAGTATTTTATCTTTGGAGTTGACAGACAGTGGCGTTAATTTACAGTTGGCTCTGTTGAGTCGAGTGGAGATCATCTTTTCACCCTAACCCCCCCCCCTCCTCCTCGATAGCGAGCTCTGTGCCGTATCTATTAATTCCTGAGCACCTGTGGAATCTCTAACCAATCAGCAATGATTATGTTATCGTCAGTGAGCGGCGTCTCTTTACAATCTTAAAAGAGACTTTTTGGTAGTTGATTGAGAGATCTACAGAGAGTTGGATGTTTTGAAAGTTTGTCTGGAAGAATGGAGGATAATGAGATGAACTATGAAAAAGTCGTATGTTGTGCTAGAGTGAAACACTTTCACTAGGAAACTACCTTTAGTTAGAAACAGTTTATTATTCCCTACTGATAGATCAATAAAAATGACTTATTATTATAAGTATTGTTATGATTTAGGCCAACTGTTAGTTAAAAAACTTTCGTGGAGCCCAACGAAGAAGAAATCATGCCAGCCCCTGCCACTTATCGCAGCAAACAGCGAGCGATGACGAAGACGACGGGAAGACCGAGTAATGATGCACCTCCTTTCTCATTTTTCATACACTACTGTTTATAAAAATCGCAAGACCATGATGGAATGGTCTAATCCATATGCAATTTGCAATATTTGCATACAATGGGTCAGAGTATAAATGATTAGATTTTCAGAAAGAACACCATGCCTCGACGACGACGAAGGGTACGATATCAACAGCTGACAGACTTTGAAAGAGGATGCATAATAGGTCTGCGTGAAGCGGGATGGTCGTATCGTGACATTGCTGCTCGTGTAGGACGTAATGCAACGACAATTATGCAAGCATGGAGGCAGTGGAGCGAAGAGAACAGGGCACATCGAAGACCAGGCTCAGGAAGACCCAGCACGACGACACCGCGAGATGACAGACACCTCTAGCAGATCGTACAGCTACTTCCACAGTGTTAGCACAACAGTGGGGTGCTACAGTAGGCAGGACAATGTCTGCTAGCACTGTACGATGCCGTTTGATTTCCAGGGGATTGCTGGCACGAGTACCATTGTTGCAGATTCCTTTGACTCAAAACCACAGGTGCCTCAGGTTGCAATAGGCCCATCAACACCAACAGTGGCAAGCTGAATGGCAACAAGTTGTGTTTTCGGATGAGTCAAGGTTTAACTTGCAGCACCATGACGGCAGGATACGAGTCAGAAGACATCGTGGCGAGCGCGACCTTCCAGAATGCAGCCTGCAGCGTCATTTAGGACAAACGCCAGGGTTGATGGTTTGGGTTGCAATCAATTACCAGGGCCATTCCTGTCTGATCAGAATCCATGGCAATCTGAGCAGTGACCGGTACATCAGGGAAGTTGTGCAACCCGAGGTCATCCCCTTCCTGCAGAACCTTCCGGGCGCTGTATTCCAACAGGACAATGCCCGACCGCATGTGGCCAGAAATGTCCTCGCCTTTTTCCAAGCACATCAGAAGCCCTTGTTCCCCTGGCCTGCTCGTTCACCAGACATATGCCCAATCGAACATGTGTGGGACAGGGTTGCTCATCGATTGGCTCGTCAGACTCCTGCAGCAGCAACTGTGGATGAACTGTATACCCATGTAGACAGAGCATGGCAGGACATTCCCCAGGCCCTTATTCAGAGCTTGTTTGACTCAATACCATGACATTTAGAAGCTGTAATTGCATCCAACGGGGGTTTCACCCGATACTAATGTGACAATAAAACGAATTGTATTGACCTGAAAATCTAATGATATGCAAATGCTCCAAATGATTCTTTTCTGACCCATGATATGCAAATGCTCCAAATTTAATGCAGATTGGGCTATTCCATCAGGGTGTTGCGATTTTTATAAACAGTAGTGTATCATAAAAGTCACAAAGAATATTAATTTGTAGTCATGGATTTTGTGAGGAGTCTTGTTCTATTTAACTTTCATTAGTGAGTAAAAGAGAGTAATTAATTTATTCAGTTAAATGATTAAGGTTTAATACCCAGTGACTGAGATAACAACTATTTTGTAAGAATAATTAAAAGAGTTGTAAGAAGCTTTTCGAGAAATAGAATAATATCAATTTTAAAAGTTAAAGAATTTAATCTTTAATATTATAACTGAAGTTGATAAAAGTAGAATTCACATATATTTCAATTATTAATGTGATGGAAGAATTTGGTATAAAAAAGTGTGTAGCAAGTTAATTCTGACTAAAAACTTACTTTTGAAGAACTTATATTCACTGTATATAATATTACTGTTGTAGAACAAATGTGTGTTTTTATAATTAAAACCCTCGTTCCAATTGTTTCTCCAGATATAATTTTCACAACAATAAAACCCCTGTGCACTTTCACGACCAGGTCGGAGCAAAACAAAACTCGGCTACCTGTTCATCTATTCAGAACGAAAGGGCAGACCAGACCTTAACAAAAATGGGTGTTTTGAAAATGGAGTTTAATCGTGCAGATGACTGCATTAATTAGGGTCTGGGCACCCGTACAGAAAATTTAGAATCACTTTATTTAAAAAACCCTTATAAGCGCTTGCAAACGCACATCAAGATGGTCAATACAATGTATCGAAAATGACCAGCCCAGGATGGCTATTGTGCATATGGCTAACCCGAGTTCAGCTGATGGTCAGGGACCATACATCAAGGCTGACTTATGGACAGTTGTCTTCCTGGAATGCTTGGAAACACTAAAGCAGACTTCAGTTAACAGGCTTTGAAAAAACAGGTTAAATGTCTGCTGGGTTTCTATCATTCAAGAGACACTTAATATATGATCTAGAATGTTGCTTGACCCCTGAACTTTGGCCAGTCTCGGGTTAACCGCATGTACAATGGCCATCCATTTTCGATACATAGCACTGTCCAACTGGATATGCATTTGCAACTATTCATGAGGTTTTTTTAAAAAATAGGTCCTAAATTAACAATGGAGTCATAGCTGATAGTAAAACTGCAAAAGTGCAGTTGCAGAGTAAAAGCGTGCACATGTTAGTTTTAGGAAATGGATCCTAGCTCACTCCTCACTTTCTTCAACATGTAATTTCTCAATATACTAATTCTTTAACTTTCTGTTTTTTATATAGTTTATTTGTTAGTTAAAAATGTATTCCATTTCAAAGTTACACTCACTCTGTTCAGATGGCCTGTTGTTTTATATGTCAAATGATAATCTATATTAAATTTGTGTTCACTGATTTTTCTTTGCACATTTTTAAAATTATGTCTCACTTCTCCTCAAATTACACTCTTACCTCATCTCATTGTATTGTGAATTTTTACTTTGACTTAAAAAAGTTGTAATTCGTAAATTAAAGAAACGAAATTTCTCTGTATGATTTTTCACATTAGATAAAAATGTCTACCAATAAATCCCGTTTTGATAAAAACTGGCTGTTGATAAATTTCGCAATGAGGAAAACCATCCCCAAAGAAATTCCATGAAGAACAAAATCGTTCTCACAGAAATTCTATCATTGCATAACCGTCCAGACAGAAATTCAGTTGTTGTAAAAACCATTGCCGGAGAAATTCCACATCAATGAAAAACGTCCACAGAGAAATTCTATCGTCGCAACAGAGATCAAGGAATTCGAATTGTAACAATGTCCAATTTAAACATTCACATTGTGTATCAGACCAAAACACAAAATTTGGGACTATGTATGTTTATCTGAGACATAGTTGTACAAAACCAAAACAAACTCAACATTTAAACTTAACATTTAAACTAAAGTATTACTGTGACACTATTCTTGAATTCATTTTTTACTGATTTTGAAAATAAAATCTTAGATTGACTTACACCCCGAGCATGAGGAGTTTGGTTTTAAAATTAGTTTAGTGGAGTTTCTGATCCTATAGTTTCTGATCCTATCAAGAATCTTTGCATCGGTGTATTATTTGTGATAGGAACTTCAAAACACTCATTTTGTTGAGTTTAATTCAAGATTTTACACATTATTTAACAGGTCGCCTGTTTAATTTAGCTATTTGTAATCAAATCGAATGTGGATACTAAAATGAATCAAATAAATTTTAAATATTTGTTTAATACAGTTTTAAGAATGCTTTTTTGTTACAATTACGAGTTTGAGGGAGGATTCTTCAGATAGTCAATCACTTTCCAGGGAGTATCAAAACATTGCTCACGAGCAATCTCTTCCTTACAAACTATTGGCTCATACTTAGCCACAACTGAAATCGGTACTCATCTGGCTTAGTCATTTGACTTCAATTTATTTAATAAATACCCTGCCAGTGATTTATTTGAACTACATGCCTTGGAAAAGTCGAAATGCTTGGACAGAGACATGATCAGTGCAAGTTCGTTGATTTGTTTACAAAAGTATTGTTGGCTGAATTTGGATGTTTGGTGATTGGTTGAGTCATTGATTTTGCAACATTTGTACTACTGAAACTTTTAATCGAACAAATACATGTGGTACCACCTACTTCCGGGAGATTTGAATTGTCTCTGAGCAGTTTAGAGTACAAAAGTTCTGTATATAGGTATGGATTTTCTAAATTATATTTCAAACCTTCACTACATCTGTTTGTCTGGACGATTGCATCCATAATAGAAAGTATGAAGCCGGTATTTGTTTGAAGAGAGCATGAGATTGAGATTCTGAGAATAATTTGTATTTTGTTTACCAGTTAAAATGGTCTGTAAAATATATGGATGTCATCATGAATTCTAATATTTTTCTTTCTTTCCATACACTAGTGTTGGGTGCTGTGAACGACTCATGTTTTTTTTATCTGGGACACTGGCATAGCCTATCTTTCAAACCTTTTAAGCATTCTTTTGTGTATATTGTTGAGTCGTTTGATATTCACAAGAGGCCATGGGATGACATACAGGGGCATTTACTTTTTTCCTACCAACCCACATGTCTGCAGCTTAATGAGACCAAATTTGCGAGATTGTAGGCAAGTGAGTTTTTCCACTCAGATAAAACACCTTTTTTGCCAGGGAACTGTCCATATGATGGCCTATTTATTGTCATAGCTCGTCTACTATCATATGTTGAATGCTTTTTTGGGAGGCGTGAACTTTTTTTCTTTTTAAAGTACAGCATTTCATAGCTGAAATTAGTAGCAAAAAATTCTGCCATTATTTTAAAATTAAACTCATATTTCAGCAAGTTTCTTTTTTCTTATAATATTATAATTAGCAAAAGGTTCCATGAGCTGTGCTTTAATAAACGTCTTTGGAACTCAGTTTGTGAATATTCAAACTCAAACACGACCTATTTAAACAATTTCATCTCAACTGTGTACATAAAGATGTAGAACACACAGAGGAGTAACGAGAATGGTTAATTCTTTATCAAACCTTGTACAATGAAAATCTGTTGCTTTAATAAATTTTGCACTTGAAAATGCTAAGTATTGTTTTTTGCAAACTTCACTAAACAACAATTACATCTAAATTTGCTTTTTGTTTTGAAATTTTCAATGTCACTGAAATATTTGGTTGCACAAAAATAGAAATCATAATGATATTATAAGTAGAATCTTTCATCTGTTTTAAACTTCACCCCAAACATTGAAGAGAAAGTAACTTAAAATTTACTTAAGTTGCAGTGACAATCTCATCTGTGATACGGTTATTGTTCACATTGTTCTTATGGATTAGATTGAGTGGCTGAAGGTAAAGACAGGAAAAATCAAACATATTAAAGACTTATTTTGAAATGACTGTTCAGTGTAAGTTTCATAAGAATGGAGAAGTTTTTACTTTAATTAGGCAAAATAAACCAATGAAACTGCAGGGAATCACAAAGATTTTTAGTTTGGTTTAGTGAGATTGGCTGTTGTAGCATTGGCACTTTGCTTGAGCTCTAGGCTTCGCCCAATCTGCCCATTAAAGCTGTACAAATTTGGAAATAGGAAAGCCTTTAACCCTAAATAACTAAACCTCCTAAAAGTTACGATGTCAATTTGAATAATTGACATCATTTCATAAAGCTAAACTTTCTTCTACTCCTGTTTTTGTGTTATCTCCCCATTCATGTGTGGCACTTGGTGCTTTCTCGCCTTTTAGTTTTGTAGATATCTATGGGGCTCGTAAAATTTATGAAGATAAGCATTAATGTAGTTTTTTTCTTCTTCTTAGTTATATTTATTTTCTGGTCTTTTAATGTAGTATAATGGAATAATTCGCTAAGCTTTCAGATGGAGAAAGAGGAACCAAGGCTTCTAAGATGGCTTTTGGATTCTGACTGAGAGTGACTTAGAAAATGATAATTATAATGGTAATGCAGAGACCAAACATGACTGCACTGATAATGATGATGATGACGAACAAACAGAAGCAAATTATGATCCTGACTTGAGTCAGATGTCCTTAAAATTCCTAATGATATATGTTCACCTACTGAAAATAGTGAAAACTGATCTGGTTTTGCTCAGCTGGCAGAAAATAATGGTTCAAACTCATTCATTACAACACCTTCATGTTCAAGGTAAAACAACCTTCATGTTCATCTTATAGGGTGCCTGCTCGGAATAGCATTCATGCAATACCAGGACCTGGGTCGGAAGGAAGCGTGCTGCTGAAGCCTTTAGAATGTTTTAAAGAATTTTTCAATGATACAATTTTGGAAGAAATATTTACATAAACAAAATTTACCATACCTAAAAATGCTACTAAATATAAATTCCAACCATTCACAGTCTGCATAAAATGCAAAAATTCATATGGCAATAAGCAAAGATCTAAAAGACGTCTTTACTCTGAGGAATAAAATTTCAGTATAATTCAAACTCATTCTATGTATTTACACTATATTTTTCTTAGATATATTTTTTTTTAAGATTTTAGTTACCAAAGTAAAAATTTTATAAAAAAAAATATTATGGAAAATGTTTGTCACTAGGAAAAAATTTTTATTAAATACTGTGTCCAATTTTGTTAAATGTAAAAAAATACATATTTTTATTAAAAATCCTACAATAATTAAATTTATTTCACTTTTTATATTATAATTAAAGAGTATAAAGAGTATATTATAATTAAAAAGAGTATTAATTATATTTATTAGAGCCGCATAATGTCTTCGATGTCATCATCGAACTTCGATGTCTTCGAGGTACATCAATGTCAGGACATCGAGTAGTTTGTAGATATCGATAGCATTGATTTTTTTGTTCTGTTTTTTATAGTCAGTAGTCGGATTGTGTGGTGTAGTTCCCAAAAGAGATAGAAAAATCTATGACTCTAAGTTCATTAACAGTTGAACAGCTCAGTGATTTGCATCAAATGTTTTAATTTTTTTATCATTATTGAGTTTTTGTTTCACTTAATTGCCATTAAATATAAATACTGAAAACTGTTCAAAGTGATGACAATTTTTTATTTTGCTGTTAATGCTAACAGAAGAAAAAAACACTATTTTAAAGAAATGAATTTATAAATTTATAAATAAGGAGACAGATCTCCAAAATGTTGTATGGGTTTTTAATTTTATAAATTCTTTTATCAGGGTGTCTAGCAAAACGATTTCTTAAAAATTACCTGACTTTTCCTTGACTATCAGCAGCAAAAAGAAGGTCTATATAGATAGAATATTTTATTGACATTTTTCAAACTTTTTGTTCCCGTTTCGCATTTTTCTCTGATTTTGTAAAATTCAGATTTTTTGTAATATTCTCTAACTTTTCCCAGTCACTAGTCACCCTAAATTTATGCGGAATAGTAGCTTTTCCCACATCGATACTGACATTGATATCATGATGTTTTAAGCATAGCACAGCTCTATTATTTATGTTACCTAGTTTTTTAAAATAATGTTTAAAATATTACCTTATTTATATTCATATTTAAGAAGCATTTAAAAAAAAACGAACCATAGTCTGGAATGTGCAAATTAGTGACAGAATGGTCATATCGTTGCGTATGTACCAAAGAGTGTTTCCGACAAGAGCACGGAAGTTTCCAGGCCGCTGCTAGAGGGTGATGGTATCATATGACTATACAAAGGAAGCAGAAGCAAGCGTCAATCATCCAGCATTCCTTCTTTTGTATAAGCAGTGTATAAATAAAATGAAGGCATCAAAATAAGAGCAAATAGGTGGTGTTCTTTTTCTGACAGTGGAAGGAGTAAGGGGAATAGACATTTATCAATGAACAGCCAGGGCAAAAATTCTGACATACAGATACTGGTTTCTGTTCCTAGGCCTCCTGCTCGTTTTTTTTACGCTCCTTATAGAAGTCGTATTTTTATGAGCTTTAATAAGTAGGCAGCTTTATTAACCTTTAGTTTTCCAGGGTTAAAAAGTTGAAAAAAATTGAAACCAATGAGTAAACCTCAATGGAGTACAGCCTTACATTTATCATATATCCAGAGCTGGAAGACATGATGATTTTTACCCTGGATTAGCATGAATGCCGGTGGTTGTAGCAGGATATACTCTTCATGCTATGTGACTGCTACACCTCAACCAGGCATCTTGATAACAACTATGCAAAATTTGGTAATAGGAAAGACTTTTATGAGGCGAAAAAAACGTTGAAACAAATGTCAATGGAGAACAGACATATATATTTCATATATAAACATTGTTCATCAGAGCCTCATCCGAGCTGCTGAATCATTACTGCATGCAAATTTGTTAACAAGAAAGATTTTAATTAAGCAAAACAATGTATGAAACAAATAGAACAACCTCAATGGAGCATAGACTTACGTATATCATATATCCCCGGCTGGAAGATATTTTAGCCTGTTGCAGCGAGAATGGCGATCATAGTGGCAAGTGACGTGGTCATGCCGTGCGTGCACTAGACCTCTCCCGAGCTACATGATAACAATTATGCACAAACTTGTTATTCAGAAACACTATTATTAGTAGAAAGAACCGCTGCAACAGCTGAGCAATCCCCAATGGAAATCGGAAATATATATTTCTTAGCAAAAACAAAAACGAGAACAACGTGACTTTAAGCGAACTCATGGAACAGTGATGACCATGAAAGAATTAAGGCAATCATCACCCTCGCGTGAACACAAACTTGTGAGGCACCTGACTCCATGTATCTCTGCATAAAAGCACTGTGAAGCGAATGCAATCCCTGTGACAAACCTTTAAAAAGAAAAAGCATATCCAAGAAAAAACTTGATCGTGAGCAGCCACACGGATATCATGATTCTCGTGAAAGCAATTGTAACTGTGCCGTGAAATGCAGGGCACTGTAAAACGAATGTACATACTGTGTTCAAGCTTTAATAATTAAAATCATAAAATTTAAGCTATAATACAAACCTGCAATTATGCGACTGTGAGAATGACTATATATGTCGACCGGTTGTGATTGCTGTTAAGTCAGTGCATATCAAAACTCAGCATTAAATTAAACACTGCTTTTTGCACCGTAAAGAGCGCAAAGCGCGTAAAACACGTCTGTCTAGAATCCTAAGACCCTAAGTTAACAGAAAAGTTTTTTTCTGTATAAGAGAGAGAACAAAAACATTTTTATTAGACAAGTTTAAGCAACACTTTGCAAACATATATTGGCTATGTGAGACGGAGAGAGAGGGGTGGTCATCTGATTTTCGAGAGAAGGGAATAAAAAAATGCGTTTAATAATCTTTGCATGGATAGTATGTACAAATTAGTAAATAGAACCATGTATACCTCTCCATTTTTGAAAAACGTAGAATTTGTATTTTTGTTTCAACATTTCAACCAAGCTCAACCTGAGAAAAAATATCACCCTTTCTGTGAGCAATGGCATTCAGTGGAAAACACAAAAATTAAAATAAATCAAATTTCAAACAGAATATTTTAAATAATAGCAGAAAGCTTGTGATTTCAGTCACCTGTCGAACACTTCATTCGGTTGTGAAAAAAAGCAAACACCCTGTCAAAGGAGACACTGCAATAACAATTTTAAAAATTATTTGAAAATTAAAAAACAAACAGAGCAGGTCTAAACTAAATAGTAAATTAAAAAGTTTGAAGAGGCTTCTAAAAATATGGAGATATCCAAAAACAAAAGAAAATTACTAATTATAAAAGAATTCATTTTTAGCCCAGATTTGCATGAACACAAACAATTTTACCTGATTTAGATGGTATATAAGCTAGGTAAAGAGTTGAACTTGTATCTGAGGAAATGAAAAGTCTCTTGCACTTAGTGCCAATAACTAGACCACTTGCCCTATTGCCAAAATTAATACACCACCATCCAAAACAAGGACTAAACCCTAAATAACCACACCCAAATAGGCAACACCTAAAAAAAGAACAATGAGCGACAGAATAGAAACAAAACCACCACACCCAAAAGGACAATCCCCAAAAACGACCACAGCGAAAAGGACCACAGATAAAAGGACCACACTCAAAATGGCAACAGCCAAAAATTAGAAAAAACAGAGAAAATCAGAGGCCCCAAAAGACATAAAATGCTATGCAATAAATTAATATTAACCATTTTATGCCACACCATTTTTTGAAGGAGAAAGTGATTTCTGTGATAATTTTTTTTTGTAAATTCATAAATGATTCTTTTTGGACTGAAAATTTTTGTAATAAATCTGAGATGTTTGTTAGTTTATAGCATTTATTTCATTTTCATATTATATAGATGTTTTGAAAAGTAAATAGAAATTGTTAAATAATGTCACAGGAAAGAAATGGGCAGATTCGAATTTTTTCAGAATTTATATATGAAATTTTATAGAAAATCATAATAGTACTATTTTAGTTAGATTTACTTATGACAGAATGGTGAAAAACTTCTTATATATGTTTGTAAGTTAATTTTTATGAATCATTATTTGAATCGATGTGAAATTGTAATTTGAACTCGCTAATGTAAACATGTCCTTTGATACTTGTAATGTGCTAAGAAAGAAAAATTTCTTCTCGACATGTACCGCCATCAAAAAAGCAAAAAACCACTTTGCTAACTACTTACTCTCTCAGAATCAACTAGAAATGATTCCACCAAGATTAAGGGTTTCCTCCCTTAAAACATGAAAACTAAGAATTCGACTATATCCCAGCGAGTGCATAAAATCGTAAGAGATAATAAAGCTTTAACAATTAATATCTAACCCTCATCAGAAACAGAAATTAAAAGATAAATAAAATAAAAATTGAAATGTTTACGTTGTTTTTATACCCGCCATTAAACTAAGAATGTTCCAAACAAAGTCTTTTTTTATTGCAAGAAGAAAACCAATGCAACAAAGCAATAATTATGAAAAAAAATTCCAGAAACAGGATGTTGCTAGAAGACTAGATATCCGCAAAAATTTTGATCCACGAAGGCCACGTTCCGATAATAATGAAATCTGAAGAACTATAGATGACGGGTAGAGTCCCATGGAGAAGAAAGTTGGCTAGAAGATTATTGATCGCAAGGAGTGGCGGGAAAACTACGAACTCTTGAAGAAAAATTTAATTGAAGAAAAATTCAACAACCAACTGTCTATAAAATAAGGGAATTGTTTGGAAACAAAAAAAGTTGAAAAAGTTAATCAGCAAGAATAAATACAACTACTTTAGGTGTTATAAAGCTAAACAAACAACATTACAAACGGCATCAATTTGTCTTAATAAACCAATCTGGATTACACAATTGCTATGAAAGATTTTGATAATGAACTAGAGAAACTTTATAGATGAATGTATTAATAATTGTCACATGTTAAATGGTTGACCTGAATGGGAAAAAACTCAATAAAAATCATAAAACTAAAAAAAATGTTATTATTAATCCAAAAAAAGGCAAAGAAAAATAAAAAAATAAAAAATGGAAACAGGAGAACTAAGGAAAAAGGTAAATAAAAAATAAAATAAAGGAAACAGCCAAAAAAAGGAAAAAATTTAATAAAAAAAATAGAAATAACAAACTTTAAAAACCTCCAGAAAAATCCACAGCTAAAAGAGGGAACAAAAACTAAGGACAAACGCAAATTGCTAAATAACAACTAAAAATAACACACAAAAAAGTTCGATACAAAAACTAAAAGGAGACACCGGCAGCAAACAGGACTTACACATACCAATGGAAAAACCAACATCACTCCTTGAGGTTCTTGAAGAAGCTGTAAAAGAAAAAGGAAAAAAACAAAAAAGTAATAAAGATTATAATTAAAAACGCTGGGCAAATCTTAAGTTATCCAGACAGGTCACCAACATGGAATGATTTTCAAAAGAAAAACATGACTGATTGGTAAAAAATATACATTTTATAAATGTATAGCCAACAAATAGGGTAAGTCATTTTGTTACGTAAATCAGAAGGAAGACATATTCTGAAAAAAAAATCTCTTTAAATTACATAATTTCAAAAATGTGGGTCGCCAACAACTTCCCAGGGGCAACCACAATGAAAACCATTAACTAAAGTAGCAAATGGCGGTAAAATGACTGGATCATCATAACCAGTGAAGAAAATCAAACATTGACGCGTCAAAAGTTACAGAAACGGAAAAATTCATGGTACTAAATGAAGAAGAAAGACGCACAAGAATAACATAGATACTAGCTACCAATAACAGTTACTCTCAACTTCGAATTGCGTCATTTACAAACAACGACAGACATCCTAGCTCTATTTCTTGAATCGAATCACTGACATCGATGCACTTGGACAGTAACCGCTTCAGAATCTGGTAGAAAAAGTAAATATGCAATACCTCGAGCTTATTGAATAACGTAGTAACGCAATGCCATAAATTCTAGATTGACATCTGAACTAGTTAAGTTATAACCTATGGCCGTATAAATCCTATCTCACATTTGTAGACTAAGAGAAGAACTTTGAACATCAAGTCAACAAACGTCCATTGCCGTTCGAAAGTGTTGGGTCTCTGCTTTTCTCGATCGGCTGATGCTTCTCCATTCCGTTTCTGCAGACAACTAAAACCTTTTTTTCAGACCAAAACTTTTCAAAATTCCATAAGATTGCAAGATCTGGAAAAAAACTCGCGCTAGAAGAAAGTGAACGAAAGCGACGATCTAAAAGACCAGCCTCACATAACAGAGGATTTATAAGT
This sequence comes from Rhysida immarginata, assembly GCA_023313115.1. Classification (NCBI taxonomy): domain Eukaryota; kingdom Metazoa; phylum Arthropoda; class Chilopoda; order Scolopendromorpha; family Scolopendridae; genus Rhysida; species Rhysida immarginata. The sequence goes on along the minus strand of JAHWFO010081671.1, from coordinate 1,147,424 downwards.
CCAACAATAGATAAAGCTCGCTCTATGAAATTGTTAGATTGAAACAATTCATTAAAAGATTAACGCCAAAAAACAAAAAAATATCTCATTATTACACGTAATTATAATAATTATTATCATTATTTTTATGAAGAAAAATCTCTAAGCATAGAACGAAATAAATTTTTAATCTCCAAAGAACATAGGAATTTTAACAGTCTGTACTATGACTAACTTAATCTCGTAATTGTCTTATATATAAAAAAAATTGATACCATATAGGCATAAAAGAAAATCCTGTTGCTAGTAGGCCTAAAATTGCACAACTTCCAGACCTGAAAACCCAAACTACAAGAAATTAGAATTCCTTCATCAAATTCATAAAAAAGGAAAACTTATCGATGTATAGTCGTCCAAGTATTATGACACAATGTTCCTTGTACAAGGTGCGCCAGAGAAACTTATTTGAAAGGTTAATAAAAACAAAAGTACTTCAGTTATTGTTTTAATTTTTTTTATTTGAGAATACAATATCCCAATTTTTTTATACAATATTGAAAATTACATCGTTTAAATGGCGCATACACTGTTTAAGTCGATTTTTGAAGTTCATGTCCACTCTTTGCAGCATATCGATCGGTATGTTGGCAATGGCATCGCGAATGTTGTTCTTGAGGTGAGCTATTGTCCGTAGTCGATCGACATAAACAAGGGATTTCAAATAGCCCCATAAAAAAATCGCATGGAGCTAGATCTGGAGAGTGAGCCTGCCATGGGAGATCGCCTCTGAGAGAGATAAGGCGGTCGGGGAAATGTTGCCACAAAAAATTCAAAAACTCAAAATTCAAAAAAAAATTCGAGCGAGAAACAAATTTGGGGACTTCTCCCTCCAGTAGCGCCCCCTATCACCCCTCTACCCACCCAACTCACTGCTCGGGAGTTTTTTCAAATAAGTAACTTTCTCTGGTGCACCCTGTATAAGTTTTCTAAATTAGTCTTGTATTAATTACCTGGCCAGGCAAGTATGAGAGGAAAATATAAGGTTATTTCCTGAGAACAACTGAACGGCGACGCGTACATAACTCCATATTGATCCGTAAAAAATAAACTTAAATAACGTGATAAGAACACGTCGAGTAAACCCTTTGTTTAATAATTAGGAGGGTGCCAAAGTAACCTTCCTTAAAGCAATGGGATAGCCTGAAATTTCCTTATTATAAGGATAAATTATCCCAGTTGGGTATAATCGACTTAGTCTTTTTGGTCAAGAAAAAATGAATTGAATTTTTCATTGAAAAGAACAGGGGCATTGACAGAATACCGTTAAGGCCGCAAGCACTAAGAAAGGATGAAATATCAACCTCCAACGCTAGTAGGGATCATGAAATGTCATAAGATAGACTTTAAATAGATAACACGTCAGATAGTGCAAAGATTGATGTAAACAAACATACAGATAGCAGGAAAGGGAAGAAAAAATTCCTCTAAGAATTTACGATGCATAAACAAGAAATATGCACGCAATATACTTTTTGCGTGCGTAACCCATGTGACTAGCTCATTTATTAAGAGTGATGGCATGAACTTTCAGTTCCTTTGTTCTCTGTAATGAGGGTGATGACATCACACAATCATGCAGCCAAAACTGACGCAGCAAAGAGGGCAGGATTGGACAGAAATATTGCACAGGCTCGGTTTTTCTAATTTAGTTACTTACTTTTCAAACTCGCTTATCTGTTAGGGTTGCAGGGGCAGCAGCCCTATGGAGATCTCCAGCAGTTGCAATCTTCCATCATCAGGTGCATGTCCTCTGTGGTAATACACAAGCAGCTCGAACACAGATACTCCATGTAGCCTAGCCACCTGGTTCTAGGTCAACCCCTCGGTCTCTTATCCACCAGCTTGGAAACTCTATATCTTGTAACCATATCAGCGCAATTGAGCTCTCTCAATGTAGAGAAGTAGCAGGTCAACACTTAAAGAACCCCTTACTGTGCTGTTGTGCACTCAATTTAATAGGGTAACACCTGCCACACCTCTCATTAATCTCATTTCAGCCTTTTGTACGCCTGATCGCACTCTTTTGGTCATTACCCAAGACTCATGACCAAAGGTGAGAATGGGGGCAAAGACAGATTTGAAAACTTGTCTTTGTTTCCCAGCTCACTTTTCTTTACCATACATTACCACAGTTCAAGTCTGACACACCTTGCTGCACTGATCTGAGCATTTAGTTTTTTATCCTACTGTCCCTCACTCGTAAATGCAATCTCAACATACTTGAACTTTTCTACCTGTCTCAATGGGGTTCCGCTACTATTGATAGCTCACTGAACAGGATGTCTTCAAAGGATCAGAACCTCAGTATTAGCCACACAGATCTTCATCCCAGCCTCGTCACATTTGGCTGCAAACTGGTCTAGTGCATGCTAAGTTTTGTGCGAGAAGACCCAAAGAGGACAAGGTCGTCAGCAAAGAGCAGTCTCTCTACCACTTGTTCACCCACACAAACACACTAAATAGCTTGGCTGCCCTTGTCTATCCAATGCATAAACATAATGAACAAGAGGGACAGTACACACCTTTAGTGGAGTCCGACACCCATGGTGAACAGTGTTGACTTAATGCCATTTATCTGGATGCATATGTCAAAGCTTTTGTATAGAGATATGATGGCAAACCAGTGATTGCCCATCCAGTCCATACTCTTGCAACGCTTACCAGAGCTTCTCCCGAGGAACTCTGTCATATGCGTTTTCGAGGTCCACAAAGCAAGCATAGACATCTTTGCATACTCCCAGGATTTCTCAATAATTTGCCTTAGAACAAAGATGCGTTGTATCGTCTTTCAGCCAGGTCGGAAACCACACTGCTCCCCCAAAAATTTGTAGTCGACTATTTCCCGGCTTCTCTTCTCCACACACTTAGCATACACTTTCTCAGGAATGCTGAGCAAAGATTAGGCTCGATAGTTGTTGCAGTCTCTCTGATTTCCCTTTTTGAAAATGGGGATTACAATTCCTGTCTGCCATTGCTTAGGGGACTGGTCAGATATTCAAACAATCTGACACACCCGAGTCAGCCACAGTTGAGAGTGGTTTTAAGAATTTCTAATTCCTTTTAAAAATATATCTTCTGCATTGGTATGAAATGGTTTTTCCAGTTTAGAACTGTGGTATTGGTAATGGAAGTGACAGTGCATGAGAAACTTGAAATTTCTCCTTTTATACTCCAGTGCTCTGAGTAAGTTTAAATATCAAATTTTATTTACACTCCAATAAATATTTCTGCCTATTCCTATAAAACATATGTTTGGGTTGAAATATTTAAGCAGTTTGAGTTATCCAGCTGCATAAGGTAAGTTTTACACAATTAGATATACATCGCTCTTTTGTCGAATTGCAATGCTCGTCATTATGAGTGCAGCATGTTATAAATATTATTTTATTAATATCTAATGTTTGTGTGCATCTAATATCAAAAGATAATTTAAAGGAGGGTTTCTATATTATATTAAAAATGGTGATGAAAGTTTTAAGATTATTGAGTTTTATAATTTTCACTCTGTTTGTAATGCATGATATTTCTCATAGACAAACCAAAAATGGCTTATGGTGGTCTATAAATGTTAATTAATTCAAGCGCGGTATTTAATTTTAAAAATCTTAATATCAGCCATGGCATCATGCAAAAGTCAGTCACATGACCTGGAAACACACCCTGTGACATCAGAAGGAGAGGGGTCACGAAACTGGAATCCTGCCCGTTGACTGGCCCGTTGAATCCAATGCCTACCTCATTATATATGCACCTAAAACGATAGTTCTACTGCCTATTTTTTTGTAACTATGATTATGATTATATGACCAAAATTTATGAAAAATAATCCAAAAAAGTAGATTTGGCTCTTCACGAGTTGATACATCATCGAACAATATAAAACCATTACTGGAGAATCAGGAGCTTATGCATGTGGTGCATGGCTCCATTGCCAAAAATTATTTCTTGAAATATCCCATAAAGAATCGGAAAAGCTCACGTCAGAACACCACAACTACTTTTGTAGTGCACCGAGATGATCAATCATTGTTCATAGCTCATGGCTCGATATGAGAGTTGCACGTGTTGGGCTTTGTCTGAAGGGTGAGAAAAAGAAAGCTCTAAATTAGAGTCAAGAATGCTCCACGCCACAATGGAATGGGCCCTTTATACGCCCATAGGTGGTGTTGATATGTGACTTTTTATTCTCCAAAATACCGAGCGATGTCAGAAAGTCATCATCCAGGAGCGATTTGGCAATGCATCAGGTCACTTCAGCAAAACAAAGCTGCATGCTTCTAATTCCACAACAGCAAGGTTCACTCATGCTGACAGGAAGCCGCTGTCAAGGCCTATTTGGGGTGCGGCTTTAAACCCGACTGTATTAATCTGGCATGTAGCTGTTGCACCGCTGGATGCAAAGCTACCAGGTATTAATTGTCAGCAGTTAGTGGTTCATTTGACATCCTGTGTCTCTCCAGACAAATGAAAGCACTTGTTGACAGCCTTAATCTTTACAGCATTTATAGTAGCAAATGGTGAAATAACATATACTGACTGCACCTTTTTCATATAGAGTAAGTGAAGAAGGGATATTTGGCAAAATCTTTACTATAAAAATGTAGGTTTTTTTTCATTTTGCTTCATATTACTGCTTTGGAAGAAAATGAATTATACAAATATATAGAATTTAAAAAAGCCATTTCTACGTACCTTTACCAGATTTAATTGATCTACAGAGCCAATTCGTAATAATGATCGCTCGTACCTATTTTCTCTAGAAAAGATATTAAGATTTAAAATTTAGGAAATATAAAGATAATAAATTACAGGTTGGGCTAGAAGTGTGTTACCACCCGTACAATTTCAAAACGAGTAGTGAATAATTTCCAATTGTGCAGCTGTAGAGCTCAAAATGCTGATTTTGACAAAAAAGAGATTAAAAATAAGCGTAAAAAACATTATATAAAAAACTAGCTTAAGTACCTGGCGTCGCTCGGAGAAAAATATTGCGTTTTTATATTTATGTATACAGGTTAGTGTACAAACATAGGGGTTGGGTGATAGAGGTTTCTTTCATAAGCAACATTTTCCTCTATCATTTTTTTCTCTGGATATTGTTTTTGAGATAAAAAATGTTGGACGTCGCGTGGACGTAATATGCCACTCAACCTGTACTTCTGGGCCACGTTAAAATTTTGCTCAATCATGTAATAAAAAAAATCCATGAACCCAGGCTGTAGATTTTTCTTCCATACTTTTCATCAATAATAAGTGTTCTAATCCACTCCCTCTGGCATGAATGCATGCTTCACAACGTCGCGGAAAGGACTGACGTAAAAAGCTCCAAAGTTCCTGGTTCTTTGCGAATCTGGTCCGGGCTACCAGCTCTTCATCGGATCCCACTGGTGTCTCGTATACTAATGTCTTTAAGTGTCTCTACAGATTCCAAACAACTGTTTCCTGCAGGTAGGATTTCAAAAACAATGCCCCAGAGAAAATAAAAATGAAAGAGGTAAATGTTGCTTAGATTTGATTCCTCTATCAGCCTTATCTAGAAGCCGGGAGAAATACACGTGCCAAATTTCAAGTTTGTAGGCTTCATATTTCTGGAGATTTCGTAATGAATGAATGAATGAATGAGCGAGTGTATACATTTTTTGCTCTTTCTATGATATAATAGTATTTTCCCTCTGAAAAAAATCCTCGTGGTCCTCAGAGCATTGAGAGCAACACCACCTATAGACAGAAGGCCTGATAACAGAAACGTCATACACTGTTACATCATCATTAGTTCACCATTATTAATCCTATTTCTACCAATAATAAGCCCTAAATTTGATCGATTAATGATGATGTAACAATGTATGACGTTTCCGTTATCAGGCCTTCTGTCTAGGAAGTGTTGATCAGAGGAGATCACGCAACAACTGAGCCATCGAGGCCAATAAGGAAAAGTAAAGTCGTCTGCTAGACAGAGAGTAATGCCCACGCAAATGGCCAGAGAGCGCCAGTGTAAAAATAATAACGCTTTAAACAATGGAGTTTCCCATCCTGTATTTCTTCATCCATGACCAGAGCCAAAGTAATTTTCTATGGCCCATTGTTTGCTCTGCATTTTAAGACATGACATACATTGTTGGTCCGCGCATATCATAGGCTCATGTCAGATAGACAGATCAAGCAAAAGATTATTTTTACCCTTTCCCCTTTAGGCCACCCTGACACTCGGCACATGCTAACCTTACCCTGAAACAACGAACATCTGGTGCAAGTATGAGCTCAAAAGGATAAGCGGTTCAAAAGTTTTAAGAACATTTACAGTTGCACTCTGCATTTTTATATATACCTTTCCATTGAAACCGAAACTGGAGTAACTGCGCAGAAGCAGGACAGCAAAAAAACTTGCGTTTCCTGCCTTGAAATGTGCAAACACTACTACACATCCGGAGGAAAACGGAAGTTTATTTGCTGTCCTGCTTCTGCGCAGTTAGTCCAGTTTCTGTTTCAAGGGAAAGGTTTCTATAAAAAAAAGATAAACTCTGGCGCCATCTCTTGAGTAAACAAACAAACATAAACCAAGATATATGATTTTTACCCCTTTCCCCTCACTTTGGGGACATGTAAACCTTACTCTGGACCTAACGAACATATGTTGCGAATATGAGCTCAATCAGATAAGTGGTTCAAAAGGTTTTAGAACATTTACAGATGCACCCTGAGCCTGAATTTTTATATATAAAGATGATATACCAGCTTCAGTAAATGATTTGAAACAACGAAATTTGCAAATGTGTACAGACATAACACCCATCATGATATTAAATGTGATTGCTTCTGTGAAATACCATGTAGAGTTATGCACTACTGCAGAAGTAAACCACATTGACCCCTTCATTCTTTGACAAATGTAGCTTGAGCACTGAAATTTCTTTGGCTTATAGTGGGTTTATGTTTATGCTTATTTTTCATCTCTTTTTTGTTAAAATTAGCGTTTTGAGCTCTACATCTGTACAATTTTAAATTTTTTCTACCTGTAATGGTTGCAAAGTTGCTAGGTATAAAATTCGAAGTAAAACGTTTTGTTTTATATCCACTCGTTTAGAAATAGTATGGGTGGTAAAGGACTTTTGGCCTACCCTGTATACTGAAAACAAGGTTACAAATAATGACTTAGCATTTTATCTGCCATTTGTAGCCCGGGCCACTATTGGCAGATATACAATACATGACATTTTTAAAAATATATAACAATTAGTATTTGATTGAATTCTTCTCTTAAAACTTTGTCAAAAAATAAATTTTATGATTTTATACAGATACATTTTGTAATTCTCTTAGAAGTCTACACTAGAAAATTCATTTTACATAAAATCAAGTAAATCAAGAGTAAAATTCATTTTACATAAGAGTTGATCAAAATCAAGGACTGAATTTTGATCGTCATATGGAGGAAAAAAACTTTTCATAATAATCAGTTCAAGAACTCATTTTTTAGCAGTTACGGTACATTAGATTATCACTTTCGTAGAATAACTACATTTTAAGTTTTGATCGTGCATATTAGAATCTGTGCCGTTTAAACCGTATTCTACAACTGGAATTTGTTCCGGTCAAATATTTTCAATTTTTAGATTATTTCCCAGTGATAATCTATCCCAGTATAAAATTTTGAAAATACTTATCATTAAAAATGCTTAACATGTATCTAATTTAATTAGAAGTTTTTTCTCGCTCATATTTACGAGAGGAAGTTATAAAGTAAGTTACAAATGGATATAGAAATGAACAAATAATACTGAAAAATTATATGGGCTGCTCTTTGAAGCAGGAGGTTAATTTCTTTCCGTTACAGATTTATAAGACTAGATAAAAATTGAATATTTTGAACAAATGCTGAAATGATTTCTATTGTCACCTATTGTAAAGTATTATTGACAGAACATAAATATTGTTTATGTACAAATAACCGGTATATTTATTACTGCCTAGTCAAACAACCAAACAAATAAATGGCACTGTTTCATATTTAAAGACTACCACACGTTTATTTATTTTAAGCCGTTCGATACTATGTTGTGCCAACATTAGATCTTAAAATTTCAAACAACTGATCAAGTTTATTAAATCTATTACATTTATGTTTTTCTCTGTATTTTAATTTCCTTATGCTTATCTAATTAAAAAAGTATCTTTTTTATCTTTTCATTTACTAAGACTTTTAACTGATTCATTTTTACATCTGTTTTTATTTATTTATTTTAATTTTTATTTTACTCATAATTTAATAAGAACTAACCTTGCCTAGGTCCTTCTGAATTGGAAAGAATGTTAAAGAACTAGCAGATGCTCGCTTTCGTATGAGGCTAAAATTGAACACAGAGAAGAGAAAAGTTTTGTTCAATATATTTTGCATGATTGAAGAAGTACAGAGCTACATCTATCTGAGACAAGAAATCAGTATGGATGTCAACATTCTGAGCGAAGTTAACAGATGAATTAGAACAGCATGGAGTGCTTTTAGCAAAAATAACATTATCCTGAAGATATCGCTGTCACATCGCTAGAAGACAAGATATGAGATGTCATTCTGGATTAGTACCCTCGAGACCGTAAACTTCCAACAGGACGACCCCATGCAAGGTGGTTCGACGAAATAAGGAAAGTGGCTGGCGTCAAATGAAAATCCAAAGCTTCAGACAGAGAGGAATAGAAGCATTAAGATAAGACCTTCATCAGTGGATTACAAATGATGATGAATAGAAAATTATAAAGATCTCATCTGATTGTGTAAAAAAGCAATCCTTGATGCTAAAAATGATACTGTCAGTATAAACAACCACATTTTGGGCAAGATTTCACGCTCTCTGACTGCATACAACTCTATTGAAACGATTATATATTGATGAGGGATGCTGATGAGACTGCTAATAGAGTTCCTCAACTCTCTTAATCCATCTATGAAGTATTTTTTAATATTGCCAGAAATAATTCAATACTCATAGCTTATCTTTGATATTCTAAAATGTTAAGGACGCAAGGTCGAATTTTCCTGGGCGAACCCAATTGGACACAAAATTTCAGCGCAAGCACGTTAAAGAATTCTATTCGTTTTTTCCAAAGTGAATATTTTTTTTTATATGGGTTTTTAATTTATATTCAAATTCAGATATTGCAAAATTTCATAAAACAAACAGACCATGCAAAGCCGGGCATATCAGCTAGTTTCCTCAAATAACACCCTTTTTTTCATTTATTGCCGAAGAGTTTCATAAGAGAGCTTTTTTGCCACGACCATTGTTAATTACCTTTCAAATTACTCTCTTGATGCAAAATTTGTAAACGATCTCCTGACATCTTCCACGTCTTCATCACCTCATCCTCCTTCTCATTTGTTCGATCTTGAGAGCATGAAGATGACGCTGCTGGTGATGACCATGCGTAAAAATAACGTGTTCGTTTTCTCTCCGAAATCCACCGTGACACCGCCAATTATACACTCCTGCCTGTCACATCGTTTTTTTCCCATACGGCATTTGAAGCCTTTTCAAATTCCAAGCATTTTTAATGTTCAGCTTTAAAATTTGATTTTATAACGCTGTTTCAGGCATACGGACTCCATTTGCTGTCATGTTTTCTGCAGCTGCTGCGCATGCGTCAAATACATTTGGATATTCAAAAAGGTTTATATAAAGCTCTCTGATAAGTATTATGTGCTAGAGTTATTTCTTGATTTATATGCTGTAAATTGTAAGCAAATGGAGATTAAAATAGTCCTAAAGTTTGTTAAAATCTTCGCCTAATTTTATCAGGTCGATTCGGGTTTTCGTATTAACGGTATGGCTTTTAATAGTAGAAACGTATAGTTAGAAAGGAAAGAAAGAAAGTTTTTAACGAGAAGTTATAACAGAAAAAAAAGGATTGTAAACAGCTGAGAAAATGAAGCAAATAAAATCAATTTTAGTTATTATTTTAATAGAGGGTGTCCCACAAAGGTCTCCCTGATTTTCAAACCAAATATCTCGGAAACGGAGATCGATAGAAGAATGAAAGTGGTAGGTTTGTTTCGAAAGCCGTAAAACCTCATATAGATATTTTCAAATTAGTTATAAATGTTGTTGACAAATGGCGCTCTATGATAAGTTGCAGTATGCAGTCAGAGAAATAAACTGTCTTTTGCAAGCAGTCTTTGCAATCACATCAAAAACTGATTCAAAATGTACATCTGTCGGCTCAAACAAAGAACGAAGTTTCAATATGCTACATTCAGCGCCAACTATCGGCAACATTTGTAACTAATCTTAAAACTTCTGTAGCAAATTTTGACGGTTTTTGAAATACACATGATACTGGTTTCATTCTTCTATCGATCTCCATTTCTGAGATATTTACTCTTAAAATATAGGAGGCCGCCATGATCAGAAGTAGGTTATTTGTGCTCCATAGAAATCGGAGTGACATATATAATTCGGAGAATGTGAATCTAATTTGTTTAATGTGTTGATCTTGTACGTTAATCTCGTAACTTGTGTGTTGTTTATTCATTTAAAATAAATAATAAAGACAACAAAAGCTAAAAACCTTTATTCGATAAAGAAACAGACTGCCTATCAGGCTGTAATGCACTCTTCTCTAAAGGCTTCGCTTGACATTTCCATGCGGTCGGAGTGGAGCAAGGCACATTAGATATTTTTCTACTTCGAACTCTTTGGATCAAGTTGTCAATTTAATCTATCGGAAATTTTCTGAAAAGTTAGAAACTATGTTAGCTGACCTAACTAAACGTATCTCTTTGGTAGAATAACAACTACAGGCCATAAATGATCGTTGTCGGCTACTGATTCATCAATCAAACTGCTTAGCTCTCCCGTTGACTTTCCTGGTCTTTCTGCAATATCTCGACTCGTCGAACGGGCGAAGGACCATGTTGAAGACTTAGAAAAGCGATCGAGATGTTTGAATATTAGACTGTTTGGATTGATTGGATTGGTTTGTTTGGTATTATCGTCCTTTTAAACTGCTATGGTAATTCCAGGATGGTGTTATACGGGCCGCCAGTTTTGCCTCTCAACGGTTCTTTATCGTGCAGCCGACAAACGACTACCGGGACCAACGGCTATACTCAACACCACCTAAAGAAAAGGCCTGGGCGTTTAACGTCATTACATTGTTACATCACCTCAATAGGGAATTGTTAACTGTTTTTTCACCAATATTAAGCCCTAAATTTTCCCTACTGAGGTGATGTAACGATGAAATGAAATTTCAGCGCCCAGGCCTTGTCTTTAGGTGGTGTTGCTTTACTTCACTTCCAAAGGAACTGCGTGGTCTCAGGATTTTCACCCTGAAAAAAATCCCCGTCGTTCCCAGCTGGGGTCGAACCCACATCTTCAGGCATCCGAGGCCATCATGCAACCACTGCACCACCGAGGCCGATTTGTTTGGATTGAAGGAGGAACCAACGGAGGTGATCGTTACCAAGTGTATTGATTTTTTTAATCACTTACTCGATGCTCAGCTGAACTCTGTTGATATTATGATGTAGAACAAATTTTATTTAATCCCATTCGTTCTCTATCACATGTTTCCTAAATTGATTACGTATTTTATCTCAACCTAACTTACTTTTTGTTTTAAAATATTTTATTTATAGTAAACAATACCAACTGCTGTTGATGTCTAGCTATTGTTGAGCGATACCTTCTAATTTCCGTTGGATGTGGCATTTGATTTTGGCTACTTTCCTTCAAGCTTCACTTCACCAGCCGAACCAGCCAGCAGCAGTTGCCTCTCTTCAGCTCCAGCCTAGCCTAGCCATGGACTCTAAACTTTTATTGATGTAGCCACATAGTGGATTTCATCCAGTTTCACTTATCATCACTTCATCAACCCTTCAGTAAGACTAAATTGCCTGTATGCTGCTTCGTTGTTGTTGTTGAGGTCCATCAAGTCGAAATCGGATTCTGTGGCTGTGTGGATGACATCTATCTATGTATAGTTTTCTAGGGTAGAGTAATGATGCGGTGGTTTCCCGTTGTCTTCTGCATGATGAAAGGATGATAATGAAAGGGACAAACACAAACACCCATGCCATCGACGGGGATCGAACAAGCGACTCGCTGGTTTCGAGAACAGAAAGACCTGTGCCTTAACCCTCTTGGCCACCGAGCAAGCCTGTATGCTCTTATGTGCCATTTATTATGAGATCTTCCTCTGGACATTTGTTTTTCTTCTTTTAGGCTCTGCTGTTGACTGTGTAGCATTTTTCTAATTGCCTGGAAGCCAATTTCCTTTTCTGTATTTGATTTTTTGTTTAATATTTCCTTTATTTTCAATTTACCTCATTTTCTTATATTATAATACATACATCAGTTTTATCCTTTTCAATTCTTTTGCAGATGGCAGATTGTCTTTGAGGTCCAGAAGTTTATTTAATCTGGTAACTATGTTCTTTTCAGAGTTAGACACCTGTTGTGAATTTGCATTAAATTCCTTAAAGAATTCCTCTTCCTTCTTGGATATTTATTTGCAACAGCGCTAAGTGCTTATGCATTTGCAACTTGCAATCCCTTTGTTTGTTTTTTTTTAAATTTTCATGAATGTTAACAATAATGTGCAATTAGATATTTAACTTTATTTAGTGTTTGATAACATTTGGATTTTACAGTGTTCCAATACAACACTGTTTTTTTTTCAATTTTTGTAGTGTTTATGACACTATTCTTGTGTGTTTCATTATTGCTAACTCATCTTTAACCCTTTTAAAACGGGAAAATTTTGATCAAAACTACTATTACCAGAGGAAGCTGCTTCGAAGTCCAAGTGCGGACAATCGCGTGGGCGCCCAACGCTACTGCTGGCTAAACTGCTAATGGGGAGAACCACTCCAAAGTCTCCAGCTTCCACGGGACAAAGCTTAATGCTTTCCTGTTTTGTGTTGCATATTAGTACGGATTAGCTGGTCATTATCGCTGTGGCACAATCCGAGCCTAGCGCGCAAGAAGGTGACTGATTTGAGTGTGGGTGAGCAGCGTAGTCGATAACGGGGTGTCTCTGCATGCGCGCAGAAGGGCTTCTACCCGTGCACAGAGCAGTTTACTCCTTTGATTTTGCTTTGTGTTGGAGTCTGTCTCCCAGGACGAGTTATTGCGGTCCCTCCTTTCTTTGGAAAAATTAAAGGAACCACAGGGGGTCGGGGCTCGTCAGTTTAAAAGGGTATAGGGAATTGGCTTCAGCCAGAGTGCCGAATCTTCTAAGCTCCTCCGACCTTGATTCACTATGGTAGCATGGCTCGTGCTGAAATGATATGAGATGTGCTCACAGCCACCCTCATGGCCACACCTTGCTGATTATTGGTCGCCTGATAGTAATGCAAAGGAATGGCATTGTTATGTAGGTGTTAAGTAGTCATGTGAGGTTTTCAATTTGTAATGGACAAGAAATTCTTGTTTGAGATATATTTATCATTTAAATTTGGTATTTATTAAATTATTTGGGGAGTTTTAAGGCACCAGTGCGCTGAGTGTTAGGAAATCAGAGTTAACCATAATATACATGTATTTGGCCAAAGTTTCTAAGTTAATAAAAGCTTTTTTTTAAAGTTAATGTTTGAGCGTTTTTTGTCCACCTTCTACCATCGGCCCCGAACCCCTGACAAGCACCTTTCACCGACGAGCTGTAATTAGTCGGGTCTATTACATTAGGTGGAAGAGATCTATGTCACAATACCACTATTCCTTTTATGTGTCTTTATGAATTTTTGGGTATATGTGTATTCATGTCTGCCATTGCTTCGGGGCCTGTCCAGATATCCAACAGTCGATAACATCCTGATTTAAGGCAATTAACATCTCGGAATGGATTTCATCATCACCTGCAGCTTTGCCAGTCTTCAGGGACTTGATTGCTCACCTGACTTCTGCTTCAGTGATACTGCTGTGACTATTCTCTGCTCCAAGGTGCACCTCATGTGCCTCAGTTGTTGCTGTCACCGGATTAAGAAGAGATGCAAAGTATTCCTTCCATCAATGCAACACACTCTCCTTCGTTTTCAGAAGCCTCCCATCTGAACTCTTAATAGTTTTTGATGAAAAAGACTTTTTTCTACGGAGGCGGCGCATAGTCTGCTAGAATACCTTATTTGCCGAACCATAGTCTGCCTCCAATTTCTCCCCGAACTACTCCCAGGCCTTGGCTTTAGCTGTTGATACTGTCTTTGCTGCTGTTTTTCGCGCCTCTATATACAGCGCTCAACTCGAAGTTGACTTATTTGCAAGTCACAGCAAATAGGCTTCCTTCTTTGCCTTGACAGTTTCTTGGACTTCACCGTTCCACCATGCAGTCCTTTTCTCACCACCCTGCGCCACACACAGCCACTTAAGACCACACAACAGTGCAACAGAAGTAATCACAGCAGTTTTAAATAACTGCCACTCCTCTTTAACAGTACCATGATCACTGGGAACTTCTTTGAAACTTCAAGATATCTAATCTGCAAAGGTCTTCTTCACAGCACTATCCTCCAATGCCTCCCATTTGATGCGCCAAGTTTGTCTGAACCTAATATTTTGCATGGTTGGCATGGGTTCAGAGAACCACAAAGTGCTAACAACAAGATGATGATCAGTTGATAGTTCTGCCCTTCTTCTCACACGAGTATCCAACACTGATCGGAATAAGTCGGCTGAAACAATTACAAAATCAATCAGTGACTTCTGGTCCATTGCATCCCTGTACCAGGTATACTTATGGACATCCCTGTGCTGGAAGAAGGTGTTTGTGATGACAAGTCCATTGTTGCAACAGAAATCCAGCAAGCACCTCGGAGTCCCAAACACCTTCATTTGCATTTAAATCGGAGTCCCTAACACGCCTTTCCACGTTTGGTCATCAGCCCCTACATGTGCATTGAATTCGCCCACCAGGATGAGAGAATCTGCACTCCCTCTCCAGCTAAGAGCAGCATCAACTTCATCTAGAAAAAGTGGCTACTCTGTGACTGCATTTGGAGCATATGCAACGAATTGAGAGAGAGAGACCGTTTCCCTATCTGAAGCCTCAGGAAACACAGTCTTTCACCTCATGGGGGTCCAATCTGCAACATAATCTGCCAGCCGGGGACTTGTGAGTATCCCCACTTCCGCCTGGGCAGTCATTTTCGGGTCGACACCAGAGTAGAAAAGTTCCACCCTCCTTCTAAGTCCTTAGTTCCAGAAACCGGACATTCCATAGTGGTAATACCTATGATATTCCACCGATACCGTTTGGCTTCCTCCACTAACTCTGATTCCCTTCCTGTCATGGAGAATACGTTCCAAGTGCCGATTGACAGCACCCGATCCCGTTGTTGCTTCACCCGTTTTTCCTCCTGGGTAAAGGCATGCGCTGCCCCCGACCGTTTCCCCAAGTGCATAGCGAGTGCACTGGCGGGGCTTCTCGGAGGCATTGTTTCAAGATAACAGCCGGGCGACTGTCGACTATTTTTCAAACGAGAGCCTCTGCCTAACTCCCAAACGCGAGTGACTTCAACTTGCGCCACACGCGATGCAGTATGAATTCTCTCATTCGTCGACATCATGAGATATATGCTTGTTTGGATATTCTTCGTCTCACTTCTCAACCATGACTTTTCTGGTAAAGATTACCCTAAAGTAGCAATACTACAACCAGTATAGCTCACAGAATCCCTGAAGCACCTAAACCCCTGAACCACAGTAAGGGGGCATCCACTCAGGGGAGTTATATCACTAAGCCCAGAAATGGAAGAAGAAATTAGTAAGTGAATAGAGGAGAGATTGCATAGTAAAGAGAGTATGACTAATCAGCGAATGTGCAAAGCAGGTGGAAGAAGGCCGAGTGACTATTACCAACCGCCAGGATAGAGGAATCTGCCGTGCGAAGGCTGAGGTTCGACCACAGACCGAGGGCGAGGAATGAGAAGTAAGCACCCAGAGCTAATCTGTTCTCGTTACCATTTAACTGGTCATAAAAGAAGGGATTGTGTAAATACAGCATTTCATAGAGTAGAGTGTCTTTTTTGTCACCAAGAAGGCCATTCTATCAAATATTGTGACAAAATTTTATTAAGAACCTAGAGAAAAGAAAGTGAACAACCACAGATAGATGTTAAAATAGTGAAAGTAGAGGCCACTCAGACAATGGAGCATGTGAACAGCCCTTTTCCCGACATGAGAGAAGAGAAGGAAGTAGATATAAGAAAAATTTTACAGATGATACATATTTCAGCAGACCCAGGAGAAATGATGATTGAAGGCAAAACATGAGACATGCGCCAGGAGCCCCGCCACAAGGGGAACGACGAGTCTGAGGTGCAGCAGCCGCGCCACCCGTACCCCAGGCACTGTGAACTTGTGCCGAAGAGGATTCTTTCCTGCTGCCCCCTGCGATGCCAGAAGCCGAGCCAAACGTGGAGCCTGCGAGGCCTCTGCCCAACCCGGGAGGAAGCAACGAGGCCAGGAAAGCATAAAATTCACCCCCCTCCCATTCGTACAGGTTATGCTCACAAGGAAGCATTCCAGAAATACTGTGGGTTTTACCATCTGTTCAAGACAAGCAAACTACTGAAGTACTGGAGAGAATCTCCCAAGATGATGATGTCAATTGTGTCTCCACATTGTCCGAAGAAAACGTCCGTGGAAAGGGAAGATGATCATCCCAATGAAGTCGTCAGCATAGTAAACTCCGGCAAACGCCATAAAGTCGCCGCCCTGATAGATGCTTTTTCCGCCCCAGCCTCTACGGAGACTGTTATTTCTCCTCCCCTCTCAGAACTTATCTGTAAGATAATCAGAGCAATAGTCTGCGATTATTTGGGTATAACTCAGGGATAATGTGCAGAATTAATGAATACAGCAGGGGGTAGAGCAGTAATTGCTTATTTGTTTGAAAATTATAATAAAAGCAATTCACCTTACAGTAAACATTATTATGTCACTTTGGTTGAATTTAAGTGGTTTACTTTCTTAAGTTGCTTGTTACCTACTACTATGGTTAATGGGATACATGTGCAAACTTTTGGGAGGTAGCGACATGTTTTTGGTATTATATCATTTTTTTGAGAAGTTTTATTCATGTTTGATACCATTATCTTGGTCATCCCGGAGAAGTTGTGGATTAACGACATTTCAGAAAATTTTGACACTTAGTAATATTGCTCATACGAGCATTGCGCATCATTGTGGTTGAATGTTGATTATTAAACAACTTAATTTATAAGAAATACAAACAATTTTAGAATTAATTACAGTATTGTGTCGGATTGGGGTAGACCTTGTAATTTTCTCATGGTTAGAGCGAATTCTGTGATTCATAGAGTCAAATAGAATGGATGCTGTGGAACTAAGTTATTCTTTTATGCAATGAAAAGGTTTTAATTCATCTGCTTAGTTATGTAAATTTAGAGGCTATAGCATATAAATAGAATAAAGAACATAGTCGTAAAACAAATTTGGAACGTCATGAATACGTTGAGTGTGGAAGTCCCTCCTAGAGTGCACAAACGGGAACAGACTGGGAAACGTTGTAGAGGGATCGCAAGACAACACACCCCCCCTCTTCAAACGTCATTAGAGAAACGGAGTGCGAGAGAAAGCTTACCCAGAATCAGCTGAGAGGTGGGATTCGCGAATCCACCCTCGTTCTTAAATCTTACTGTTTAAATTATTCTTATGCATGTGTCAAACTTTATACCTAGAGATTATGAGAACAATAAAAGAGCCAATTGTTACAACGTTTTAGAATTTTCTCAGACATATCATGATTGACACTTCTTTTTAACTGTAAAGTCACCTACCTAATCATAGTATAGATTATTAATTATTCGATATTATTCTGTATCCTTAGTGGAGCCCATGACATTGAATACACATAGATAAATTGTAAAAGTCACACGTAATGAGATAAAGATCCTTAAATTATATTTAAGAAATTTAATTTTATTTTGTAAAACATGTTTAGGAGTTTCGACCCAATTTTGAGTTAAATTATAACCTTTATTGTTAGTTCATAGCATGCACAGCTACACTTGAAACAAAATTATATTTTCCATATAGATCCGAGCCACTTTGATCTTCATTCCTAAGAAAGATCAAAGAGACCGTTTTAGTATTGGAAGTAATATTTTTTTTTGACTACTTAATCAGATATTAAATGGTAGTAATTAAATAAATGCCTACCTGTACGCCTGGGCATCAGAATGTGTTAATATCTTGAATAAAAGAAACGATCCATAGCGATGCTTCAATCGTCATCGCCACCGCAGTTCCATGTGAGCCTGGCCCGTCGAATGCAAAGCGAGGTGGTTGCCACACCCGCGGCGTGACTTCGTGGAATTCTGGCGATTTATTTGTACGAATGTACCTTTTCCGAGTGGAATCATTGAAGAAAAGCAAGGCAATCTGGTCCAGAACAAGCAGTATAAATTCTTTTAGCCCTTGTCATAATAGCTTAGGTCAAAGCACATATCGCTGACACCTTCATTTCAAAGTCTTTGTACTCCACTCGCCGCATGGTGCGAGATCGATCTTATAGGTATGCAATCATATATTTCTTGTTGTTAAGAAGTACTCATACTAATCAAACGCTTCATTCCCAGTAGTGATGGTAATATTCCTTGTTTTGTTTTCGGCTGGTCCGAACAGGAGAATGTACGAGAGAAGCTTCAAACAAGAAGAGACTCAGGAGGTAACTCCATCTATTGAGACCATACACAACTAAAGTTTAATTTTTCCTTCAGTTGTTTAAGAAAATGTCCGATTATCAGACTAAGATAATTATTTATGCTCTAAATAGAAATTAGATGAAAATTCTACATTCCTCTAGATTTAAGTAATTATTATTATGTAAGAAACAGAATTAGGAAATTTATTTTTGAGTTGTACCTGACATTCCTTTTGATAAACTTGTTCAGGTGGTGACCTAGATAATCAGAGAAAGCTAAACAAAACCAGTCCGACCCCTTTTTCTTGGTAAATGGAACCTGTTTTGACTATTGTTCCCAGATTAGCGTTGAATGGAGAAACTAACTTCCTCGAATAAAGAAATATATGAAGAGAAATATTCTCAGAAATAAAAAGATTTTCCTTGCACGAATGATAAATTGAACAAAGTTATAATGATGTTTATAATTTATTCCAGTTAATATACGAACAATCGATAAATGATAAATCTTTTCAATTTAGTATTTATCAGAGTTGATTTTTTGCTAATTATCAGGTTAGACTATCTACTCTCCTGTTAATAAACAGTAAACATCGCCCCCTTGTTCACTAAAGATCACAAGATAGGACAGCGAGTGCTTAATGGAGATATGTTATTGTTGAACTTGAGTTATTGTTTAAGAGTTGTTTGAGAGCTCCGAAGCCCCCCCCCCTCTTCGACACAATACCAACATTGCGTTGCGATGAATTCCTTATATGGAATTATTGTATGAAACAATAATACTCGTGTAAATAATTGTGAGAGTTGACACAATATTGGAATTGCATTTATTGAAATTGCAACACTTATTATATATTATTCCTGATATATTTTCGTATTTAGATTTATATAGTGTACATATTTGGGAAACCCTAGTTTACACATACAACATAACTATTTTATGGGAAGTTAGGTTATAATATTAATACCGTTTTCATTCCCTCTATATTCCTTCTGAATCTAATTTTGGCCAAAACATTGTGAATGAATTGGCTTTCTGGAAACAGCACCCTAGAGCCAGGTTGTATCTCCGAAGTCGTCCGATACCAGACACCTGCGGACATTCGAGGACTTTAACCCCCAAAACGCCAACGATGCCAGTGAAGGTTGCTTCGAGAGCCCTTCCGCATTCCAAACCTTAAACGGAGATTTAAAGCAAAAGACATGATGCAAGCGTTTAGGCACCCCCCATCAGAACTTTTCTCTCTATATTTCCAGAAGCAAGATTGTGCTACAAATTGCCAAGTACTCTACAGTGTTCTCTTAAAATGGTATTTTACTTTCTACTGTTTTCTTAAAATGCTGTTGAATTACCGTGGTTAGTGAACTTTCAGTAATCACACTTTGAACCTTTATTAAGTTTGAACATCAAGTTTCATGAACCTCCATTGAGTTTTAAACAGTGAACTGTGTAAGATTAGGAACTATAGAGAGTGTGATAAGAAATTTTGAACTGTGTGATAAAGTAAAATTCAACTATTGGTCACAAATCTTCAAAAAGAGTACCCATTTACTTATATACTTTTACTGTTGTGATTTTGATTATCCAGCACTTAATTAATAACTTACTAACCAAATGATTAACCAAACTATTTCTTTCATGACACAACGATCATGGGTAACAATTATATACTGCCTTATATTAAAAAGTTTTTCATTGAGTTTTTGCGAGTTGCATTTAAAATGTAGACTTGCTGGCATCGACTCGATCTGTCCCGCTTCATCATTGGAAGATGCTGCAGAGATGCAAGACCCCCAAAGGAATTCAGGTAACAGTACCGCCTCAGGGCGAGGCTTTTCCTGCAAGGTGTATTGTAAGGTTTTGAGAATATTGTAAGGAGACTGAATAAGAATATTCAGATTAATTTTGTAAATGAGTTATTTTGTATTCGCGTTTAAGATTATTTAATTAGATTCAAAATTTGAAATTTTATATAAAGTTTTAGAAGAATTTTAATATAAAGAAGAATTGAATAAAGTTATTAATTGTCTTAAATATTTTTTGCGTGGGTTTTAAGAGTCGCTAAAGGAGAACCAATTTTAATGTTTGACAGAGGGAGAAAGTTAGAGTCATTTTTCACGTCATTGTTTTGCTTGTTATAATCGTATTCAAGGACCGAAAGAGTATTGCTAGATTAGGTAAGTAAATATGAGAACCGGATGGTCAGATAGAAAGCAAGAAACAAAAATGTAAGGATTGCACTTTAGAATTTGAAGGGAGCAAAGAAAAAGAGGCCTTTTCTCTCCTAGGTGCTCCTTCAAGTGAGGAAAGAGGTAAAAGTTTCATACAGCCCAGAATATCACCACGCTCTTGTAACTGTTTCACTGGGACATCATCGAAGCCCCTCCCTACGGACCCTGCACAAAGTGACTTACATCCCTTTCCTTACTTGAAGGACCACCTATAAGACCGACGATTCAGAAGAGGAGGTAAAACATTTCGCGACAACGTGGTTGAACACGCATGGACAGAATTTTTTACCAGAAGAGAACATTCAAACTCATCCCACGAACCGCCAAATGCCTAAACCGATATGGAGACTAAGTCGAAAAGTAAACTATTGTATGTACTATCAGTTGGCTTTATTGTTTGTAAGAACTAGAGTGTACACATTCAACTGCAGGCTTTGTGATCTTAGTTTTTGATTATCCTCGTTGAAAATGTTTCGCATCTTTTGAGTCAAGATATTTAAGCTGACAAACAGCATTCAACTCGTAAGCAACTAATCAATGCAATTGAGGCCTCAGCTGCTGGAATAGTAATAAATACTCACAAGAAGTTATTTTCATCAACGATAAATCGTCTTTTTAAAATTGTAAAGTCAAATGGTGGTTAGATTTCATATTAATATCCTTTATTTTTAATATATTAATGGTTATTTACCTGCTATCCCAAACTTTTGACCATTGTAACTTACTATTTGGTTGTAACTTAAAAACAACTTAAAAATCAATTAGTCAATTGTCGATTTTGATATATTTAATAGTAAGTAAAAAAGAGTCATATGAATAAAATCTGTTAATAATTGTTTTCAACATTTGTCCTGTAATGTATGAGTTCTCTAGATGAGTTAAATATCTTTGTAAATCTTGCACGCTCATAGTAAAGCACATGCGCACAGGTTCGCAGCATCCCTTGCGTACAGAAAGACACCATTTATAGCAATAATATCGGTGTTTACGGTTAACACTGTGTCATGAAATATTTAATATTACTGAGGTTGCCGCTGACTGCGTTTTCTGACAGCAGGAAACATGTGTAAGGACATAATGCATTGAACTTGCAATTTTGCTGCTTCACGACAATGGAAGGCCGCACTCTTGTACTCAAACGCAAGCTCTAGTCAGACATTTTGGTTTGGACCAATTCGACCACCGGTCTTATAGTCCGGACATCGCGTCAACTGACTACCTCCTGCTGCTCCGGTGTCTAAAAGAGTTCATCGCCAACTTGCATATCAGCAACAGTTAACTTTTGAAAAACTGCGTCTTTTCCTTACCAGTGGCAGACTTCTATATGCATCCAGAAGATAATTGAGTGCTATGATAAATGTTAAAGTAATATGTGGAAAATAGTTAAAGGTATATAGAATCTCAAATAGAATAAATATTAAAAATTTATAGAGTCGTTTTGTTTTTATTACGGAACGGACCTTACTTAATAAATATCCTTTGTAATTTCTGCAACTGAGACCTCCCAATGCAGAGAATTGCGGCCCAGTTATCTAAAGGCTTCGTTACGGCGCTTTCTGTCTTTTAGGATAACACTTGTTACAAATCTCGTGCATCTCATTTAATCCGCTTGCAGTCACGAATGCACAACTTCAGCCATTAGGCAAGATTAATGGCCATAAATGAGAATAAATTCAATGATTGGCTTTACTTTCTAGCTGACGTTTTGGCTTTCCGAGAATTCCTGTTTTTCGGTTTTTTCATAGAATGGATAGTCCCTTCGCTCTGTATTTTATTCATTGAGTTATTATTTAATCATTTTGAAATTATAATTTAACTTCTTCAGATTTTTCTGTTTACCTACATGTGTAATTATCCCGGGCAATGCCGGGTCCTCTGCTAGGAACTCAAAAATGCAGTCCCGAGGTACTTGAACTTCTCCAATTATACACAGTAAGACACTACATAGATGGAGAGTGCATTATGCAGGCCGTGTTTCAAAGTAGAATGCCAGTTTTAGCCGTAGATTTTCATCCGTCTTTTTATACTTGGCTGCAAACTATCTAATGCAAGTTGAAATGTATGCTGCAAACAGAAATCTCCTACCCATGCTAACAACTTCGCCTCCACAGCCTCTAACTATGCATACCTTGACACTAATGAACTGATTTTCTTATTAAGACAAGTAAAAAAGTATAAAAGTTAATTGTTCTTACCGGCATGGTGTCTGACACATTTCATTGCATACAACACTGTGATTATAAGTCTGAGCAGAAGCTGTTAAAAGATAATAAAAAAGCCATTAGTACCGTTATCTCTAAACTTGCAGCAAATGTAAATAAATGCGCTTTGATTGACTGAGGCTTACAATTTCTTTATCCTGGGGTATAGGTGAGAATGCTTCAAAAAAGATTGGGAAAATCCTCAATAAAACAATATATTATTTAAATAAAAGTTACTGGACACAAGAAACAATGAAAGAATGCTAAATAAGATCTCAGGTGTTGACAACCGATATGACAGTGGAATGGATAAATTTAAAAACGGTGTTATATTATATAGTGATTTTGCGAGTCTATCTTGCGAACAATTGTAAGGAAATTTTGCCAACCCTATTGGACATGATGATCAGATTGTGAAAGCAAAAAAGAATGATATAAAAACTGATAACATCAGAGACACTATATATAAAATATAATCTTGAATAATTATATAAACGAAACGTAAAATTGAAATAATGGGTAAATGAATCCTATT
The DNA here is from genome assembly GCA_023313115.1 of Rhysida immarginata. Lineage (NCBI taxonomy): Eukaryota > Metazoa > Arthropoda > Chilopoda > Scolopendromorpha > Scolopendridae > Rhysida > Rhysida immarginata. Next base: position 1,123,760 of record JAHWFO010081671.1, on the reverse strand, counting down.
ATTCATTCAAGAGAAAAAGGTATTGGGATTCCATTGATTATTACAACTATTTTCTGTCAGCTCCACACGAACAACAGATACCGAATAAGTCTCCTTTTATTTTATTTATTGAAATCTCTTGCTATGTTGAAAAAAGGATGCCTAGGAGATTACTAAAAGTTCATTTGTCGTTAATGCGTGAAACTACGTTCATTCATTAAAATTAACTGAATTTCACGCCAGATCCACATCCATCTGCAACTAATGCTGGTGTACAAATCCAAGGAGCTTACCGGTAATGTGGAGCAGAGATATACATTTTCAAATACACTAAATCTAATATTCTCTGTGGTAGAAAGAAAAACCATGAATCGGCCTGATGCTCCTAATTCAGCTCTCCCTCCATTCTGGTTTAATGATTTTATTGTAAAGTATATGTATTATATTTTTATACATTTACAATGTACAGCTGGTTCTGATATTAGATTCTATTCGAACAGGATCGCAAAAAACTGGTTTCAAAGTCTGCTACTAAGAACAACATAAGGCGACATGGTGCTATCTCGAGAAGAGAAGGTATTCCAGGTTCTGTAGTTTCATGAAACAAGTATGTACGACTAACGGGTGAAAGAGGATAAAAATTTCAGAAAGAGCCACTAACGGAGAAAAACATTCGTTAGTGGTAGTAAGAAATTTTACTAACGCTTGTCTGTTTATAGGAAAACGTCCATCTCATTTAAACGAGAAAAGTTTCAAAGCAGCATACGAAAAATATTTTTATGAGCTCCATTGGACCAATCAAGAGCTTCATTTGGCAAAAACAGCTTTCAGGATTTCTTGATATTTTAAGAAAAAAGACGGTTATTGCGACGAAAACAGGAAGACTTTCACGACTTTATATTAACTTTAATATAATTCTTATCATAATTAGAATTTATCACTAGTCGTGTAAAGAGAAGAGAGAGGGATGAAGAACTGAGTAATTGCAATTATTACATTTAATGCACTTGACGATAAACTTTTACAAGCCAATGTAAAAATTTTCATTCATTCAAGTATTTAACAAAATTATATGAAAAATATTGAGGTTCAGCAAATATCGGATTCGTTCTAGTCCTGTTCGGAATGAAGGCCTCAATGACTATTTGCTGAAACTGCCAATGGCGTCGAGTTCCGGGGTTGAATGCCACCGCTATTGAAGAAGGCGGCAACCCCTGGGGGTTTATTGGAGTGTTGCCCAGTACTGTAAAATATATGAAAAAATACACATATATTAGTTGGTTCCAACCGAAAAGAAAATAGTAAAGTTTCTGAAGCAATGAAATGGGTCTGCTTCTAGTTCTTAACGAGGACAGTTTGGATTAAAGAGAAAGATTACTCCAAAACTCTTAATTGCTGTGTCAAATTGTTTTTAATTCCGCAAAAATTAGCCACTAATAAATATTGTCTACAGTACCCTGTGCCAGGGAAGCTAAAGCCGAGCGCGGCTCGCAGCTCGAGATCTCGGCCGGGCGTGCGTTCGCGAAGTGTTCTGTGTCCGAATACAAGCAGTCCGGGGCGCTCGGTAGGCACACAGCGTTGCTTGCATATGTCGAGCTACTGAGGTTAGTCGTGGCTAATGTGATATGGTCAGTCTCCTCCTCCGTCGAAGGGCGAGTTGGGATTCGGACTTCATTCCCTTGGCCAGTCGATTCTCTCGCGACATGGTCTTCGGAGGCTGATGAGCAAACGGCAGTGTCGTCGAGGCTCGACGTCGCATCGAAGTGAGAGCAGTCATTTACCCTAACGAAGTCTGAATGGGCTCCGGTCCGTCGTCCAGCGAAGGCAGGCCACTACCCCTGGTCGGTTCCGCGTGCAGCGTCGGAATCATCACGTAATTCTTTCTTTCAAATTCTGGCGGCAAAGGGCACAGCTGACGGCGGGTTCGTCGACCTCGCGCGGGCGTCCTTCGTCGGCGGGTATAACCTCAGTTAGAGTTCACAAATGTTCGTTTCCATAATTCAATATTAAAATCATTTGCCAGAGAAATGCCTTGAAAACGCTGTCCTTTCAAGTCACGGGCCGGAGATTCAATTTCTGGACGATTAGGCCGGTCGTAAACGCTCACGCTCGGGACGTTCGCGTTTTTCACTTTTCCAAAGCCACGCCTGTCTCTCCCTCGTTCGTTTCCTCTGCTTGATTCGCAGAAAGCACCTTATTCATTGTACCATAAGGAACATCTTTTTCTGCTTCTCTTCTCAGCTTTTCTTCCAATTTCTCTTATGGCCAACGTGTTTCCATTCTTCTCCTCCTTTTCCTGTCCTTCTTCCTCGTTTCCAAAACTCTCTCTGTCTCTTCGTTTTCTCCGTCTCTTGAACCTCCCCCTTTTCTACCAATCCGCGGTTTGGTTTCTTCCTTTTCGCTCTCGCGCTTCTTCTACTTTCTATCTGGGGTGGCAGGGGATTCGATTTCTTCTTCACCGAATATCGTCGATTTTTCCCCTTTTTTTTCCCCCATTTCGACGATCTGACTCTTTTCGGTAGATATAATTCATACATAAACTATCTTCTTTTTAAAAATAGCACTTCTCTTGCTCAGATACACAGTTCAGTTTTTTGAATGGTTTCAAAATATTGCAGAACCCTCATGCTAGAAGAAACGCTAAGTATCAGAAATTGCGAGTTTATTCGCAACGTTGAACAAGAAAAATTAAATTTCTCCCCTATAAGCTGCGAAAAAAAGCAGACTAAATGACACACCTGGAAGAGGTTTAAAGCATCCGTGAGCGTATAATGAATATGGTTTCAAACTAGTAAATAAGAATGGGCTAGCGCAGGTTCGCCGACCGTGGCAGCTGCTTTTACATAGTAGGACAGTAAGACAGCTTATTGTGGAGGCACCGAGTTTCAAGAACGTGGAGGCCTAAGATGAAAAATAATATGTTAACTTTTCTCATTCTGAAGCAGAGCCGTGCACTTGCTACGAAATATCGCCATAGAGTTTCATGCCGTTCCACTGCCTTATATTGAGGTTCATTTCAGAAGCTAACATGTCTTGTGGTGAGCAGTCTCTGATACCTATTTTCTGTAATGAAGGATTTGTCTCACTAGTCCATTCAGCTTTTAACTCTTGCTGTTCCATCATAATGAAAGTCTTGTAATGCAAATTATCTCCCTTTAGCTGGCACACAACCAGCTCACAAATAAGGATTCACTATTGTCAATGCCTATCATGGCTTGCAGTCTGTGGCCACAACATTATCTTCACCATAATCAATTTTCTCAAATATTGAAAGTCAAAACACTAACAATTATCGTCCTGCTAAATAACTACTAATGGATCGCAGCTCCTGATCCCCTTTTGTATTGCTCTCCAAGAACCATATGCCTCCCTCCTTCCTTTCCAGTTTCACTCTCGTCTCCGGACTTGCTCCGCTCTCGTTTGGCTTCGTATCTCCCCTGTCGTGTTATAGAACATTTTATCTCTTTGTGACAACGTCCCATGGCTCGTACACAGGAATGCCTGCGATTCTTGTCCCATCAGGTCACTTTGTCCTCTTTAAGTTCTTTGATTACGAAAACGAAACTCAATTAAACATCTAGACTTGCGGAGATTTTTTCTGGCTCCAAGTTGAGTTAGGGTATACTTCGCATTGTACGAAAAACTGTCAGTTAGGCTGATTCCCTCTTAATTCAGCCAGAACTTGCACTCGATCATATCATCACTATGCAGGGTGTACCAAATTCCTGGTACAAAATTTTACGGGAGCATTAGTTTTCAAAATCGCATTCAAAATCTTAACAGTACTCATATGCGGGTAATAATCACCACGTGTTAAGATTTTGACTGCGTAACCCGGAAACTCTTTGTTGCAATTCGTTCAAAATTTAAGAGCTTACACGGTGTTATGTGCCCTATTATTCCCTCAAACTTCATTATTCTAGGCGTTCCGGAAGCTGAATTATTAACATGTTGATCTTGGTGGCATCAGTTTTATTTCTGTTCATATCTCAGTTATCGTTCAAGTTGGGAACCATGTTCATATGAACATTTTTGCTTAGAATCACCCATCCTACCTCCTCTAAAAGTTTACTCTAGGGATTTTTACACACTCTGTATTTTGGATCGGCTAATGGTCTAGGTCTCTTCACTTGTCCATACTTCTTTCTTGGTTTTAGCTGGAACAGTGTTTACACAATGTCAATTAGGTGGTATCTGTAACTTAGCTGACACTTTAACAATCTTTGTAATAAGAAATAAAGAAGATAAACTGGAGCTAACTCCAAATGCCAGGGAAATGAAATTAATTAGAAAATTGATAGAAAAAGTCTGCGTCCTAAATTCGAACTTGGAACCTTTACTGTCACGGTCGATACCTCTATCAATTGGGCTATCGCAGACACTTGTACAGCCATGATGTCACTTGAAGTTTCTTAAAGACAATCAAGTTGCCAAGATGGTAAGCCCAATTGGAGGCGAGATCTCGGTTCACAGATCGTGAATTTCTTCTATCCAAACCATTAAAAAGAGTGATGAACTCAGAATAAGAATTAAAGAAATTAAACCGGAGCTCGAGTTTTCTGATATTTAGACTTAGCTCTAGTTTATTTGGAGATGAAGCTCATAAATGTACTTTCGGCTACAAAGTAACTCGCATTAGTATAAATCAATTTTATAGAGAAAAATTTGGGGTATATTGAGAGAAGTTGGGCCAATGAGAATAGGAGTAGGAAGGAAGGTCTTGAAGTTGAAAAGCCATTGGATCCAAAAAACACAGCAGTCTTTTTCTTAATATGCTCAAATAAGTATTTCCGCGGGAGGAGGTCTAAGGGTACAGTGTCCAGATTTAGCAATCAATTGTCCTGGTTTTTTAAGATTTCCCATGACTCCACTAAATCCAGCTTCTTTGGTTCATCTGCCACCTGCAGGATCTGAAGCTGGTCTACATTAAAATTGTGCCCAGTTTGTGAACTATTGTCAGCCATCAATGACCTTTTGGATCTGCTGTTTTTAATGTGGTCCAGGTGCTCTCTGGCCCTGTTTTCCAACTTTCGACAGGTCTAGCCTATATATTTTTTGGAACATGTTCAACAATGAAGCAGGTTTATGCCAGACCTTTCATCTGGTAGCATACTATCTTTGGGGCTTCCCAGCAGTCGTTTCAGCGAGAGTTCGCTATTGAAAACTAGCTTGAGTCCGAAATTCTTGAAAATCTTCTCCAATCCATTAATCAAAGGGCGATTGTACTGTTTATTAAGAAATTTAGATTCAGTCATGTCTGGTTGCAGAGTCGTGGTTCTGGAGACCCTCCTCTTGAATAATTGCTTCTTGATAAGTTTGTAAATAGTGTTTTCCAAATCCGTTCAACTGGGCTGCCTCCTTGATCCTCTCGAATTCTTCTATCCTCTTCTCCTGGTTTAGAGGTATGTTTATAGCCTGAGCGATCATATGGTTAAATGCTGCTGTTTTATGTGTGCAGCAATAGTTAGAATCTTGTCTAATGTAGGATAGTGTTTAATTTGGCTTCCTGTAGATGTAGAATAAACTGCATCCCATTATGGACAACACGAACTCATCCGTAAGCATAATATATAGAGTAATAAATAATTTTTGCAAAAACTGATTTTATCAGGACATAATCACTTGATCAGAGATAGTTTTGAATTTACTTATAAACTCACCAACATCACAATCCCCGAACAACACATATTGGTGTCATTCGTTGTCACTTCAATTTTTCCAGGTATCCCTATCAATGAGATGTTTTCCATCCTAGAAGATGATCCTGGATGATAACGAAGTTCCACTGGCTGTGGTGAGGAATATCCTACTTCTTTGTAGATTATTGTGTTTTAACAACTTTTTTCAATTTGACAACCGATTCTGTAAAATGAAACAAGGCACTCTCATGGCCAGTTGCTTAAGCTCATTTCTGACCAACCTTTACCTTCACCATCTCGAAAACAAGGCACATGACAGTCTCGGCAATTTCCCAGAGGTATGGTTTAGGTATGTGGATGACACCCTCACTATCTGCTGGATGGATGAAATAGACCTTCTCCACAACAGACTCCATTGTTTGAGTCCCACCATTAAATTTACGGTTGAAAGGGAACATGGAGGTTCTTTGTCCTTCCTGGATGTGATGGTCAGCAAAGAAGAAGACTGGCTCGGCTTTGACATCCAGAGGAAGTTGAATTACACACCTATATGAGACAAGATTCTAACCATTCTACAGACATAAGACAGCGGCATTTAACCATCTAATCAGTCAGGCAATAAACATACCTCTAAGCCAAGATAGGAAGATAGAAGCATTCAAGAGGATCAATAAGACGGCCCAGATGAGCGACTTTGGAAATCACTCTATAGACAAACTTATCATGAAACAATTTTTCAAGAGGAGGGCCTCCTGAACCACGACTCTACAACCGGACAAGACTGACACTAAATTTCTTAGTATCCTGTACAATCGCCCTTTGATTAGGGGATTGCAGAAGATTTTCAAGAATTGCTGACTCAAGCTAATTTTTAATAGCTAGCTCTCGCTGAAACTGCTGCTGGGAAGTCCCAAATATGGTATACTACCACAAAAAAAGCCTGGGATATACGTGCTTTATTGTGGAACTTGCCCCAAGAAATATATAGGTCAGACCCATTAAAAGTTGGAAACCAGGGCCAGAGAGCACCTGGACCACCATAAAAACAACAGATCTAACAGGTCATCGATGGCTGACAATATTATACAAACTGGGCACAATTTTTATATAGACCAGCTTCAGATTCTGCAGATGGTAGATGAACCAAAGCTGGATTTCTTGAAGTCATGGGAAATCTTAAAAATTAGGACAATTCATTGCTCAATCTGGACACTGGAAACTTAGATCTCCCGTGGAAAAAGATACTGGAGCATACTATAAAAACCTCTTCTGCCTAGCAGAGCTTTCTCCTAGACCCGTGGTTTTTGGATCCAATGGCCTTTCAACTTCAAGACAATTCTTCTTACTCTTAATCTCATTGACCCAACTTCTCTATATATACATCACATTTTTCTTTGTAAAATTGGGGATCATGATAGGACAGAACCTAAGCTGAGAACAATCAGGACGATCAGAACGGATTAGCTCTTCAAGGTATCACTCTACTCTCTTTTCAAGTATAATTTCACAGTGCGCCCTATTCAGGGCGATATTCACCTTTTGTTACATCTTACGTGCTGTTCTTTGGCATTCGAATTAACATTCTCGTAAACCAGTACATCAAGACGCTCATTATCTTTCTGGGTCCCTGGCATTGGGATTAGTTTCCTCGCAAACATATCTAAGGACTTTTTTCATATCATCTATATTTATTTTAATCATTCACGAGTGGGTCCCTGGCATAAAATTAACTTTCTCGAAAATCTGACTTGTTTTATTTTTTCCTTAAAGCTAGGTGCGTCCTTCTTAGGATGGCTTCTTTAGCACACACCTAGCTGCGAGTTTCCTTCCCTCCCCACTGCTTCTATACAATTATATTTAAGGAATATGATCGCTTCGTCCAAATTAACCACGTTGAAGCCGGCTAAGGGGCCTTTGCTAGTGGCAGATGGTAAAAATGTTCCTTGTGAAAAGGCTTACCAGGATGCCTGCTTGGATGCTAGATTTGCTGCTTTTGACCTAGTGTCCAACAAAAAGATAAAAGCTCTTAAGGATGAAATAAAGGCTAAGTATAGTGCACTGTAGGAAAAAGTCGAATCCCTACACAAAAGTTTTCAGGACAAGTTCGAAGGTATCAACAAGGTAATTCAAAACTCTCATAGAGATGTTATTGACAAGATAAGTGAACTTAAGGAAGCCTTTGGGAAATGCTCCAAAGGCAGGAAACTCCACGGAAGATATACCGGTTGATAACAGGAAGGTAAGTAATGTTTTTAAACCTATTTCCTGTGCTAAAAGTGTGGAGTCTATGGATATAATTAGTGACTGCTCGACAACTGGTGACTATGAATATAATGACTGCTCGACAACTGGTG
>JAHWFO010081671.1:1104598-1115778 GCA_023313115.1 Rhysida immarginata | reverse complement strand
CTCGACAACTGGTGACTATGAATATAATGACTGCTCGACAACTGGTGGCTATAAGAGAAGTCACTCTGAGGGAACGGATAAAGAAGTGGATGGCAGACCCTGGATTGGTGTTGCTAATAAAAAATTCAGACAAGGCACGAGGATCGATAACCTAAAGATCACCTCCAGAGTAATGAGGAAGTCGTCGGCGCGTCCAGAATGAGGAATTCGAAAATTGGAAATAGTCGCTCAGCTAATGAAGAATATAAGATCATGCAGAGATATGTACCGCCAATGATTATGAGGATTAATGGTGTCCCATTTAAGACGATTTTAACTGAGCTCGAGAAGCGAGTTCCTGTGGAAAAGATTACCGTTCATATGGGCAGAGCTGAAACCATCAAAGTTAAATGTGAAGACGAAGAAACTCAGAACAGGTTTGTCTCTGGAATTAAGATGGTTTAGGTTAGGTTAGGTTAGGTTAGATGGTTTTAATTTTGCTCCCAAACACTTAATACAACCAGTCATTTAGGAACATCAGACGTATTGGGCCGCTAGCAGTACTAGTGGAGGCCTTTCGAGGAAACAAGAAGTCACTACAATGCTATAACTGCCTGCTCTTCGGACACATAGCCATGAGCTGCACAGAAGATCATCGTTGCAACAAATGCGCAGAGGGGTAAAAGTCTACAGATTGCCCCAAGATTAAAACACAAGACCCCTAAAGTGCATCAGATGTGGTGGACATTACACTTCAAGCTACACGAAATGTCCAAAATACCTCTAGGTGCAAAGGATGCCTAGTTCCAAAGTGACAGCAGACAGATCCAATACTGCTGCTGTGTCTAAGCCAGAGGGATATAGGGGTCAACATGAATGACCTATCAGGTATGTATAAGCAATTCGGACGTATCTTTCATCTGTTTTCTAATTTAGGAAAAAGCACCCACAGTCAAGTGGGCTCCTTATGACACACTAATTATACTATTGCTTCAAAACGTTAGACAGTAATCAACAAAGGTGAACTTTGGTGCGTGATATGGAAAGCTAGGGGAATTCCCCAAATTTGTATCGAGTTTCATTGCGTTCCTTTGTGAAACTCACCTGAAACCGAGCCAAGACATTAATCTACCTGGCTATAGTTTGTACTGTACGGGTCGTATTGCTTCAAATGATGCAAGATGAGCTTGTGGGGGCACTACGATCATCATTAAAAAGGGAATTCAACACCAAGAATTAGTCTCCAAGTCTTTTGGTGGTATGGAATCAGCTTCCATCATTATCAATAACTTCTCCTTTGGTGAGGTGAAATTCGTGGCACTCTATAATCCAACTAAACATTATCTTGACATTAGCGTGCTTGATGAACTTTTCAGTGGTGACACCCCAGTCGTCCTGGCTGGTGAACTAAATGCCAAACACCCAAGCTGGAACTCCAGAACGCAGAACTACAATGGCTTGATTCATAAGGAAAAGATGATATCATCATGGCTGGACCTATGGAGGACACTTACTACTGCGACCATTCTCCTATTGGTGACGTTTTGGACATCTTGCTCTACAAACCATACAATATCTTAACACTGATGATCTTTCTTTTGACCACAAGCCTGTACTATGACAATGTAGACATTAATTTCAGAGAAGAACTCATACATCATCAAGACTGGAAACTCTACAAAGATATTCTAAAGGACTATGGTTGCCATCTCCACATTGCAAACTGTATGGAGGACATCGATCAACATGTTGAAGACATCACCAGTTGTATTAACATTGCCATAGAAGCTAGTAACTATCTTTTAGAGAATAAACCTTCTCGTTGAATCCAACTCACTCCTGGAATCTAATGCCTAATTGCTGCAAGAAACAGGACCCGTAGACTAAGGCAATTCTATCGTAAACCTTGGCTCAAAACCAAGTACAACAGGCTAGTGCGAAGAGTCCAAGAGGAGATAAGAGAGCTTCGCGATGCTATATAGAATGACAAACTCAAAAGCTTATCGGCTCTCGACAATTCTATTTGGAGTATGGTCAGAGCTTTACAGAAGAAGGAGAATAATACGTTTCCTCTATTCCGTAAACCAGAAGGTGATTATGTGCAAACTGATCACACAAGGCCCAAGTCATTGCAGTTTCACTAGAAATGCAATTTGTTACTCTTATCATCAACAATCCTGAGAGCCAAATCATGTCTCAGCATGTGGAAGAAGGTCTTGTCAACTGTGATGAAGTCCCGCAGCTTTTAATGAAGAACAATGTCGAGGCCGGAGAAATCGCCACCATCAGTGGTAAACTGAAAAAGAAGAAGGCTCCAGGACGAGAAAATGTAGTAATAATGCCCTTATTAATCTCCCAAAAAATTTGACTATCTTGCCAAAATCATTAGCGACTGTCGGAAATTTTCTTACTTCCCTGCATCTTGGAAACAATCTATTGTTTTGAGGACCCTAAGCAGGGGCAAAATACAGCAATTCACTCTAGCTAACGACATATTATTCTGCTCACCTGAATGTCTAAAGTTTTGGAGAAAACGATCCTCGTCAGATTTCAAGACCACTGTCTCGACAACGATCTACTTCAGAAAGATCAGTTTGGCTTTTGTGCCACCCACTCTTGTCAGATGCATTTATGGACGCTCTTAGAAGACTTGAGCATCCATTTGAACCTTTCCAGGTACTGCAGAGTGGTATTCCTGGATGTCAATAAACCTTTTGACCAAGTGTGGTATGGGGTCCTTGTCTACAAGATGATTAGAGACTGGTCTCCTCCTAATTTGATTTTGATAATGAAATCCTTTCTCACCAACAGGTCCTACCAAGCTTAAGTTGGCAAAAATCTATTCACGCCCCATGTTGTAAAGGCTTTTGTCCTTCAGAGTTCTGTCCTCGGGCCCATGCTATTTAATTATTTTGTGCATGATTTCCTGAAACCCAAAAATTATAATCTATATTTCTATGTTGACGATACTGCCATTATGACATAGGCACACAAGCCGGCTCACGTTACAGCATGCCTTGAAGATGTTCGAAGACTAGTTTAACTGCTGGAAGCTGTACTTTAAGGTCGGATAGACTATGTACTTCAACAGAAAGTTAAAGCATCCCACAGATCTGTTGTTCTATTCAATAAGAAACTGGACTGGGTAGACTACTACAAATATGTTGGCGTTATCATCGACTCAAGACTCTTGTGGAATCGTCACGTGACTATGGTCTAAACAAAGTAAAGAGGGTTAAGTATAGTCATATAGCTCTCCTGGGCCAGAACAGCACCCTCAGCATTGACAATAAGTTACTTCTGTACAAGTCGATTATTTGGACCACACCCTTCTATGGCATGCATGCGGGGGCGACTATCTGTAGAAGCAGATGGAGCGAGCTACAGTAATTCCAGAATGTTACTCTGAGGACCATTGTTCAGCTTGACAGAAGAATTGTGAAAAACCAATCCATCCATTCAGATTTAAATATGGTCCACATTGGAATTTATACAGGACCTCCTTTTGATTATGGTGCAGAAGATGAAAATTCACGACAATGACCTAGTGACTGGAATACTGAAGAACTCAATGGATATGAAATGGTATATGAAGTATCGAAAGCCGAGTCACATTTTTGACATCAACTTTGAAGACATCAGCAACGTTTCTTTCCCAGACTACTGGAAGATGTGATAATCTTCTTTCACTTTGTTCTTTTTATTTCGTTTTTATGTTGTTTCTCACTGTCATCAATCTTATTTTCTTTTTTGTATAATATCGAAGACCTCTTGGGTTGGTTAGGCTTCTTGACTATCTCAGTGTGTTTCATTTGGAATTTATTCTGTTTCGATGACCTTTGTGAAAGCACTGTATTCGTCCCATATGAAGAAATGTACACTTCACTGTTCGATTGTAAGATTTTTCAACCATGATGCACTTTCCCATAACTCGCTTTTTTACAATGAAATCTCATAAGTTACTCATTATAATTTTTGCATTACGTTATTCACCTTTTTAACATCACATGCTACTGCCTTATACAATTTAAATAACGCTGAAGTAAATTGTGTTGGCCATACATGTTCCATGTGGATCTATTTAAACATGATGAATCTGCATGTCCCTTCCTAAGTCCAAATAATATGTTCTAGACCCTGTGCTCTTGGACACTGGTGAGTTGATAGCAATCTCAGTTGTATCATCACCTCGTCCCACATTTTTCTTTTTTTATATAATTGCAAATTATCTGTTTTACAGTATAAATGGTTCTCTCTAATTTGACATCCATCTGTGGTTGGTATGCAATACTAAATTTGACCATATGCCCAGTACTTGGAATATGGATTGCCATAAAGTAGATCTAAACCTGACATCCTTATTGGATGCTATTGCTAGTGGTAAGCTGTACACTTTGAATATATTGCCCAGCAATAACTTGGGCATATCCTCTGCTACAATGCGTGATTTACATGGCAACAGACTGATTTCTTGGAAAACTTGATGGTGATGCTAAGCAATGTGTTTACCCCTAGGGGGTGTGAGGTAAGGGCATGATGAAGTCTGGCATCATCGTATGCTATCGGCTAGTGGGTATTACAATGCTTGAAAATATTGACGTTCTAGAGATCTTATTTTGCTTACATTTCTCGTATGTCGCTAAAATTATGTCATATCATTAAACATCTGGCCAATAATACAGCTTGAAAACTTTGGCTATCAATTTGCTTGTGCTGAGATGACCTGTTACGAAGCTACTATTTGTTTGGTAATGGTTTAATATCATCAGTTTTGCTTGCTCTTTATACTTTTTAAAAAATATTCCATACTGCAGAAAGAAAAGTGTTTGCCTGGTTAATCAAGTGCTAGTACATTTGAAATTTCCATAAATATTTTTTATTTATGATAAAAAGAATATTCTTTTATGATAAATTTATGATATGATAAATAAATGATAAACATGAATTATTCTTTTTTGAATATTATGCCTTAGGAAAGATAGTACCAGCCTGCAGACTAAGTATCTGCTCGAACCAAGCCCTAAGATCATGTAAATAGCGACTTTTTTTCATGTATGTAGTGGTGCAATTGGTTGGTGTGTTGGGGGACTCGGCCAAAGGTTCCTGGTTCGATTCCAGGTGGTGGAAATTTCTTTCCTATTTTTCATCCTCATTTTGAACAGCTAAGGTATAATGTAACAAAAAAAACCTCACTGAACCTCTTATGAATTCTTTTTTATCTATTTGACTGAATTAACATTGACAGGCCATGAACTCCACTCTGAATCTCAATAAAGTTTTTACCAGCATCCAATTCTACTGACTTTTTCTTCTCTTTAGATTCTCATGTGGGGTCATCGAGATCAATTTATTAGTATCTTCTGTTTTCTCTTTCACACCCGCGATCACTCTTCAACATTGCTGCTAATTGAACTACCATTTCTTTAAATTCAGTAGCCTGTACTGTCATTATCTGATGCCTTCTCTCTGTGAAAACTTTAATATAGGGTGATTCAAATTCAATGTAAAACATTACAGAACCTGAGTTGTAAACAAGTTGATTTTAGTAGCAGCATTTTTATTTCTGTTCATATTTCAGTTATAATTCCAATTCGGGCCCATTTTCATATGTACTTTTTTGCTTAGAATCACACATACTACCCTCCCCACTAAAATTTTTTACAATGAATTTGAATACACCCTGTATACCCCTGCATTTTTTATTTTTTCTGTGTGTAAATTAAGCTGGTTTGCGAGTAATGGAAAGCATGATTAAAAATGTCCAGATTATTTTTTAACTTAGTCCTTGCTAAACAATTAGCAATCTGATGCTGCATCTTTTGTTTCTCAGTTTTCTTCTTCTTTGCCATTGAAAACTTTAACTATTTAAGTGAAAACTGCTGACACTGATGACATTCTCTGTTGCAATGTTCAAAATTATGCAGTGAGTTGATTGGGTCTGGAATGTATTGTTACCTGTTGCTGTTTCCATAACTGACAACTGCTCTATCACGTGATTTATAGGAACAGAGACAGTTATTTCTACAAAAATAAGAAGACTTTATTTAGTGGAAATAATTCAACTATAAAACTATCTTTTTCATTACAACAGGACTTTTCTTGCTCAGAAACGTAGTTCAGTTCTTTGAAGAGTTTCAGAGTATATGCAAACCCTTGTTCTAAATTGAATGCTAAGAGTCAGTAATTGCATAAGGTAAATCGCGCATTTGCGTCATTTCACAAAAAATTAAATATCTCATCCATATGCTGCGAAGAACACGCAGACCAAACCACACACCTGGAAGAGGTTTAAAGTATTTTTGCACTTTTAACAAAAATGGTTTCCAGCTGGTGAACGGGATAGCACTCTTTGTAGAAAGCAGTATGTATATCAAAATACATAGATGGACCAAATGGGAACACTACACTCACACTGCTGGATTATACAACAAGATTTATTTCATGAATGTTTTGCCAAATGTGGCAGCTGCTTTTACATAGTAGCACAATAAGAAAGCTTATAGGACGGACTCTGGGTATTAAGTATGTGGAAGCATAAAATGGAAGATTATAAGCTGACCCTATTAATTCTAAAGCAAAACTGTACCCTTGCGCCGAAATACCACCATGGGATTCATGTCATTCCAATAAGTTTTTTTTTGAGGTTCAGTCCACAAGCAAACGAGTTTTGTGGCGAGCATTCTCTGATGCCTAAATTCTGTAGCAAAGAAGTTGTCTCAATAATTTAGGTCAGGTTTTAATCCTTGCTGCTTCTCCGTAATGATAGTCTTTTAATGCAATTTGTAATCTCACTTTAGCTGGCACACAACTAGCTCACAACTGAGGACTCAATACTGTTGATGCCTATCATGGGGCTTGGAGTCGCTAGTCACAATATTATCTTCACCGTAATCATTGCTCTCAATGATATCATCCCGCTAAATAATTACTAGATATTAGTAAATAATTTGCTGACAAAATATCGGTATAAAAATAAAAAGTTGTTTCAAAACCAACGAAATAAACTTATGTGGATAATTGTTATAGTAATAGAAAAACACTCTTTAACCACAACGGAAATACAAAGAATAATACGACATAGATATGCGCATTTTGAGAGCACTTCAATCATCTTTGGCAGGAATCCTTAAATCTGTGAGTCCAGCTCCAAGTGAACTGAAGTCACTGATTAAAATAGTAGCATTTATAGTGAAAATGCATAAAAATTACTGTAACATAATATTCCTTTAATTTTTTTAGGAAAATGTCAAATCAAAATCCAGATTCATCTCGATTTGAAGGTCCAGATGGCAATTACAAAAGCTGCTGAGGAGGGAAAATCTTACAACAGCATTGCATCTGCTTTCCATGTTCCAAAAAGTACAGTAAGAAGTATTATTCAACGAAAGAGAGAAAGAGGAGACCTCCAATGAAAGCCTGGATCATAAGGCCATGTACTACCACTGACAAGGAAGATAGACTGCTTTGTCGATTATCGAAAGCACAGCCCAGACTTACAGCAGTAGATTTGAACTGTGAAATGCAAGAGGCTCATTGGGCTAAAGTTAGTGTTTCCACAACAAAATGGCGTCTAGTAGAAGCAGACTTAAATAGTAGGCTCATTCTGCAAAGAAACCTCTCGTAACAGAAGCGAGCAAGAAGGCCCGACTTGCCTTTGCAAAGAAGTTCAAGCACTGGAACTTCAAAGAATGCGCGAATCTGGAGTGACGAATCTAAGTTTCTGTTTTACAGAACAGACAGAATACAGGTTATTCGGCGCCCTAAGAACAAGTGTTTCAATCCAAAATACAAAGTTAGGTTAGGTTAGGTTAGGTTAGGTTCAATCAAAGTGCCCACAATGAACTATGGACGGTGATCTCTTATTGTATGGGGTTGTTTTAGTAGTTGTGGGGTAGGTCCTCTTGTGCGGTTGTTGATACTATAGATAAGAATATGTACAGAGATATTCTACAGACTCACATGCATCCCCACTGAAAAAACTGCATGCCCAGAGGCTGGCTATTCCAACACGATAACGACCCTAAACACACCTCCAACCTTGTTAAGCATTATCTGGCTTCCAAAAAATTTCGAATACTTGACTATCCATCTCAGTCTCCTGATCTAACCCCACCGAACATGTCTGGGAGGTTCTTTTTCGTCACTGCAAAGTCAAAAAGGCATCTAACTTAAATGAAAACTTTCAAATGCTTCAGGAAGGATGGTTTAAGATTACGTCCGAAACCATGACGAAGTTAGTCAATTCTATGCCTAGCAGATGTCAAGCTGTTATCAAGAGTAACGACTATCTGACTAAGAACTAATATATGACATCATCTCCTTTGATTTCTCACTTTTGTTTCAAATTTGCACCATATTTGGTATGAAATATGTATCAAAATTTAAACAGTGCCTTATTTTTTGAACACACATAAAAGACAATTTTCTTTTTTACAGCAACATGTTATAAAAGTATTGAGATATTTTTATTTATAAAGTTGTATTTCCATGTCATCTACCACTTGTTAAAAAAATGCGCAAGACTTATTGTTCTGTCAGAATAAAAGCCAACAATTGTATTTGGTCCTTATTTCTGAGTGCTACTGTATATACCAGATTTTAAATGGTCTGGGACTCTGTTCTTAGGGTTTCCAAATAAAGATTTAGTTTTTGTGGATTGCTGAAATTTAGAGAAATGTTTGCGTCTTAAATTTTGAAAGTACAGGGTGTTGCAAATAACTACAGGGCAGTCTAACGAGAAGCCTACCTGCTCTATTGCAGGTGCTGGCGCGACAACAAATAAAAACTGGGTAATATTATTTTGTTAAACTTGTATGCTTGGCAAAGAGTATGACCAATTGAGCGAATGAGGGCTGTGTGCCGCAGGAAATGCTGGCAGCTGCAGGCCACCTTCATCTCCCTCCATTCGGCCAATAGACCGGGTAGGCTTCCTCTTTACAGGCTTCCCCTGCAACACCCTATAGATCCTTAACTAAGAACTTATCGTAAGATAGGGTGATAGTTTAGCAATTAATATCCTTAATCTTATTTAATGTTGTTAGGTCTAAAAATAATTTTTGTTAACCAAAACATTAATATTCTGGGAGGTATAACTGTTTATTGAGGCAATGGTTTTGTACCCCGAATATCACCTTCTTTAAGCTAATATTGCCTAAAAGAAGGTTGAGGTCTCTATCTGCCATCAAACGAATGCTGACATCTGTTGATTCCAAGGATGATTTGTATCTGCCAGAATATAATTTAACTTTTTGGATGGTTTTCTGTATACATCAAAAATTAGTAATTTGTTTTTCCTTTTTATTAGGACATCTAGAAAAAGCAATTTCTTATCTATTTCCACTTCCAACGGAGTTTTATAGTTGGTTGAGAAGCTCTTAATATGATTGATGAAATCGCTAAGCTGGCATAAATTAGTATCGAATATGGTGGAAATATCTATGTATCGCTACAAAACTGTATGAAAAAAAAAAAAAAATTTTAAGCATGTCCTCGAAATGTGCTAGCAAAATTTCAGATAAAATCGGACTGACGCAATAACCCATTGACGTTCCTCCCTTCATTTTAAAGTATGGGTTTTGAAATTAAAAAATGTTATTGTTTTGACGCAATGTCTAGTCAATATTAGCTACTCTTCTATCAAATGTTGTTAACCTCCATTATTGATCACAGCTTTTTCGTAAAAAATCCGAGGTTTGGGTATGGAAATACTTGGGAGTAACGATTCTATGTCGAAGGATACTAAAATTTGATTGTTTTTTATTTCAACACCTTCTAGTATTTGGCTAAATCATAACTATTTAAAATTTTTTTCAATATCGATGCCGTATTCGATACCGATTTATGTCAGCTTAGCGATTTCGTCGACCATATCAATAGCTTGTATCAAACTATAAAATTCACATTCTAAGTGGAAAGATAAGAAATTACTTTCTCTAGATGTCTGAATTGAATGGAAAAATCAATCCCTAGTTTTTGACTAGAAGCTCTGCAGCATGGTGCCTGTAAAGGGAGAGTTCGTCATTATTTGTTGTTTTATATATTTTGTGAAGGATTGCAAAATTAAAGGTGAACCACAAAATAGATGTTTTGATATTACTAGAGAAAACAATTGCAATATAAAAACCAAACGCTTATCTAGAATTTACTTACGAAGTTGTAGGCAGAGTGGATGACCTTGATGCATGTAAGAGTAATTCATTGCAGAGTATTCATAGAAGCAACTCGGATCAAGTAAGAATCGGTACATAAGGCATGATATCAAGCATTCCTATAAAATAGAATTAAGAATTAAAATTTTTTTTATTATATGATAGTCAAAGCATAGAGAGGATAAAAATTAATGCAAAGAAAATTTAGTGTTTATGTGATTGTTAACTCCTTATAATTAAATAAACCATTAAGGAATGACATAACCAAGTACCGAAAAGTTAAACTAAACCATTCGCGGAAGTATATTTTTAAACCGCCCTATGTTAACATTGGAAGTTTCTAATGGACCATTATGATATCATTAAACCCCGTACCTTTGAAATAAATTCAACTAGCATTAATTTTACGTTATATTCATTCATGACACCTCGTTCCAAGTCGTTTGATATATTACATGCAATATTTTAGCATTGGAAGTTCCATTGAACCATAATGGTTCAAAAACCAGGTTCCTTGAAACCAATTTCGAATATCATTACTTTTACGTGATATTCATTTATGATACATCATCACAATTTGTTTGATATATTACATGCCATATCTTATCATTGAAAATGTTTGAAGGTGTCATAAAGGTACCATTAGTGCACGTGCCAATGTTTCGATTGTAACAATTTTCAAAATGGTTCATTTTCTGAACCATATTTATTGGCCGAAATAGTAATTTATATTCGCTTGTATCTCGTCATTAAGATTTGTTTGACATATTACTTAATATATCTGTCCATTGAAAATTGCTAGGTGGGGTCGTGATAGTACCATTTGTGGACGTGCTAATGAACCGATTTAGATATAATTTATGATTTTTTCATGGCATGTACTACGCTCAACGACTGACGAAAACAGTAATGAATAACCGCATCTATCTCGTCATTACGATTTGTTTGATATATTACTCAATATTTCTTCCCATTGAAAATTGCTGGGCGGGAAAATAGAGGTACCATTTGTGCACGTGCCAATGAACTGATTTAGATAATATTTGTAACTCT
>JAHWFO010081671.1:1076574-1092006 GCA_023313115.1 Rhysida immarginata | reverse complement strand
GAGTTTATAGAACTTTTAATGCTAAGATATGGCGTGAAATATATCAACCAACTCCTTACGCGTTATTAGATCTTTATATGTTAAAGATGAGGCGTGCATAACGATCGATTAGATTGGCAGCTTTTACAATATTGTAATTAGTAACTCTGTCCGAGTTCTGCAGGCAGCGTAAGTGGGACCTGGATCTGGTAATCCAGAATTTCCTGCTAAACCCATTGCAGTCTACCCAGCTGTCCTCTAGAATTTTGGCAGAGACATTCAAAATTGTTTCATTTTACATTTTTCATCTCTTTTCCACATCACTTAGATTCTTTTATGTTCGCATGATTCCGAGGTATTTTTAACGAGTAAAAACCAACAACGACTCTGATTCAACAATGACCATAAATATAAGTTTTCTAAGCCCCGCGCATTTGCGATACTCAGAAGTGATAAAATGTTACGAAATTAACGAAAATTCCCGGACGGAAACAAGTTCCACAGCACAGACATACAACCAGCCGATGCCAGTGAAGGTATGCTATGTTTCCTTGGCCGAAAATGTATATTCTTTTGATATGTTTGAACTGAATAGATAGAAGGAATTAAGAATATTTTATTGATTTATTATCTTCATTGGCTGTAATTTATTGGTTTTTTATTATTATCCAAATATTGGCATTATATATTCTAGTATTCGTCCATTCTTTCTTAGAATAAATTGATTGTTTGAATGAGTCGTTTATGCTTCTTTATATCTTTCCTGGCACGTACTTGAAGTGCGGAGAAATAATTATTGTAGACCGAGTTTAATATTTTTATTTTAATCAAAATTAATGGCGCAGTCGAAAATTCCTAATTAGGCATCTAAATTCATATCATAAGCCATTACATTTGTGGGCGCAGATACAATAAGATATCACTGCACCTTACATATCATAAATAACTGTTTAGATTATCGAAATTGTATAATATTGAATAAATGAAAGAAAATCCAGATCTGAAACTGCTTACGCCACTAAAGCGGGACTGAACTACATAAGACCACAAAACAAAAAAGAGGGCAAGGAACAATTAAAAATCAATACCCAAATCGTCGAAGCAATCAATGCATTAATTTTTATATTAAAAAGATACACAAAAACCTCTTTTTTCCTAATATATTAATCCAAACTGCTAATAAGCTAAACACGCTGATGTAGCCGGGTAATAACTCTATCTACTTACGGTCCAACTAAACATTTACAATCAATGATCTTTCCCAAGTCTTTAATTTGATGTATACCCTATTATTTTCCTCTTTTATCTTGAAAGAAAATGGGGTTGGTTTTCTTTGCAAGAATCGTCATATTTGTTTTGGCTAAATTAATTTCTAATCCATTTTTTATACAAAGTACATAAGCTGTCAACATCTAAATGTAGCTCATTTTTTATATGTGAGTTTATTTCTTTTGATAATTTTATATCGTCGTCATAAACAAGATTATGAATTTCTAATTTATATGTAAGCTCATTTATAATATTATAATGAAATAAGGCCCCAATGAAGTACTCTCCGGAATTCCTATTGTTTGTTTATATCCTTCCATATGTATAATAAGGTATAATAAGGGTGAGTTTAATGAAAACCACAAAATTGTAATTAAAATTCCAAATTTCGCCCAACTGTGTTTTAACTCTGCAGATTTGTTAAAAATGAGTTGTAGAAATACCTGGTAGGTGGTCGGAAAGTAGAGAGAAAACAAAATCACAGCAGCAGTTTATAGATGGCTGCCCCACTTCAAACATGCACCAAAAAAGAACAGCTTTCAGTTATCTGACTTTTGAGTAGTGAAGTTGTGAAACCTATTGAAATTCGGAGAAGAACCATGTTTTCACAGCAGTAAGTTTATGAATGGAGTGTGAAGTTCAAGAATGGTATGACAGCCATATCAGATGCTCCTTGACCGGGTCAGGCACATTGAGTTGTGACACAGGAAATATTGCAACAGTTGAAGCCTTAGTTTTTAAGTCTGCAGTTTCTTAAAAAATGAGTTGTAGGAATATCTGGTAGGTGGCAGAAAAGAAGAGACAAGCAAACAACGTCACAGCAGCAGTTTAAAGAAGGCTGCCCCACTTCAAACATGCACCAAAAAAGAACAGCGTTCAGTTAACCGATTTTTGAGTAGTCAAGGTGTGAAAACTATTGAAATTCATAGAAGAAGCATGTCTGTCACAGCGGCAAGTTTATGAATGGAGTGTGAAGTTCAAAAATGGTATGGCAGCCGTGTCAGATGCCCCTCGACCGGGTCAGACACAACGAGTTGTGACGCAGAGATAATTGCAACAGTTGAAGCCTTAGTTTTTACCGCATGTTTAGGCCATGGAAGGAGGCTATGGATAGAAAGAAACATCATTCAGATGAAGAGGTACAGCATTCGGTGCACGAGTAACTGCGCAGATGAGCAAAAGATTTTTTAAGAGGAACCTATGCACTTTGTAAACGCTGGAAAACAAATAATGAATGTAATTGAGATTATGTAGAAAAAAGTTATTGCCACTCAAGTTTGCTCAGTATTTAAAATTATAAAAAGTTTTGCGGTTTTCATTTGACTCGCTCTCATATTAATCTTAATATAGTTAGTTCTTTTATTAAGATAACATTTCAAAATTTCAAGGAATTTCCCTACTTTTTATCTGGTGTTTTATCAAGGAGTGTTTGGTGGGAAACTGTGTCAAAGGCTCTCGAGATATCGACATACACTACTGTATTAAAAGTCATGGGACAACCCTAATTTGAATGAAAATGGACATTCTTTTGCAATTTCACTGTTAGATTCTTCCCAGCACTACATAACAGACAGTATGCTATTATGAGATGATACTTACGTAAATGCTGTAAGAATGTCTCAAAGAAAAGAGCTTGCATTAGCAATGCAGCGAACCTCACACCAGCACCAGCAACGAGATTGCAATGGTGCAAAGAGCCACGACATTGGACTCTGAATCAATGGTGAATGGTTGAATGGAGTGATGAGTCCCGCTACACCATATGGCAATCTGAAGGGCGGGTTTGGGTATGGCGAACTTTATCTGCCAAGCTGTGCTGTGCCCAATGAAAAGTTCAGCAGAGGGTCCGTATAGGTTGGAGGTGATTTTCATGGTATGGATTGGGTGCAATCGTTTCTGTGGATGGACATCTGAAGACAGAGCGTTACCAAGACATTCTGGACAAATCAGCACTCCCATCTCTCTGGCAGCACTTTGGTAATGGCTCTGTTTTGTTTCAGCATGATAACGCACCTTGCCATAAAGCAGGGGCTGCAGGCACATGGTTTGATGAGTAGACGGTTCGAGAACTTGACTGGCCTGCCTAGAGCCCCGATCTAAACCCCATCGAACTTTCTGTGGGACTTGTTTGAACGTTGATTGCGCACTTGTCGGAACGTGCGAAATTAGTGACAGAACTATCCAAGACACTTATGTCAGAATGGCGAAAATTATCTGTCAAAACGTATCAACAACTTGTGGACAGTATGCTCCAGAGAGTAGAAGCTGTGAAAGTAGCAAAAGGTGGACCAACAAGATACTAAAATATGTACATTTTTGAGTGTTTCTATTAAAGTGACGGTGTCTCATGACTTTTGACAGGTAGTGTAAATGCTATAAATTTTGGTAGCTGCACAATCGCTTGATCAATTTTGACAAAGAAGAAAGCCAGGTTAGTTTCAGTGGAGTGGGTTTTTTTAAAACCATGATGATCCTCAGATATCTAGGAATCAATAACTTTTCAAGCACTTCCCAAAAATATTAAAAAAAGCTTCAAAAATTAATTCACGGCCTCTTCAAAATAAATTCGGTTAGTCCATCCGGGCCTGTTGATTTTTTCTATCGTTAGAGGCCAACTGTAATTCCTTTGTTTCCAGAGGTTAATAAAATACTAAATTAGTATTTGAAGACCATTCTTCTTCGTTAATTTTAGGTCTTGAAATATCAAATAACCTAGAAAAATATTTAGTAATGTTTTCAGCGATGCCACTTTCACTAAATCTCTGGGTGTCTTCATCGATAATCATACTAATTGGGGAATACGTAGATTTGGCATTTCTATAAAATTTCCAAAGTTTATATATATATATGTATATATAATTATATAATAATATTATTGTAACGTGTAAACGCAGAGTAAAAGTGTGATACGCAGTGGAAAATATGCAGACACGTAAACAGGGTAAGATTAAATAAATAAAATTTAATATAAGCACAAATCAAAGTCAAAATAGTATGAAATAAAAATAATGGTCAAAGGATAAGACCAAAGAGCTAAAACCTAGCTCAGAATGTAAGGATATTAGACACAAATTGCAAACCTTATACGAACATCAACAAAACTAAATGATAAAGAACTTTACACACAGGTAACTACAGTAAGCATACGGTCCTTACAAAATAAAATAATAAAACCACTTAAGTTTGTCTAATACAAATAAACCAAGTGAATAACGTTAATTAGCCTAATCATACACCCATCAACCGGCTTGTCCGGCCATTTACAAAGATACACAGTAAACTTTCGTAACTCTACGGTTAAACTAAAATTACTTCTTACTTAACCACTTATTGTAAGAAGAACATGAATAATGACTACAATTCTTATCCTCTGCAAAATCTTACAATAAACAAAAATTGTACTCTACTTTTGAAGTAGATGGGCAGATGGTATTGCCTCTACGGAGTTAAGATCTAAAAAGATCTTACAGGTGGCATTATGCTACACCCAACATTAAAACTTGAAAAACACCTCTAACGAGGCAACATGAACTTGGCCACCCGGGTAGGCACTGAAGGTCGCAATTGCTAATTTCTTCTCGGAAGAGACTGAAGTTTGCAATTGCCACTAGTCTAAAAATGTACGACTAGTTAGCTAACTAAGAGTAAAACATAACTCATATGACTAAATTCACATTTAGCACTTATTATGGTCTCTAAAGAAAATTCTACCTGAGCAATAATCGGAATACATAATAAAGTTCATTACCAAGGCTGGAAATAAACACAAACACAATTCCAATAAAATTAATTAACGACTTACAATACCAGCCTAACACCGAAGAAATAAAGTTCAAACAGTCTTATCGGGAACAAGGAACAAGTCCGTAATACAAGGTTACGCAATTAGATAACAATGTCAGAGTCCACTACGGAAATTAGTAAATATACCGAGGCTTTACAAGTCCTATCATTGAAAATGTCTTATTGGATTAACACTACACAATTCCATACATACATTAAATCGCCTTGGCGGGTAATACTCTGAAAGAGCAAAACAGAAAGGTTACACAACAGAAATGAAATAGATAAGCTGGCTAAGCCTCCCACCAATACCTTGGTCACAAAACACTCTGGCACTTTTTACATTAAGGCGAGCGTAAAGTTCCGTAACGAACTTTTACGTTTCTCGAACTGCATAAGCGAAGCCGTATTGTGACGAGAGGTAGGCGCTCATTCCTCCTGGAAAACGCCCTCGCACCGTCGTCCGCCCATCGAACTCTCGACGGAAGAAGTCGCTCAATACGGGCGATAAAACACGGGGATCACAATTTGTTAACATAAGAGTACTTACACAACAAGTTCCCGGCGCGGAGAGCGTTCTTCCCGAAGAACTCCTCTGAATAATTTCATTCTGTCTCGTGCAGGCTGGAACACTTCTCTCACAGGAACTTCTCCATGATAAAACCGCCGCCTGCGGGGCTTTCCCGTCGAACTCGCCTCGTCTCGGCGTATCAAGTTGTCGAACCGGCGTTTCGTTGCCTCCGCCCGGCTGTGGCTCCGCGCGTTGCAGTCTCTTCCTCGCGACGACGAAGAGCCCTTTTTCTTTGGAACCGAAGTTGCTCTTTTGGCTTCCTCTCTGTTCCGTCGTCCGGGTCACTCTCCTCTTCTTCCTCAAAACCTCCCGCCAAGAAAGGTTCGAATCTCTGTCACCAAGCTTCCCTGCGACCAATCATTGGTTGTAGCGTGTTGTTTGGTATGACGACACTGTCTGCCCCGCTCCTCCCCCGCCTTCGAACGGGTGAATATGCGCGAGCGGTAATAGCAGTCAGTGTCGCCGGAAATCGCATCTGGTTTCGATTTCCGTGACAATTATTTATATATATTTATTTATATAGATATGTATTTAGACTTTTTGATGGTCAATTTGGCCTTTTAGGGGTTGAAATAAAAAATCAAACTTGCATAAATGCTAACGTGGGAAAGTAGAGTTTCACGTAAATTATAATAATTATGAACTGGAGATGCTCTAGTGATAGTTGTGCATGGTGTCTGTGATAGCCCAATTGGTTGAGGCGTCGGCCATGATAGTCGAGGTTCCTGGTTCGAATCAAGGTCGCAGAATTTTTCCTTCCATTTTTTAATTGAAAAATCATTACCTATGCTTGGAGAGCTTCTCAAGTTCATAATTATTATTTACTTGTAAGTTCATCAACTTTCTGATCGCTTGGAGTGGAGAAATTCTCGATCTGCAGGTTCCCGTCCCCCATTGGGCTTTCAACTGTGACAACTTGGTTGTCTTTAAGACACCTTGAGACAGCTTGGCTGTCCGTGGTGTCTGCGATAGCCCAATTGGTAGAGGCGTCGGCCATGATAGTCGAGGTTCCTGGTACGAATCCAGTTCGTAGAATTTTTCCTTCCATTTTTCAATTATAAAATCATTAGAGTTTCATGTTGAACTCGCCACGTTTTTTCTGTGAGAGGCAACGTGAACAATGAAATTGAAACGTCACTCGCGTCATGCACGTAGCTCCGTGAACTCTATGAGTCATCCTGAAGTTTTACACAACAAGTAATGTTCTTGCAACGTCATTCACGTGCAAAATGAGGCCTACGAGATAACAAGGACTGGAAGCGAAAAAGTTACATCACCAATTGGGTGCTAGTAACCTTCATTGCTTCCAGCAAAAGGAAAAACACAGACTGTTGACATCCAATAAAGAATGGCGTGTTGCTGGCACCCAGTTGGTCAGGTGATTTTTTCGCTTCTAGGTCTTATCTCGTAGGCCTCGCGTACAAAACTATCACAGATGTTTCATGTTAGCGTGTCACTTAAACTCTTTAGTATTTCAATAATCTAAAAAAGATATTTATGATAGTATTATACATTAAAAATTATTTTTATTTATGACAATAAATTTTAACAACAACAACAACACTAATAATAATAATAATAATAATAATAATAATAATAATAATAATACATTTATTGCTCATAAAGGTGGAATACTATAAAATTCAAATGATAAAAGCCCTAAAAAGTATTATCAACAAATATATTTAAGACGAAAAGTAAAATGTTTAACAATATTTAAAATTTTATTTATGATAATATTTTTTATTGAAATAGAACATTTATTATTAAAGTATTTCAATAAAATTAAAAAGTTTATACGAATTACACATCACTTATCCATAAAACAAATTCATATGAACAGTAAAATTTAATAAACTTGGCTTGTTTTATGCATTTATTTTTTTATTGTATTGCGTTTCCATTTAAATATACAGTATTTTTAATTATTTTAAAGCCCTACAGAATTAATTTAACTATAGTAACTGAAGTATAAGTTATTGCCAAGCCTACAACAATTGAAGAAAACACTGATCATTTTGTAGGCTATGGTTTATAAAACTGAAAACACTGATAACGTGATAAAAAGGTCACATGTTCGAGTCCAAGAGACAGGCCAGGGCACTCAAAATTCATATGATCTACGGGGTCCGGACAAACGAAAAAATACTGATTGTTAAAATCCAAGATAGAGACAATGAAAGATGAATTGTTGCCTGGACCCCGATGATCAGGCAACTTTTGAGTGTCCTGGCCTGTCTCTCGTAGGCCTCGTTCAAGTTACACGTACGAGGCACGTTACGTAAAACTTAAGTGCATATACTTTTCAAATAGCAGCTAGCGCCACCAGCACCCAGAAGTGATGAAAGTAGCACACTACAAGCACGGAGAAAAAGTATACAACTAGCGTTTTTTACGCTGTCCAAGAAAAGGAAAACTGGGCGTGTCTAATTAAATTTCCGATTTCAATTGATACACATTGTTGCTAAGTAAAATTACCAACGTCTAAAATGGAAATTAGAAATGTATTGGGATATGCCCAGTTTTTCTTTCGTTGGACAAAGTATAGGCTTCTAGCTGAAAAGTATCTGCATCACTAACACGATTTTCTATGATGGCGTCTTCTAAGCATTAAACAACTTCTTCTTCGTCTTTCACAGCCCTCGTCTCCAGAGGACAGGAGACTAGCTGATGTAGTTCAGGCAAATCTTAGGCTAAGATTGTATGCAAAAATCACCTAACGATTAATGAGGGGTTTTTGCAGTCTTTCCAGAAGTTCTGTTGCACTTAGAAAATTGAATAAGGGTCTGATCACAACACGTTTCGATTTTTGGCTCATTGGCGTGGCCAAGAGAATACTTTGTAGAGAGAAGTCCATTCCTCTTCGTTGGAGTTCTTGAATGAAGGGGGCCCTCTGGTGGCAAAAAGGGGGGCAACGAAGCAAAACATTCTCTACAGATTCCTGCACACCACACTTGCAGAGGTCTGAGGCCACTATTTTCAATTTACGCAGGAAAAGATTTAAAAGCACATGTCCAGTCTTGAGCCTGAATAAACAGATTTCTCCTGATAGGAGAGCCACCTAGGGAAGGAATAGCTAAAAGATCCTATCTTTGGAAATAAATTTTTTTAGTGACGAGCCTTGGTAACTACAGACTGAAGATCGTTCCAAAGCTTTATAGTGCTCCTCCGAACCCAATTCTTAAAGGTTGAGGCGTCTGCTCGAAATAAATTAGTCTGCTTTTCCCCTGTTCTAGCCCAGTGAGCGAGTTTATCGGCAAGTTTGTTACCATCAATTTCACGATGGCCAGGAACCCAGAGATATCTTATGTGGTATTTCTTAGAAATAAGTGGCTGTAATAGATTTAACATTTGACCAATGAGGTTTTTGAAGTGCCAGTGGTGCTTGTTAAGGCTTATTTGGATAGAATGGAGCGCACTTTTAGAGTCCATAAGGATAAGGTAGAAATCCGGAAGGGGGGGGTTGCTATTATTAACAATGAACGATGAATTGCCGTCAGTTCAAGCTGATGAGAGCTGGTAGTAGGCTTAATTTTTTGCGAAATTAAATGTTTTTTCTTTAGATAGACACAAACGAGACACGAGGGGGACAGGGAAACGTCCGTATATAATTTAGTGAATGAAGAAAATTTCTCTCTTAGAAACTCATTAAGCAGTCGGTTATATATGGATAGCACTGTTGTTCCAAAATCTTTAGGTAGCCGCACCTTAGATTTTTGAAAAATTTGGGACATAAGCAGACGGAGTCTATTTGATTTTAAAAATAAAAGAAAACTTTCAGCCAATGAGAGACTCTCAGAATGGTTGATGGCTACCTGACAAATTGGAAAGAACTGGGTGGCTGCCTTTGCTTCCCACCTAAGAGTAGGATGGGGCAAATTAGGCTCAATATACAATGCCACACAGGGCGAGGACGGAGAAGGGGGCATGCAAAAAGCTTCGAATAATTTTCCTTTCTTCTTTAAAAAGCGACTCAATTGTGTTTTTAGAGGCGAGAAGGAAGATGATTGCTGACGAGTCAGTTGATTTAATGAGCGACTTTAAGAGACTGAAGCTTCACTCCACGAAGGGGCCCCATTTTGCTCTTCTGAATCGTTTTAGGCGCCCAAGATTTTTTTGTAAGCTTTTTTGGGTTTCCGTCACATGTGTTCTCCAATTAAGTTTATCATCAATGGTAAAGCCTAAGAATTTGTGGCAATGCCTACACGGGAGTCTTTTGCCTTGTAAGAATATTGTTAGGAAGGAGAAAGGCGTGGTTTTGGCAACGCACATGACGACAGGCTTGTCCGGCAAGAAACTGAGATGGTTCTCAGCCCCCCAGCATGCAAGAGTATCGCAGGTGTCTTGCAAAGTTGCACGAATGTCGGGGATAGACTTCCCCAAAAATGCCATGTCGGCAGCAAAGACGTTTTTTCCAATTTCTGAGGGGATGTTAAGAAAGGCATCATACGTGTAGATATTGAAAAGCGTGGGACTTAGAATAGAGCCCCGAGGGAGTCCTCGCTGACAACACGTCCAAATTATCCCTCCGGTAAACCTGATTCCGATTCTTCTCATTCTGAGGAAAGAGAAAATCCAAAGAACAAGTCATTGTTTGTCATTAAGAGTTGTAGTCTATTATTGACCAATCTTTCAGCTATTTTAATCAGGCATTATGTGAGTGCAATGAATCTACAGCTGGATGGATCGTCAGGGGGCTTGCTGGGCTTGAGAATGGGGTGAATAATGAAATTATTCCCCCCTGGGGGGAGGATGCCCGTTAACCAAGAGTTATTGATGGCTTTATGTAGATGGCGTAGCTGGTAGTCGTCCAGTTTACAAAAAGGTGGAATTAATCAGTTTATCAGGATCGGGGTGGTTCGAGTCGATTTAAGGGAAGAAGTCAGGGCCTCTATAGTGAAAGGTTCCTGCCAAGGAGAGAGGAGGTCGTCTGGCCGAAATGAGTGGGGGAGATGACTGGGCCAGGGCATACCAGTTGCTGGCTTGGGAGCAACCGCAGCAAGAAGAATGGTTCTGGCAGAAGGCTCTGGCTCGAGCAGAGTACCATTTTTGTCTTTGACAAAAGGAATGAGAGGCGGGGTACGCTTCTGAAAGCACTTTAAGGTTCTCTAAATACTGTTGGGATTATTCTTCTTGAACTTGCTCCTTCAGAATACTCTTCTGTGCCTTTTCAAGTTTTTATTACATCTGACTTTGTATTTTTGACCAACAACCAGCATTGATCGCATCTACATTTTAAAAACATCTTATTGAACTTATTCCTCTTCCACACGTCTTGTTCGCTGTCCTCGTTCCACCAGGAAGGCTCGGAGGTGATCCTGGCTCTATTAGAATTCGAGCTCAGAATTTTGGTCTGAAAGGCTTTCAAGAGGTAGAGGATGTCTAGAGAACGGAAAAAACAGCCATCCAGAGTTTGAATATCAAGAGTCAAGGGGGAGGGGGGATTGTGCTCCAAGACTGGCTGGGCAGTTATTTGAGGAGGACGGGCTGGGGTTTTGAGTGAGATGGTTAAACGAATGGGCTGGTGATCGCTCCCAAAAGAGCCTGGGATTGTTTCTAAATGAAACCACTTTTTCTAACCACGAAACAACTTCATACATGGAGGTGCCATCTTTGAAATCGTTCGTGCAAAACGTACAACAATAGAAGAAATACTGACGTTTCCTCTATTGTTGTAGGCTACCCCATGCTAGCTAGATAAAATACTGGCATTCCTGGCAAGCTAGCAGTCGAAAAGTATATGCAACCAGGGTGTTCTAATAACTGAAAAATATACGCAACCATAACAACTTCTACGGGCAATACACGTGAAAGTGAAATTCGTCTTTGATGATGTTGCACACAGACGTCGCGTTAACGTGTCACTTAAACTCTATAATGTTTTTGTTTTCTAATAAATGTATTTCTTAAAATTTATCCTATTCTGATAACAATGCAGTAAGCCACAAATTTTTATTTCAAATCATGTTTTTATTATTTACGTTCAAAATGGGTCAGTCATGTTTTGGACACCCTGTGTAAAAGTAAATGAGCTAACTTAAATATTTGTAATAACACTTGAGCCATAGTACCTTTGGGAAGTCCTTTTATGAACCACTAAGCCCTTACGATACTTAATAACCTTTGGTCAGCCAATGAAGATTTGAACACAGAATAACCCTTTGGCCACCCATATATCGTTTTAGACACTAATTGAACCTTTTAAAGACTGAAAAGGACCCTTTGAAACCCTACTAAGCCCTTAAAACATGAAAAAAAAACGGTTGCATGCACTTCCCCTTATTTCGCCAATGCTGGTGCAATACTGCTAAAGACTATCAATGAAGTGCGTTTTAGTGAAATGCCTGTCGATGAAGTTACTGCCAGTCATTGCCAATGAGAAAGACAGGCCCAGGCATAGAATAGTCACCTGGACATATTACTTACTTACTTACTTTTTAAAACCCGCTTATTCGTTAGGGTCGCGGGGGCAGCAACCCTATGGAGGATCTCCAGCGATCGCGATCTTCCGCCATCAGGTACATGTCCTCCCTGGTAATATCCAAGCGACTCGAACCCAGATTCTCTATGTAGTCTAGCCACCTGGTTCTTGGCCGACCCCTTGGTCTCTTACCCACCGGCTTGGAAAATAACAACTGCCTAGGAAGACTTTTTTGCGGCATCCGTATCACCTGGCCATACCAGCGCAACTGAGATCTCTCAATGCGGAGAAGTAGCGGCTCAACACCGAAAGATTCCCTTATTGTGCTGCTATACACTCTATCTAGTAGGGTAACACCTGCCACACCTCTCAGAAATCTCATTTCGGCCGCTTGTACCCGCGATCGCACTCTTTCGGTCATTACCTAAGCCTCATGACCATAGGTGAGAATGGGGACTAAGATAGATTTTAAGACGGAGAGCTTGGCTTTGTTACTCAGCTCGCGTTTCATTACTACGGATCGCCACAGTTCACGTCTGACACAGCTTGCTGCACCGATCCGAGCATCCAATTCTTTCTCCTGCCGTCCATCACTCGTGAATGCAATCCCGAGATACTTGAATTTCTCCACCTGTCATTTTATAATTGTTAATTTTTTAAGGGTATGAATAACTTTGATTCTCAATGCTTTATTAAATTCATAATAATAATAGTTATAATTGTCACAGTAAAATTGAGTACGAAATATGTTTCTTATTTTAGCTGCTTTAATTATTGTATTGATTAGTTAAAAAAGTTCTTAAAATTTATATTCAGGTTTTTTATTTGATTTTAATGTAACTAATTTTGGAAGTGAATATAAATGATAAAGGTTGCTCTACACTAATTATTTAAAATGTATTTTAATATTTCATCTTCATATTTACATAATGTAGTAATTGTTTAATTTTCAAAATTAATCATTGTAAGAGAATAACTACTTACATAATTATTCCAATCTAAAGAACTGCGAAATAGAGATTGTGATTTTTGCACTTGTAATCAGATAACACTACAGTAAGGAAAAGCATAGTTAACTAACATCACACTTACCTCTCTTGTATAAATGAATGGCGTATCAATTGTTTGATAACAGCTCCATTGCTTAATAATCTTTGGAACTTCGTCATTATCGTCTGTGCAGTTTGAAACAAAAGGAGCATGTAGACGTCTAATTTCGGTCTGTTAAAAGAGTTTGTATTTCTGTATTTAATGCTAACTTAAAAATGCTTTATAGCAATTGAATTTCATTACTTTCATTAAATTCTCATTAAAATAAAACATCAAATTTATCAATTTTTCCTTTCCCCTTTAACCTCTTGGTGTTTAGGATGTTACATAACCATTGGATCTACTAAAATTACAGTCTGGCAGGTGATCAGCCCACTAAGGCTTGCCTAGTCTTCCAAGCTTCTCTGTAAAGTAGCAAACACCCATGATGTTGGGTATTTTAAAACCGCAAACGACTGATCTCAAGAGCAACACGACCTGCACCTTTACGCTCTCGGCAACCAAGCTTGCATACGAGGAACTCAGAATAGAGGGGCATACATAGCAAAAATATATTTCCCAAAAAAGTTAAAGTTTTGATCCAGCATTGAAATGACGAAGATATACGCATGTGTGAATCTTACTAAGTATGTAATAATTACGATTTTCCTTTGCCATGATACTCAACATGCAGATAAAGTATGACTCTGCAATTTCCAGTGATTAAAGCAAAATTGTGGAATGAAGAGTTCTCTGTACGGTCATTCTTGAGGAAGTTGATGGAGGCCGTGCAGTACTTATTGGAAAAGAAAACGCACAGAAATCCGACCGGTTTCGCCTTTTATTACTGGATTTATCATGTGTACGATTGAAGTGGCATGCAAAATGCCTTCTTATATACAGATTGTGTTGGTATAAACAGTCGCTGAATGGTGTATACAAAAACATATATTGGTTGGATATATATTCATTGATTGGATGGATAAAAAATTCATTGGTTGGATGGATACAAAATAATGAAAATTGCTAAACAGAGTTGGTTAAGTGTTTGTGATTGATTGGAACATGACGAGTAAATAAGTGTAACGTGGAAAAGCAAAATAAAACAAGATACAGAATTACTACTTCAATGTTAATGGATATATCTATTGCAGCGCAAAACAAAAATATAAATGAAGCTTGAGTTTTCTGATATTGCTTTCTTGAACATCAATTCAATGAATATCTTTTCCGTAGCAATTGTTTGTAGAACAAAGCCGTAGCGTTGTGATATATTCGTAGAGAAGATCTCAGAACGTCGGCTTGACAAATCGTAGATCTACACAAAAGAATGTCGAACACTTCATATAAATTGACAACTCATAGCACTATAACATCACTAAACACTTAGCTTGATTTGTGGACACTTACTAGAATCACTCAGGTGGCGATTCGTACCAAAAGCTTAAATCAGGATTAGGATGTACCACATACATCTTTGTAGCACACAGAAACAAAAGAATTATAGGAATTAAATCAACGATCACAAGCTTTTATCGATGACATTTATTTCATACGAACTATAAAAAACTTATTCACCTTGGACACAAATACAGGTTATTAGCCTTATCAGGGGATTAAATGTATTGAAACATTTAACACTTCACTCAAATAGATTGCTGAACACTGGCCCTTCGTAGCACTATTCGATCACTGGAGAATTCGAACACACACAAAAAATGAGGGATCGATGCGTCGAATAAAGCGACAGATATGCACTCGTTCATAAACACTTGTCGACGGTACAAGTTCTGGGCTTGGAATGTGACAAACATAGTAAAACACTAACTGGGCGTTCTCACGAAGAAACTTGAATAAATAATTGAGCAAACACGAATAAGATTGTCGCGCCTGGGAACCCATTTATTTCAGCTAAACTTGAGATGAATATAATTTAGTATACGCTCTCTTTGTCGTTCTCATACGACAACACTGGAAAATGGAAAAGCGTCAATTTAAATCAGTAACTATTACTGATAATTATTACTGTATTAATTACCGTAATATAGATTATTCTTCAAGCAGAATTGCAAAGAATTCAAGGAGGTAAACTCAGAGAAAAATTTATCGTAGTTGCCTATGCCTGTACTTTCATCTGTTGACAAATTTATTAATAAGATTTCAGTCAGAAACGATATTGAGAGGAAAGTTGAGTTCTCTTTTAAGAACCATCTGTTATGTACTTACTTACTTACTTTTCAAACCCGCTTATCCCTTCGGGTCGCGGGGGCAGCAGCCCTATAGAGGACTCCGGCGATCGCAATCTTCTGCCATCAGGGCCATGTCCTCCCTGATAATATCCAAGCGACTGGAACTCAGATTCTTCATGTAGTCTAGCCAT
>JAHWFO010081671.1:1008828-1076174 GCA_023313115.1 Rhysida immarginata | reverse complement strand
ACATCAAATTTATCAATTTTTCCTTTCCCCTTTAACCTCTTGGTGTTTAGGATGTTACATAACCATTGGATCTACTAAAATTACAGTCTGGCAGGTGATCAGCCCACTAAGGCTTGCCTAGTCTTCCAAGCTTCTCTGTAAAGTAGCAAACACCAATGATGTTGGGTATTTTAAAACCGCAAACCACTGATCTCAAGAGCAACACGACCAAGCTTGCATACGAGGAACTCAGAATAGAGGGGCATACATAGCAAAAATATATTTCCCAAAAAAGTTAAAGTTTTGATCCAGCATTGAAATGACGAAGATATACGCATGTGTGAATCTTACTAAGTATGTAATAATTACGATTTTCCTTTGCCATGATACTCAACATGCAGATAAAGTATGACTCTGCAATTTCCAGTGATTAAAGCAAAATTGTGGAATGAAGAGTTCTCTGTACGGTCATTCTTGAGGAAGTTGATGGAGGCCGTGCAGTACTTATTGGAAAAGAAAACGCACAGAAATCCGACCGGTTTCGCCTTTTATTACTGGATTTATCATGTGTACGATTGAAGTGGCATGCAAAATGCCTTCTTATATACAGATTGTGTTGGTATAAACAGTCGCTGAATGGTGTATACAAAAACATATATTGGTTGGATATATATTCATTGATTGGATGGATAAAAAATTCATTGGTTGGATGGATACAAAATAATGAAAATTGCTAAACAGAGTTGGTTAAGTGTTTGTGATTGGTTGGAACATGACGAGTAAATACGTGTCACGTGGAAAAGCAAAATAAAACAAGATACAGAATTACTACTTCAATGTTAATGGATATATCTATTGCAGCGCAAAACAAAAATATAAATGAAGCTTGAGTTTTCTGATATTGCTTTCTTGAACATCAATTCAATGAATATCTTTTCCGTAGCAATTGTTTGTAGAACAAAGCCGTAGCGTTGTGATATATTCGTAGAGAAGATCTCAGAACGTCGGCTTGACAAATCGTAGATCTACACAAAAGAATGTCGAACACTTCATATAAATTGACAACTCATAGCACTATAACATCACTAAACACTTAGCTTGATTTGTGGACACTTACTAGAATCACTCAGGTGGCGATTCGTACCAAAAGCTTAAATCAGGATTAGGATGTACCACATACATCTTTGTAGCACACAGAAACAAAAGAATTATAGGAATTAAATCAACGATCACAAGCTTTTATCGATGACATTTATTTCATACGAACTATAAAAAACTTATTCACCTTGGACACAAATACAGGTTATTAGCCTTATCAGGGGATTAAATGTATTGATACAAAGCACTAAAAGACAACAATTACACATTTAACACTTCACTCAAATAGATTGCTGAACACTGGCCCTTCGTAGCACTATTCGATCACTGCAGAATTCGAACACACACAAAAAATGAGGGATCGATGCGTCGAATAAAGCGACAGATATGCACTCGTACATAAACACTTGTCGACGGTACAAGTTCTGGGCTTGGAATGTGACAAACATAGTAAAACACCAACTGGGGGTTCTCACGAAGAAACTTGAATAAATAATTGAGCAAACACGAATAAGATTGTCGCGCCTGGGAACCCATTTATTTCAGCTAAACTTGAGATGAATATAATTTAGTATACGCTCTCTTTGTCGTTCTCATACGACAACACTGGAAAATGGAAAAGCGTCAATTTAAATCAGTAACTATTACTGATAATTATTACTGTATTAATTACCGTAATATAGATTATTCTTCAAGCAGAATTGCAAAGAATTCAAGGAGGTAAACTCAGAGAAAAATTTATCGTAGTTGCCTATGCCTGTACTTTCATCTGTTGACAAATTTATTAATACGATTTCAGTCAGAAACGATATTGAGAGGAAAGTTGAGTTCTCTTTTAAGAACCATCTGTTATGTACTTACTTACTTACTTTTCAAACCCGCTTATCCCTTCGGGTCGCGGGGGCAGCAGCCCTATAGAGGACTCCGGCGATCGCAATCTTCTGCCATCAGGGCCATGTCCTCCCTGATAATATCCAAGCGACTGGAACTCAGATTCTTCATGTAGTCTAGCCATCTGGTTCTAGGCCGACCCCTTGGTCTCTTACCCACCGGCTTGGAAAATAACAACTGCCTAGGACGACTAGTTTGCCGTATCCGTATCACGTGGCCATACCAGCGCAACTGAGATCTCTCAATGCGGAGAAGTAGCGGCTCAACACCTAAAGATTCCCTTATTCTGCTGCTGTACACTCTTTCTTGGAGAGTAACACCTGCCACACCTCTCAGAAATCTCATTTCGGCCGCTTGTACCCGCGATCGCACTCTTTCAGTCATTATCAAAGCCTCATGACCATAAGCAAGAATGAGGACAAAGATAGATTTGAAGACGGAGAGCTTGGCTTTGTTACCCAGCTCGCGTTTCGTTACCACGGTTCGCTGTCTGTTGTGTAACAAAATTAATTCATAAAAGTCTGAAGAAATGCATTTAAGAAGGATGCAAGAATAATGAGCGACGATTCTTCCGTTGCGGAATTCAGTTGAATTCATATGAGTGATCCTGAGATCACGCATTTCTTTCGGAAGGAAAGCAAAGCCATTGGTCACGTGTAGTCTTTTGCCAGCTGGACGTTAAACAACCCTTGCAAGGCAAAATTTGCGACCCCTATAACGCCATCCTAAAATGGCCATAGCAGTTGAAAAGGATGTTAATACCAAGCAAACTGAACCAACCATCATATGAGTGACATCGAATTCTGAGGAAATATTTCTCCTATGCCTACTGTACAGAATTCAGCGAAGGAGAATTTGAACACCCCCCGGAATTCGTTGCAGGCCACAAATTCTATAGTGTCTGCTCCAAAGCATGTAAACCAAGTTCCTGTATTGTTGGTAACACTCTATATTAAAAGTATGCTCATGAGTAAATACTTTGACCGTTCATCCGGCAAGGGATATAATTGAACGTGCTTCTATACAAACTACGCAGTTCTTCATTACTGAAGCGGGGAACGATCTATTTGCTTCTGGAGGGAGGCTCGGGCTCGAAAATATCGGCTCAGCTTCGTGTGACTCGTTCGCTGGCGTTCTCCAGAGACGAGTTCAGCTCTGTAACCTTTAAAACGGGCTGGAATAATTTTGGGAGGGATTTCTTCGCTCTTGGAACTTCTCGGCAGGAACCATTTCGCCGGCCGTTCGTACTGAGTTTAAAATTGCCTTCGGTCCGTTGTTTCTTATACTCATTGCCGTCTTTAGCAGGTCGCTATATGATTACCGCTTACCACAGTCTCATTTCTCATACCTTGGAATTTCCTCCTCGTTAATTGAAAATTAGCATGATCCATAGAGAATGCGCCTGTCCATTCAATCCGTCATCGTCGTCGTACTTCTTCCCATCTGTCTTGTCTCTTGGTCCCACGTGATCGCTTCGGGATGACAGCATAAACTTTTCGTTTTTTCATTACGTCACAGGCGCTCGCAACATCCATGTTCGATTCACGTTGACAAAATCCACATGACAATAAGCAAATAATATTAACAGATACGAACACTTACTGGTAAATTACACAGTAAAATTACAGAGAATTAAAAAATATTCAAACAATATAACAAAGAATAGTTAAATCAGATGTTATTATTATTTTATTATTTGCTCATCATATCCTAACTACTTAATAACATTTAACTGACTTTGTTTAGCGATTTCCTTCAATTTGTATTCATCTAATCTATAATTTTTTATCCACTAATCAATATCTGTTTATACCAACATAATCTTTATATATAAAAATTCAGGTTTTGGGTGCATCTATAAATGTTCTAAAAACTTTTGAAACATTTATCCGATTAAGCTCATATTCGCACCATATGGTCATTAGGTCCAGAGTAGGTTTACATGTCCTCAAAGTGAGAAGGAAGGGGTAAAAATCATATATCTTGGTTTATGTTTGCTTGTTTACTCAAGAAATGGTGCCAGGTTTTGTTTATCTTATTTTTATTTAGACCTTTACCTTGAAACCTAAACTGGATTAAATACGCAGAAGTAAGACAGCAAAAAACATAAAAGGTAAAAATAATCTTTTTCTTGATGCGTGTCTGACATGAACTTACAATCTGCGTGGAGCAACAATGTGTCATGTCCCACAATGGCTATGGTCATGGATGAAGAAATACAAGATGGAATACTCCATTGTTTAAAGCATGAGGTTTTTTTCCACTGGCGATCTCTGGCCATTTGGGTAGGCATTACTCTTGTAGAGCAGACGACCTCGATGGCCTCAGTGGTTGCGTGATCGTTTCTTATGCCCTTAGATGTGGCTTCGATCCCGGCCGAGGACGACGAGGTTTTTTTCAGGGAGAAAATCCTGTGATCACACGCAAAAGAAAGTGGAGAACAACGTTTAGAAGCAGACAGATTACGACACAGACAGGGAAGGCAATGTTTAACTAATGCAAACAGAGGTCTTTATCTATTAGTAGAATATCAAAGAATTCAAGTAAGATGGCCATTAATAGCAGCATCAGTTAACCACTTTGCATTTGAATACAATCCAGAAATTGAGTACTCATTAGATTCAAAAATAATCATTGGAGATATGAATAAGGTATATCAATTTGGTCATGTATTAAAATTTATAAATGAAACTCCTGGAATGTGTTTCAGTGCCGAAAAAGTTGCTTTACCAGAATTGCATCCACTGCCTGAACCATTAAATTCTTTATTAATAGGTGAAAGGGGAGAGTGGGTAACAGTGAGATAAATTCTTTTCTAAAGCAGTTTTTTCATGTTACATTGAACCTAATGCAACGATTTTTTCCTGTGAAATTCTAAACTTATACAGCTATGACATAATTTAATTTCAGATTTTGATATGAAAAACGTTTGATGAAAAAAAAATAACAGAAATCTGAAGCAGGTTGTCTCACTCTTCCCCAGGGTTGGGGAAGAATGAGACAGCATGGGGGGAACAATGAGACATGCTTTTTTGGTGCATTTATTTTGATTATTATTAGGATTATTATGTATTAAATTACAACATATTTATCTAAATTTAATAAAACATTGAAATATTTTTATAACATTTAATAATGGAAATTTATGTAAAAATACATCATTGAAATATGTTGGCTTAAAATTTTATAACTATTGTGATTTAAGAAAAATATAAAATATGAAATTCTTTTGCCAAACAACAATGATTCTCACGTATACTACATCATGCAGAATTCAACATGATGTGGTGGGTAACATTGAAACACCCGTCTCACTGTTACCCATACTACATGGTTTAATTTGTCAAGCCTGTAGGCCTAAGTTTCCATTTCATTTATGTTATGTGCATAATTTATTTTTTAAAATAACTCTGAAAATACAAATATGAGTAAAGAAAAATTAATCTTGTTTTAATGTATTTTTAGAAAAACAAACGAAAATTATTTCCAATTAGTAAGTTAGGCCGAAAATGTGAGGTATTTCATTGTCTGTATGAGAATTGAAAAATATTTAAGAAATTTTATTTATTATCAATGTTATGAATTTTTTTCATAACTATGTGGAGATTTCAGGGGTTTGAAGTTGGCACCATGACGTAATTTAATGCTAGCTGACATAATCGCGTAGATCTAACTACAACCAATCAAAATCCAGGCCCCGCCTCTATCCACCAAAGAGCTCTTAAGAAAATGATTTTATGTGCATTTTATACAAAAAAATAGCGCTTGTAAATTGCATATATGCTAAAATAAAATTCAATATTCAATTATTGTTATAAAATTTGTATTAATTTTTTTAAAATTCAATGACATGTGTTTATAAACATGAAAATTAATATAGAAACAAATGAAAATTGTTTACATTTTCAAATGAAGCTAATGGAAAATGAATTTTTGTGCAAATTTTAAATAATTTTACAATCATTTTGTATATTTAAAATTAAAAGCACTTATTACAATTTGGTGCAAGAACGTAAAAACAATTTTCTGGTTCAATTGATGCTTTATTATTCATGCAAAAAAATGAAACGTTAACTAAAAAATTCTAACTATAATATAAACATTCTGAATGCATATATACTAGTCCATTTACTGGTATTTACTAGTCCACATCTAAATTATAAGTTTTAACGTGACGTGAACAATTCTTTATTAAGTAAACAATAAACGTATAAAAACAAAATTACATTCCAACCTTCTAAGCATTGGAGTAGCCCTGTAGAGGAGAAGGAGGGGGGGGGGATTTCGAAATGCATTCTGAAATGACATCATCATGGCGGCAGTCACACCTTATTGTTGTGAATCCACCTACATTTTTCTTTATTTCTATTTTCTAAATTCATTTTATGAATTATCATTATACTTAAAATAAAGACTAGACTCTGAGGACTAAAATAAAAGAAAGTTCCCTATACCCAACTGCAATAACAATCTCGCAATTTGGTGGAAAGTTCAACTTCGCGAAATTGAGAACAAAGAGAGCACTAAAATTACAAGGATGAAGTAAAGGTAAAATAAAAATTATTTTATATATATTAATGCAGAAAAACTTGTTTGGAACAATTAAGGAAGCAACAAAATTTCATAAAAAGGAGGTTTTTATTAAGTAGAGAGTAAATATATTTTAAAATGAAGAAGTATGTATTGGGTATATAAGATCGACGTTTGGTTTGTAACATCCACGCTTGTTCATTTTAAATTAATTATAATAAATACAATAATCCATTCTCTAAACTAATTATACTGTATTATTATAGAGAAAGCTTTACTGTATAGAATACAGTAATTTTCGTTTTCTTAGACTGAATGATTAAAAAGATAAAAAATTTTATTTCTGACTATATTATAAAAACGAGTAAAAGTGCCATTTGGCACTCGGGCGTCGCAAACGAGTTAACTGGTAGCGATAGTTGATGGTGATGTCTTTTCTGGATGCTGCAGTGAATGTCTAACTGTTTACCGTGCCTCACTGTTACCCGCTCTCCCCTACTGCTTATTCCAAATGGTTTCAACGAAAAATACGTAAATTCAATTCTTGCTTCCAAATGACATCACTTGGCGACACGAAAATCATTAGTGGTGGTCAGTTCGATACCACATTCGAAATTCAAGGACCAATGTACCACCAAATCGGCTCTTTACTTCCAATGCCAAATCAAGATCTAAAATTCATGCAAATTTATTTCATGAAAGACGAAGCAGAACAAGTCAAGATTCGCTGCCATTACAATTAAATTGAAAAAATTACGGAAAGGGCCATTTTTGCATCTTTAGAAACGACGTTATATGAAAGAAACCAGCTCATACAATTATTCAAGCACACTTCGGAAGCAATACAAATTGATAATTACAAGGTCGTAATTACAAGTTCAGCTGGGCAACACGCTGGTCTGTTTAATGCTCCAAATATTAATAACATGGCCATTAGTTATTGTTGATGATCAATTTGACCAGCGAGATAAAAAAATTATGCATCGTAAAAATCGGTAATATCGTAAAAACCATAAATGACATTCATCGTTCATATGATGATCTGCAGTATCCACTTATTTTCAGGGAAGAGGATGGCTATCATATTAATATCCAACAGTGTAATATTTCAACAGATACAATAAACGTTTACATTAGTATTTTCAACATTTATAATATCTAATATATTTACAACGCATATAGATTGATAATATGGGACCAGGCAGATAACCACATATTCAAATGTCGACAACTATTTCATCAGTATGCAGTGGACAAGTATGCAAAAATAGAAAACGAACGTTTGCGATATAGTCGTTTTAATCAAG
Source organism: Rhysida immarginata (assembly GCA_023313115.1). NCBI lineage: Eukaryota > Metazoa > Arthropoda > Chilopoda > Scolopendromorpha > Scolopendridae > Rhysida > Rhysida immarginata. The sequence goes on along the minus strand of JAHWFO010081671.1, from coordinate 1,068,369 downwards.
CACGAATGCGCACGAATGAATATATACACTGTTGCACTTGTCTTCTTGGTGTTAGGGGTTGGTACTATTGCAAAGCCGGACTCCAATGACAATGTCTCCAAGCGGCAACTTCTATCTACCCCAAACCATCGCTACTAACTTAATCGAAATTAAAGTGTGTGTATTTTTATCAATATACTTATCCTTACATAAAATTAATGATCCAGGAGACAAAACTCTGACAAAATTCTGGGGCTTTATTCTCAGGAATAATATCACAAATATCACAGGTAAATCACTTTTATATTTTGGAGCAAGAGTTTCTGTCTTTAACCCGGCGTCACTCGTGCGAGCGGTGTTTACACCGCACTTTTTGATTTTTTTGATATACCTCATCATACAGAGGCGCTAGCTTGTGATGACTTCCATGTATTTCAAGTACAACTTATTGGCAACAGATAGCGCCGGTATTGATATCATTCATTTTATCGAAAGTGAAGATTAAAGCTATGTTTTCTACACTTGGTCTCACTTTGCGGTGCAAACATGTAAGTAAATCTTTGACATAAACATGATTTCTTAAAAATCACTTTAAAATCACTTATTTTCTTCTAATTAGTATATGTAGTCATAAATTGCACGATCTTGAGTTATCAAATAAAATTGCACTGAGTTCTTTTTTTATCAAATAAAATCACTTTTAAAACGTGCAGTGTAAACACCGCAGCCCGGGTAGTGGTGTTATAAAATTTGGCCCGAGTGACGCCGGGTTAAGCCGATCATTCCACAAATCTATAGTTATTCAGTTTCTCTATGAGATTGCCTTTTAACATTCATTCATGCAAATATAATAACTTCATGTTTTACTCTTAACTCTTACTCTCATTAATAAATTTACATCCCATATTTTTAATAGAAAGAGCAGCCCACAGCAGTCAGAACAAAAATAAAAATTTCTGCAAAAATTATAGTTTCCCTAAATCAATTCCCAACTTATCTTTTAAATTAAACTCTTAACTAGCTTGTCCAAAAAAAAACGTTTAACTTTATCCCAAAACATAATGATATATTTCTTATGACGATTAAAAGGGGTCCGAGTGAAAAATCCTTACACTTGATCTCAATTAGATAGAACTTCTAATTATATTGTGAATGTCCCAAGTGGTTAATCCTTTTTTTCTTTTATTTATTTTATCTTAGATAGTTTTTTCAACGGAAACCAACAGGAAGCACAGCCTGACCGACAGGGAAGTTAGGTAGGGGGGGGGAGGAGGCTAAAGACGGGTTGGTTAGTTTGATTAGTACATAGAAATTTCCTTTCTAAGAAAAGCCTGAATAACAGGAATTCAATACATTGTTACAAATTTTGCCTTTCATGGGGGATCATGAGATATATATTGTTGATCCCTGCATCGTTGTTACCTAGTGTTGGTGCATTGCATGTTGACACCATTGTTGATAAGTATTGTAGCACAAACTTTTTCTTGCATTGTTGGTCATGAGATGTATATTGGTTTATTGCCCTACCATAACCATGAATATCAATGTTTTATCGATAAATTTTGTTTTTATTTTTCCGAAATCTGAGGTACACTGTGACCTTCCTCATGGTTTGAAGTCAAGTATGCAAAATTTCATCAAGATCAGAATAAAACTGTACATTTGTATTCAATACCCACATACAGAGAGAGAAAGAAGGTATATATATATATAAAAGAAGGTTTCCACTTTTCTGGAAAGTAATCCTTTGGAATAAGTTGCCAGAAGCTTAGTACTATTAGAAAATTAAACAGCAACACTCTTTTTGTAGTGATGGATAGCATATAATTTTATTTCCCCTAATTGATCATAAATATATATAAATATCCAGATCATGATTATTAGTAGTTTTCTTTGTGATTTATCTTTCAAGATCTTTAAGCTTGATTTACTGTAAATATCATAAATTTTCCTTGTTGAAAATCTAGTTTATTTCCAATATAACTTAATTTTTTCTAGTTAAACTTTCAAAATCACTTCAGCTAGATTTACACAATTTTTCTTAATTTACGTTTGCATAAAACTTAATTCAATTTTTAATTCACGTATTTTTCTGTAATTTACTTTGATTTGATTCACTGTAAACTACTTTATTTATTTTCATTAAATATCTATTTCATGAACAACTTGACTTAATTCTCGAAAATCTTGTCATTCAGACTTAATTAGGATTTCTTTTCATAAGAAATGTTTACTTTTTCTTATTTTTTTGTATTCGAATTCCTATTATTTCCTTAGATAAACTACAGCCCACTTCAACCTTAAAAAAGCATTTTATATCTTGATCTGTTGTTCTATCACGTTATTCTCATGTTCTTCTCTAACTTCAGTCCTAATTTGTAAAACTACAATGGGTACTTCATGGTATAGTGTGTAGGTTTTAAGTACACCTTGGGTATTAATTACTAGGAAAGGTGCCCGGCATTGCCCGGGATAATTTACACTTGTAGGTAAAGAGAACATTTTAAAAAAATTAAAATATATCGCAATCAATACAACACAGAGCAAAAGGACTATCCATTGTACGAAATATACGAAAAACAGGAATTCTACGTGATATATCGGGACTTTATCTACACTCTTCTTTACTTGGCTCACCAGTGTGGAGCATCACCAGATACCTTAGACCCAAGTTTTGTCTGTCCTTGACATAGTAGCTCTTATACCCTCTTGCTCTGTTTGAAACTCTTGCTGATATGATGTTTCAAAGGCCCGTATAGCTTTTTCTGTTTTAGTTGCAGAGTTTCCCTAACAAATACTAGTTTTTTCTCTTTCCTTTCCAGGAACCTGAATTTTTGCCAGTCGTCTGGACGTTTGATAGGGAGCTCAAGGGAGACACCCGTGATTCCTTTGCCTCATCAATAGACGCTGCCTTATTGATGTTTTGTCACAGCATCATCATTTTAAGCTCATTATTAATGATTTTTGGAAACGAACGTTCAATCATCGCATTATCAACATATCAGTTTCGAAAATATACACATTCCCACTGAATTTTGTCAGAATGTATTTTTATGAAATGCTTGGATCAGATGTGCTACCAAATAAGCTAGGTAATACATGATTAAGCTACCCAGGCGTTCCTCGGACTGTTTTTATGATTAAAATTTGCAATATCTTAAGAATAAACACATGGAAATTTATACAGTAAAAATTCATGAGGAAAACTCAGAAAAAATTTTGAATTCTCACAATAGAGGCACCTCTCCATGCAAGCTGCTGCTAGCCTAAGTAATTTCTTAGTCACCCAATCTTACTTTAGATGTTCCTCTTGATGCGTGCCTGTTATGCCTAATCAATAGACGTTGCCTTATTTATTTTCTGTCACTGCATCTTCACTTTCTGCGAATTATCAATAATTCTTTATGTTCTGTCATCGCATTATCAGCATCTCAGTTTCCAAAATATACACTTTCCCACAGAATATAGACAAAATGTATTTTAATAGAATGTTTGGATCTGCTGTGCTACTAAATAAGCTATCAGAAAAAAAAATGATAACCCCGGCGTGGCTCGAACTTATTTTTTTTATTAAATTTTGAAATATCTGAAAAATAAACACAAGAAAACTCTTAGAATTAATACACTAAAAATGCTTAATGAAAATGTGAAAAATTTTTTTTAAAGGCTCGCAATGGATGGACCTCTCCAAGGATGCCATTATTAGTCTAAATAATTTCTTACTCACATAATTTTACTTTAGATGTACACTTGATGTTGTTACAAATCCCTTTCTTCTCTCAATGTCGTGTATTAAAACTTGACCATTCAAATCTTTTTGTAGTTTAGCAATCGCCGATTCTTCTACTATCAAGCTTACCATTTGTTCAATACAGCAGTGAGCTCAACGAGTGCTTCCTCTGTCGTCTTCCACTCTTTCTCAATAGTCTGCTAACTTTCCATATCTCCGGTTACTGATCATTTTTAAAGATTTTCAAGAAATCTTTAAGTACTAAGAACTCTCTTTTCTAAGAAAAGCCTGAATAACAGGAATTCTATGCATTTTTACATATTGAAATTTATCTATATTGCACAAACTTTGCCATTCATTGTTGGTCATGAGATATATATTTTTGATCCATGCCTAGTGTGCGTGCATTGCGTGTTGACACCATTGTTGATGCCTATTGTTGCACAAACTTTTCTTTGCATTGCTCTTCATGAGTTATATATTGTTGGTTCATGCAGAGTGTTTGGGAATTACGTATTGATACCATTGTTGAAACCTGTTGTTGTTCTATTGTTGTTCTATTGTTGAAATATTTCTCATTAATATGCCCTACCATAACCATGAATATCGATTTTTTATCGATAATTATTATTTTTCTGAAATCTGAGGTAGACAGTGACCTTCCTCATGCTTTGAAAGTCTAGTATGCTAAATTTCATGAAGAACGGAATAAAACTGTAGATTTGCTCAGGAAACAAACAAACTCACAAACAAACAAACCCACAAACATCCTTCTTTATATATATAGAAGACTAGCACAGGCACCCGACCTTGCCTGGGATAATTACACTTGTAGGTAAACAAAACAATCTCAAGAATTAAATTATAACTCCCAATTGGTTTAATAATAACTCAAACAATACAACACAGAGCAAAGAGAATATCCATTGTACGAAAAAAATATGAAAAACAGCAATTCTAGAGATATACTGGGACTTCATCTAAACACTTCTTGTCTTGCCTTACCACTGCGGAGCATGAACAAATACTATAGACTAAAGTTTTTCTTGCTCTTGACGTAGCACTTATATCCTCTTGCTCTGTTCGAAACTTCGTTTTTTCAGATATGCATTGTTACAAATTGAAACTTATCTACATTGCACAAACTTTCCCTCGTATTGTTAGTCATGAGATATACCGATTGGGCAAGAAATAACATGCAGTGTTCAGAGCTTGCTATTGGGAATTCAATTAGGCCAAATGCATTACATTTTGGTGTATATACTTAGTGGAACATACAGTTTCGATTTCTCCAAAAAATAAGTACTAAAAGTCGCTATAGGGGGCGCTGATTGCAAGAAAACAATGAATATTTAATTGTCAAATGAACAAATACCGTACAAACTAACTTTAGTAACAATAATAAACAATATTTCAATATGACCACCAGTGTGCTGTTCCAATAGCTGCATGCGGTACACGATATTTTCTATGGCAGCTCGCAGCATATCTGCATTGATTAGTCTGATATGTAACGTTATTTGATCCTTTAAGGTTGAGAGATCAAGAACATATGCTTGATAGACAAAGCTTTTCAAATATCCCAACTAATTATTCTGTTGTCTGACAAATGTTCTCGCAAGATTTGCTGCACCTGACGTCCCATATGCGGTGGTGCACCGACCTGCATAAAAATTGCCAAGGCCCAACATCATCCACTTCCATACGTGCTAAAAATCTCAACGAAAAGTCAGTTCGGGTACTTCATCTTCAGGAAGCACTTGTTGAACAGGTGTGAGTTTATAGGGATAAAATGTCAATATCTTATGCAATATTTCCCTTCCTGTCGAATATGGGGATATCTGATTGGCGTGCTATTGCGTGTGCACTGCTGGTACCCTGCACCGTAGTCATCTCCTGTTCCACAACAGCAGTTGCAACTTCTTCAACGTGATGCTGCCTGATTCTTTTGCGTCCTCGGCCTGGTTGCTCTCCTAGAGTTCCGGTAGATTCAAATCGTTCAATCAATTTCCGTAAGTTAGTTATGCTCATCGATCCTCATCGTAACGTTTTCAATCACCGGAATTCACAAAGGCAGCACTTGCATTGTCGCTCTTATGATAAAACAACTTGACCAATAACGCCCGGTCAGACAGAGTAAGCGTCATCGTCAGGCCATTCGTTCGTAAATGATGGAAAATCCTCAGCCTTGCCTTTTATTGTCATGACTGCTCAACTAGGAACGCGCTTATGCAAATGTATTCATTGTTTTCTTGAAATAAGCGCCCCTTATGGCGACTTTTAGTACTATTTTTTTTGCAGAAATCGAAACTGTATGTTCCACTAAGTATATACACCAAAATGTACTGCATTTGGTCTAATAGAATTCCTGCTAGCAAGCTCTGAACACCTCACGTTATTTCTTGTCCACCCCGTATATTTTTGATCTTTGCTTAGTTTTGGTGCATTGCGTGTTGCCACCATTGTTGATACCTATTGTTGCACAAACTTTTCCTTTAATTGTTGGTCATGAGTTATATATTGTTGTTCAGTGCATACTCTTTGCGAATTGCGTGTTGATACCATTGTTGATACCTATTGTTGGACAAACTTTGCCTGACATTGTTGGTCATGAGATATTTCTCATTAATATGCCTTGCCATAACCATGAATATCGAATTTTTTTTCAATAATTATTATTTTTTCGAAAGCTGAGGTAGACAGTGACCTTTCTCTTGTTTTATAGATAAACTAGCAGAGGACCCAACGTTGCCCGGGAGGAAAACACAGTAGGTAAACAGAATACAGAATAATCTCAATAAGTTAAATAAACTGTAATAGGTTATGCACTGCTAAAACGTACTTTGAAGCACTAAAGCCCCCCCCCAAAAAACACATGCAGGACCGTAGTCTCCTATGCGATACTTCACGCACCTTAACACAAACTTCGAATACCACCACAATAAAGTAAACACGAGCACTCAATCACTTATGAGCGTACAACCCTACAATGTAAGGCCATACGCAAAAAGACGTAGATAAACCCAACAACACACTTCCACCTGGAGACAAGCTCCAGAAATCAATCACTTTCCAGGTTCGAAGCACAATTTGCAGCACGTGACCAAGCACTGGTCCACCAAACAACACCCTTAATGGCTACTTAAAAATAAGCAAAAAGGAATACTGTCCTTAACTTTTAAGCAATCAAATGAAACGGTAAAGTAAAGTCAAACATAAATATGAGACACGTTCTCTCTTTTTTTTTTTTTTTTTTTTTTTTAAAAAAAACATTAGCTTGAGCCTTCCCATTTCAGGCCGACTGTCGAAGAGCAAATGAGTCCAAAAGTGCACTTAAACAATACTATAACTAAGAACGTAATCGTTCACCTTGTATGATACCATTATCATAAATGTAATCAATCATTTTGCACAACTCTGCTACTAAAAGTGTACTCATTTACTGTACACGACTCTGCTACCATGAGCGTACGACCCTACAATGTAAGTGTCACGGTCAGAAATCTGGCACAGTGGAATTTTAGTTAATAAGACACTCATTGTAGGAGCGTACGAGTAAATTTAGCAAATAGATTTATTTGAACACTAAATGTAAGCAAATAGAATAATATCTAAAGAAAGAGAACTAAGAAAAAGAATGCATGGAATAATAAAAATTATTGCCCATAAATAATTTACAATATCATCCTTTATTTCAAAGGGTAACAAAACGAATCCAAAGACTGGATTCCAACGTGCGACAAAAATCATTAAATAATTACAACGACGCTACAATTTGTAGGCACGTTTTCAAAGCGTAAATTTACTAATCCCAACTGCGAGTAGCTGAACGATAAAATGCTCGATAAAACTTTACGAGAATTAAAGCTTAATCTAAAGATAAGAAATAGCTCAAAAATAACTATCAACTACTTATACTATTGACAATTCATCCTTTTCTTGAAAGGGTAACAATGGCCACTCATGGGCAACGTGCGTTAAAAACTCCTGTAAACAACACAATTACAATAAGCTATATACGCACCTAAAAGAATAAATATTTAGTAAGATAAATCCCACAGATAACTTGGCTTGAAAGAAATATACAGGCCACAAGGAATTAAAGGTAAACTCTAAATCCTGTTTCAAAAATGGATGTCGGCTTAACAAAGAAATCTTAAGCCTAGAATAATAGCACATTCAATTATTTAGCTAAACGACACAGTCTATGTGCTCTAAAAGTTCGTGTTCTAATGTCCTTCGCATTAGACCACCTGGATTTGGAAAACTCTAGCTGGAATAGTGCCCATCACTATGTGACTCGCACCACGTAGCTTTGACAATAAGAGAGTCCAAAAAGTCTGAATTAAAACTTAACATAAATAATTCGTTGAATAGAGATTATCTAATAGCTTCAAACACCATAACCAGGTAAAGACTTTCTCTAGGACTAGAAAGTACAGAAAACGAAGAACGCTAGTTAAAAGGACAAACGTTACTTCCTAAATGATCACAAAAACTTTAATGGGAGATATAACACCAACAGAGTCAGAGTTGCCATGCTAGAAAATGTGCTTAAGGACGCAAACCTCGGGAGAATTCACACTGACAAATGCAATTGAATAACTCGTAATTCTCGATAATTTAACGGCGTTTGAAATCGCTGCCGCCTCTTTCAATTGCTTTCCCAACTCCGTCCTATAAATAAGCATAGACGCTTGAAAGAAAAATACCTGCTACTTTGTATTTTGACAGTTCCAAAACGTGTAGACCTTCTTCAACGCGGCTCTGCTCTGTCCAAGTATCTAATTCAATCCTCGTCAAATTCAACAGTGCCTGGTTTCTATCGTGGACGGAAACATAAACGAAGCATTCAATATGCATTCGGCCGTGTGCACTCGGGAATCTTTAGCCGGGTCGCCGCCGCTCGCTGGCTCGCTCGCCGTAAGCTGCTCGAGCGGTATCCATTCCGCTGAGCTCTCGTCTCTTGGCTCCCGCCGTGTGTTTAGTCCAACGCCGTCTCCCCCGACGTTTGTAGCCGTCGAATTCCCTTCAATGCCTCGGGAACGATGCCATAGACGTTGGCTACTGCTCCTCCGAACGCTCCGCTCCTTACCGTCCGTCTCGATCGTTGTCTCGCCACTTTCCCTTCTGTCTCTCTCCTTCAAGTCTCGCGCCGAAGCTCCACCGCGAAGCCTATCCGAAACTTTCGGTTTCGGACCTCTACGGCACTTCGACTTCCATTTTTGTAACAACATGTGTATCTCCTTTCCCTTATTGAGAGAAACTACCCTATCTATATCGTCTATTACGTCCATTTCTTGTTCATTGTTACTAATGTTGCACAGTTTCTTTCAAGGTGACTAGACAAAGTTTAGAGACTCAGTTGGAAACTCTACAGCTTCATCCTTATTGACAACATTGTCAATAGATCGGAAAGAACTTACTATTTCAGGTAACATTTTAAATCCAGTTTGATTTTGTCGATTTCTTCATTTTGTGCAGCCAAAATCGCACGCTCACACAACTACGTGAGTGTCTTTGTAGTTGTTCATGTTAGAAAATACTTTTGCCTTGAACTCATCTATTGTGTCAAACATCTGTCTACATGGCAGTTGATGCCTGTCGAGCTCTTGGTACAAAGGCAATCTTCTGCTACCAATGGCAAGCAGCTGCTGCGAAAAGTGCTCAGCTGTTAAACCTTAAAATAGACAGGCCCCTAAGTTGGTCTTCAGTTCCTGTGTATGAACACATGTTGTCAGAGAATGGAGGTTTTCAAAGAAGCATTCAGCTCATGAACCTTTGTGCGTCTTGGGATGACGAGAAGGATCTGATGAAAACCTGCAAATATCACAGTCAATCCTTCCATGAGTCTCCCACTGCCTCTGATGTCCTTCAAAGTCTTGTCAACAGCATCCAGCAAATTGAGATGTGACATGCTGCACTCAACCCAGACAATGAGCCGTGCTTGTATCAAAACCTTGGACATGGCTGAATTCCTTAAAACGTTGCACATTGGTGAATCTGTTTTGGCCAAGTTCTAAGGCATCTTAAAAGCGGACGTGCAGTCCTGCCTCTAATAAGAAATGTTAATGCAATGCCATAAGTTGTCACAGCAAAAATATGTAGTGCATCCTGCTTTGCAAGAAGTAGGTTGATCAGGAAAGTTTTCCTTTTTTGCAAGAAAGAAAACTTGTGAAGTCTAGTTTCTGAAAGCATCAATTATTCCTGCTGTAAGCAGTTCTGTGATCCATTTTTAGAATGAAAGTCTTCAGTTCATCCACTTTCTTTTTCTATTACAACTTTTCATTGTCAGAGAAATAAAATTCCCCAAAAAAGAGAGAGATTGTGGGTGAAGGGGAGTAAAAAAGCGTTATATCTCTATGGAACTTTAAAATCGGATCAATTTTATCTGCCTTAATCTTTTCCAGGGTCAATCTGAAATACTATGCAAAATTTCATCGAGATTTGTCCAAGCAAACAGGCAGACAGGGACATGCAGAGAATAATTTATATTACAGAGATATACATATATTAGAAGGGTTTCCCGGCATTGTAGATAAACAGAACAACCTCAAGAAGTTAAATAATAACTCAAATTGGTTTTCAGTAACTATAATTTTAAGCTGTAGAAGAAGATCCCGTAATTCAGATGATTCTGACGCCCGATTAATTTTTGTCTTCTGCGACCAAAATTCCTCCTTTTCTTCAGTGGCATTTCCATATATCTGAATTAACATGTATCTTACAAACGATTATTATAGAGCACAATGCAGTTTATCTCCTCGATATAGACTGTCCTATCTATCTTGTGCTATTATTGCCAAGCCAAAAGAACATTCTCTCATTCTATCATCACTACAACGTTTCCATGGCAACAATATTTCCCCAGGGTTGATGTTGAAATATATGGCAACAATAACTTCGAAGAAACAATTCCCATCTTGGCTGGTAGTCGATGTACATGATCGTTTCTGTCTGTGTACACTGCATTCCTAAAAATCTGTGTAGGATTACTTAGTAATTTGCTGTTGCAACTGCACGCTGCTCTCGATGACTTGAAGCAAAACTTGACCATTCATTATTTTGCGTGGTCTCACAGTCTATATTTCTTCGGTTAACATGTTCACCATATGTTAACCAATTCAGCACAGACTGAAGAGAATGCTTCTTTTGTTGCCTTATCACTCTTTACCATTGTCTGTTAACCCTACATAATCACCAGTTACTGCTCAATTATAAATATTTACAAAAAATGTTAAGTTCTAAGAACAATCAATTCTGGTCAAGAGCAAACTTGTTTCCAACTCGGCTCCTATGCTATGTTTCTCCATGAAACTTGGACGGTTCACTTAGAGCAACTTGGCCGTTAATTGTTTAAATTTGGGCGCGTGCACGTCCATTGGTTTCTGCAGTCATCAACCAACAGGAATTTTGTGTATTGTTACAAATTGAAGCTTATTTAAAAATCAAAAAATTTGCCTTGCATTGTTGATCATTAGATATATATTGTTGCCTGGTATAATTACAGTTGTAGATAAATAGAACATACTAAAGATGTTAAATAGTATCTCGAATTGGTTTATAATTAAATCTACAACTTCCTGCTATGGACAAAGCAGTTGTTCAGATGTTTCAAAGGCCCACATAACTTTTTGTTTTCTTTGCCTAATCCTCATTCATATCTTCACTGTCATTTTAATAGATATCAGTTGTTATTATAATCCTTTGAACGATTATTATAGAGTATAATACAGTATGCTTGTTAATTTGAAGAGTCCAGTTCATGTATCCCTTATCAGTTTTACAGGGTGATTCAAATTGTTTATAAACCAATTTAAGGGAGTATTATAGAGGTCAAGGTAAACACAAAAAGTCCTATTTACTTGGGTCCAATTTTTATTTCTTTTCAAGTAGTGACGTCAGTTTCTATCATGTTGGCTAGCGATTCAAAATTTAGGCTTAATTACTGTATGCTTTTCAATGGCTAACTACTGGAGCAGAAGTTTCTATGGGAACGTCTGAATGCCCTGCAATATGCTGATTACCTGGAAATCAGACTGCATGAATTTTTAGAAGATAAACCTCTTGCAATTCGTCATCAGATGTGGTTCCAAAACGATGGGGCACCTTCTCATTTTGGTAGAGTTGCTACTGCATGATTTAACATGAACTTCCCTAACCAATTGATTGTGCGCAATGGGCCCATAGCATAGCCACGTCGCTCACCAGACCTTAATATTAATCTGTGGGGACATTTGGAACAAATGGTGTACAGTATCCAGATAGACAGACGGGCACAATTAATGGTCAGAATAATAGCATCGGCTGACGAAATTAGACGTGATCATGAGGTAATGACAGACGTCTGCAAGCCATTTATTATACAATGCATTGTCTGCATTCAGGCTCAAGGAGGCTACTTTTACCCTTTCTTGTAACTTGAAAAGAAATAAAACTTGGACCAGTTAATAGGAATTTTTTTTACCTTAACCTCTATTATACCCCCCTAAATTGTTTTACAAACGATTTGAATCACTCTGTATAGTAACTATCACCCAAGCAAAAGGAATGCTTTCTCTGACACCTTTCCACGCTTTCTCAGTAGTCTGCTAACTCTCCATTACCTCCAGTTATTGATCATTTTTAAGTAAATGTTATATTTAAGAACTATCAATTCTCAGAAAAAATTCAAACAACAGGAATTCTATGTATTGTTACAGATTCAAATTTGTTTTTATAACTCTTAAAGCTGAGATGGAACCATCACTCTTAATGAGACTAATTATATTGCACACTTTGTTGATAACCCGGCATTGCCCGGGACTTTATTTAACCTCTTGTTGTCTGCCTCAAACAAAAATGGTATCAATATTCACCACTGGGGAGCATCACTGGATATTTAGACCTGTCTTTCTTTTAAAGTTTTCCTTGCTCTTGAGATAGAAGCTGTTATACACTCCTGCTCTAGATGAAGCTTATGTTGTTCAGATGTTTCTAACGCCCGGATAGCTTTTTATTTTTTGTTGCAAAATTTCTCTGATCAATACTCGTTCTTTATCTATCCTTTCCAAACACAAATTTTCGTCTGTCATCTGGACTTTTGCTTTGGAGCTCAAAGGAGACTCGTGCAACTCCTTAGCCTCCTCAATAAACACTGCCTTATATATGTCCTGTAAGTGATCATCATTTTATGCTCATTGTTAATAATTCTTGAAAACGAACCATAATCATCGCATCTCCACCATCTTGGTTTCCAAAACAGATTATAGTTCAAATGTATCAGGGAAATGTTTGAATTAGGTGTGCTATCAAATAAGCTAGTTGACATGCCCAATGTTGCTCGGACTCTTTTTTGTTTAAAAGAATACGGAAAAATTTCATAATGAAAATTCGAAACCAAAATTTTGGGGTTATTTACTACTTGGTAATCAGTTATTGCAATTCTCATTCGGCTCTCGATGTCTTGAAGCAAAACATGGCCACTCATAACTCTGTCTAGTCTATCAATCGCAGTTTCATCTGTTGATACGCATACATTATCAAAGACTGCCTGGAAACTTCGACGACTACTTGATCACTCACCACTTGCTTAGTTTCTCAATCATCTGGTAACTTATTTTCAAGAAAATGTTAATTTCTGAGAACTCTCATTTCTAAGAAAAGCCCGAACAACAGGAGTTCCATGCATTGTGATATATACAACCATATTTATAAAGCATAATTTTGCCTTACCAATTGGTCATGAAATGTATATTGCTGTTCCGTGTGTAGTGTTTGTGAATTGTGTTTTATACCTTTGTTGATGCCTATCGTTTTAAAAACTTTGCTTTGCATTTTTATCATGTGATACTTATTATTAATATGCACTGCTATCATCGAAATTTTTTGAAATCTGAGGAAGACAATGGCTTTCCTCATGCTTTGAAGATCAAGTACGCAAAATATCATCCAGATTGGAATAAAACTGTAGATTTATAAAAGAAACAAACCCACAAAACCACCCATAAGCAAACGCTTACCTTTGTCTAACTATATATATAAAAAAGGATGATTGTTTGTAGGTTTGCGGGTGGGTTTGTGGGTGTATCTGTTTCTAATACATATATAGAGTTTTTTTTCAATGTTGATGAAATTTGACATTGCACATTTGACATTCAAAGCATGAGGAAAGTCACTGTCTTCCTCTGATTTCGAAAAAAATAAATGTCGTTAATAAATCTTTATGCATGATGATGACAGTGCGTAGTAATAAGATGTATCTCATGACTAACAATGCAAGGCATACTTTGTGAAATATTAATAAGTTTTGATTTGTAACAATGCTTAGAATTCCTGTTATTCAGGCTTTTCTTAGATATGAGAGTTCTTAGTACCTAACAAATTCTTGAAAATCTTTGAAAATGATCATGAACTGGAGATAATGGAGTGTGTGCAAACTATTAAGAAAGAGTAGAAAGAGGACAGAGGAAGCACTCCTTAGCATCGTGGTGTACTGAGCAAATGGTGAGCATATCAGCAGAAGAATTAGTGTGCTAGAATACATAAAGTGATGAATGGGCAGAGGATAGTAGGAATTGCAAGAACGTCAAGTATATATCAAGAAATTATTTGGACTAGCAGTGGCTTACTTGGAAAATTCCATCCATAATGGGCCTTTAAAAACGTTTTTGGAATTTTCATTAGAAATTTTTACTCTATTAATTCTAACCGTTTTCATTTGAAAATATATTTAATTATTATTTTTTTTAATATTGTCAAATAAAGCTATGAGTCAACTCTATGCCAAGGTTATCATCTGTGTTCTTTGGTAGCACAGCAGTTCCAAACATTTCATGAAAATTGTAAGGGTTCTGGGATCAAATCAATTTGATAAAATATCATAATCATTATCCAAAGGAATTCCGACTGCACCCATTTTACTTAGTTTAAAATAGCACTAAAATTACCCCATTCCCTTAATTTTCAAATATATTTGCACAGGTAAGCAAGGTAAGTAAGGATTGGAACACAACAACGTAACAAAATAAAAGTCAATTTTGTAACAGATATAATTTGGGAAAAAGATTGTACAGGCTGATTCAGCCAATTTCTGACCATTTCATTCCAATGACGTGCATTAGGGATAAACATTTGAAAGAAAATGAGCGCCATATCGAATTTCAAAATAGTTGGAGTTCACATTGTTGCAACGGCAGTGCATGAAAATCGTACTGTTGAAAAAGGGCGCCCGCATTATCAACAGAGCAGAAATGCAAGGTTGTCGAATGGTACTTTGAGAAAAAATCACCTGTAACCATGGATAGAAAGTTCCGGAAGGAGTATAAGTGTCGAGATGTACCAGGCAGGCAAGCAACCATAGTTTTTGTGAAGCAATTTCGTGCCACTGGATATGCTAAATGCAAGATAAAGGGCAAGAGCAAAGCAAGTGTTTGAACGGCCATAGTTGTCGAAAATGTTCGCACAAGATTGGTCGATTCCCCTACCAAAAAATCTGTTCACTGCCTATCCATTGAAGAAAGAAACGATGTGGCAAATTTTGAGAAAGGATTTACACCTGTTCTCGTATAAGATCCATGATTATCAGGAGTAAACAGACACTGGAAAACTGAAGCGACAACAATTTGCGAAGGAGTTTGGAGCTGAAATGGAGACCAATCACGGCATTGTGGACAACCTGTGGGTGTCAGATGAGGCCCTTTTCTATCTGTCACGTGACGTTAATGAACACAACGTTCGTTTCTGGGGTTTCCAGCATCCTCATGAGATCCATATCTCACCTTTTCATCCACAAAAGGTTATGGCTTGGTACGCAATTTCCAAAAGAGGCATCATTGGTCCGTTCTTTTTTGAGGTCACCTTAACGTCACAGGCTTACCTTAACATGTTGGAAACCTTCTTCATCCCCGAGCTGCGAAGGAGGCGTATACCACTTTGACATAAATGGTTTCAATAAGATGAGCCTGGGCCTCACACCACTAATGAAGTGCTAGACTTTCTCAATCAGAAATTCGGATATCGTGTCATTTCAAACAGGTTTCCAGATCGACTTGGGGGTGGCTTTTTTTGCCTTGATGTTGATCTCTGGGGATTCCTTAAAGACAGTGTGTTCAATACAGCACCAAGAATCCTAGACCAGCTGCGAAAAAGCATCGTTGACTGCTGCACCATAGTGGATGCAGAAATCCTGGATAGAGTTATGAACACTTCACCATTCGGCTGCGAGCAGTTCAGTAAGTTCTTGGTGGCTACATTGAGCATATTATCAAGACTTTTCCACGGGAAAAAAAACTCCGAACTGCCTAAAATATTATACTGAAATGTTAAGTTTGTAAACATTAATGGGTCAATAAATCATACTATGAAATGGTCAGAAATTGACTGAATCACCCTGTACAAATGTAAGATTGAGCAAAAATTAAATTGAGAGTATTCAGATTTTCAAAGTATAAATTTGGAATATGAATTTGTTTAATTATTAACAACAGCATAATTTGTTTATCAATAAGTATTAATCATGTAGAAGGAAACATTTTTCAAAATAGCAGGATGTATATTGCAGGTATTCTCTCAGTTAAAAACATACTGACTTAAGAAAACCATTGTCGGGTAACCATAATACATATCAACAGGTGTCAGCAATGATTTGAAATTTAATCAACTTTAAGGTAGTAATTGCAAAATGTTAATTTAGCCTAAAACTGTTTTAGCAGTGATTTCTAAATACATTTATCTGTCTAACAAATAATAGAAAAATTTAAACTCGAAAGCATTCATCTTTGTGTAATTATTAATTACCATATCAAAATTTTCAGTTATCAATTCCAAGATTAAAATATGATGAATTTTGATTCCTTCCCCAAACATTGTTAAAGAAATAAGAAAAATTAGTTGCTTGGATAATGAGACATTAAGGAGACATTGACTATACCATATCTCATCAGTTGCCCGACACCTAGGAAACCACGAGACGTGGCTCAGCTGGGCTCTCTGCGATAACAACGGGGATAGCATCCTCTTCTTTTGGCGGTTGGCGCTCAACTCCCCAGGGGGGTCTCAACAGCGGGCAAACCAACAGCCAAAATCACACACCATTAAAAAATTTTATAGTGGGTTCTCCACTTGTGAACTCAATGAAAGAAACCTCTATCATTCGAGCTAAATTATAAATTTAACCTGGCGTGCATGAATAACTGAACTAAAAAATTAAACTTAATGAATTTAAAACTTCCTACACCGTGATCGTAATTACTCGCCATGTGGAGGCCGAATTAGGTAAAAAGGGCGAAAAAAGGTGCTTGCGCCTAGCGAGTGCAAGACTCAAACCTTAACTTATCAACACTAGGGAAAGTTTTCACCTCAACTCGGCTCCAAACCTCCGACCAATAAAAATCAGAACCTCTGTCACTCTAGAGAATGCAAGGAATGCATTTTGTTAAACAATACCTGATAAATTTCATTCTCGATTGTCTCTTTTAGGTTTACAATATTCTAACTAATGTTCCTCTGTCCTCTAATCTCCAATATCGTGCCATGATACCAATAGTACTTTTAAGCAATGAACACATTATATTTCGTTTCTATACTGGAGCCAAAACTAAAGAAAATAATTTTTAAAATTCCTAAGATTCAAATTCATTTCAATCCGAATCATGATACTAAACCTCTAAATTCTTACCTTCGACGGTTAACAATAATAAAAATAAACTAAAACGGGTCCCACTAAAATTTTAAATGTCCACCTAATTACAATATCCCAAACATAACTGATCAAATAGCCTAAAATCCTTACACCCCTCCCTGGGAAGAGCAAAGCACACCCCACGCTGTGGTACTCCTACGGGTGCTTCCTCTGATGACTTGCTTTTATCCCGCCATGGATGCTGATGGAATGTGGGCAGCTGGGCATTGCCGGAAAGCCATCGTGATCCAAGAGCAACTCATTTCAGGCTTTAACCCTCTGTCGGGTGCAACTGATCTCATAGGCACAGCTCTCTTATTATAGATCGCCTTCGCCCTCCTAGATGCCAGAAACACTTGAAACTTGGAATAGCTGTGTCTTATTTAGTGACCTTTTCATACATAGCCGTTAGTTCATATCTAAAATTTTTGATTGAGGATAGTGATAAAAGTGTTCTGTCAGATGCATTGCAATTAATGTCACAAAGTTTCTAAGGCATGTATTTTTTCAAAATTGATTCATTATATTGAATTATTTTATTCATTTATCCAAGTTCTACTGTATTTTATATTTTCTTTTAACCTTCTGTCAGGCACATACGATTTGTCATATCTTCAGGCACAATGAGCCTATCAGGCACACTGTGCCTCTCAATTATACTGCTCTTGTAAATTTTGTGAATTTGAAATTTTTTTATAACTCTTACGTTTTAAATTAACAGAAAACTTGTAAAAAACGTTTTTTCTTTAATGGAAGGATGATTAAAAAAAAAAGGTTTTATGGTTACAAACAGATCTTTTAATTGGTCTCTTCTGTGCAGAGACTGCTCCCTTATATAAGCTGGTATTTTCACACTTACTATTGCAGCCCACCTAAGATGGTTTAATACCGAAACCAGTCTGAAATAAATTTAAAATTATTGCATTTAAAAACTCATTACCATTATTTTACTGTTATACGCAACATAGACCCATACTACCATTATGATTATATTATTATAATTTTACACTATTTAATTAATAATTAGCTCTTGAAACGAATAAATTCTATTTAAGGTTGGGGAGAAAAAAATTATTCTGAAAACTGAAGAAATTTCTATTTGTCAATAAGTACACCAGGTGGCACTACATTGGGAGCCTTCAGGAGAGAGAGGAGCGATGAAAATGAAAAAAAAAAAAATCCAACCATTTCGGTGATTTACTTTGGAATTAATGGATTTTCTTGTGCCAGAAAGCTATAAGTGCCCATTATCCTAGTGCAATTGTGTGATTTAGTGTTTTAACGTGTATGTTTTCATGTTCTACAGCTTGTGATTACTATGGATCGTGATTTTATATTGTACATTTGATTTTTCCATTGCCATGTGGTCAAGGATGAACAAAGAACTGTAGTTTATACATCATAGGCTCACCTGTAAGCTGATGGACTGCCAGTAATTGCACTTGACTACCATTATACTGCTTCAACCTTACTACAGATTTATTCCATAAAAATTAAATCTCCACCGTGCTCATAAATTATGCTCTACAGTTTCTGATTGGACGGATACCCGCTGACCTCCCCCGCCCGCCGGCTAGGCTAGGAATTACAGCATTGTTTCGTACTGACAGCAGACTGATTCGCCAATTAATTCATATTAAATCATACGAACAAAAACCTGTGACAGCTCAACGACTGCTTCCATCGTCCACATGCCACATCTTCTCACTGGAGAACAATGTCCCCGCTCCCCTCCCGTGCCAGGCAACGCATCGGTATGGCCAGTATCGCTACGTCATCGGCACTGGGACAAGCAAGCAGAACGACACAGAGTGATTAGGTAAGATCAAAACATTCCTTCCTTGTTATTAATGCGTATTTTATTAACTATCTTCATACTGAGTCTGTTCCTAAATTAATATTCTCTGTAACCTATATAGGTTAGAAGAAAAATGCTTGAAAACGTCAAGCATTGTCCCAAACAAGGAAAACATGGCAGCCATCAACCTCTTTATTCCCTTAGAGGTTGGGGGGAATAAAGAATCTTTTGATAGAATTTTTTGAATATAAATGGAACTATAAAAATAAGTCTTATGTATACATATATAGGGAAAACTTGAAATTTCCACAAGCCATAGGGCACACCGAGGAAAATAATAAATTTTTATTAAATAATGCTTACAATAGTTATCAAATATATTTAAGTGAACCAATTAATCCGATAAAGTTATAGAGGGGGAAGAAGGTGTTAGAGATTGTCCCACCTGCCCAAACTTAAACAAAAGATCGTATAAAAAAATTTTTGCGATTCAGGGTCACTGCAAATATCTCTTAGAGTTCATTGGTATACCAAACTCAATTTCCTCAAAAATTAAAATACTTACGCCCTTTTATGACTTCTATCAGTGATAACATTATATAATATAAATATTAAGGCTTAGTAGGGCATATTATCATAATATATTTCTTTTCCCTCCAATAATTTTAGGAATGAATTGATGTAAGATAACGAAATGTGGACAGGGGGTTCAGTTTGAATGGAACCTCTGAATTTTATAAAACTAAAAAATAAACAGTTCTCAGATGTATATCAATAAAAATCCCTCTAGACTATAAAATCTTAGAGAATACACCTATTACAGTATACTATTTATTAAATTCTGAATATCTATGTTTTATTTCTTTGGCTCAGATAATTAAATCAAATGTCCTTCCATACTACAACTATTGATATATTTTAAGTGTTGCTAATTATGTAAGTGTAGTCTTAAGTTAGGGACCTATAAAGCTCTTCCAGAAAATGGCTTAGTGTTGTTTCCATTATGTAAAAGCTAAATAAACGGAATCCGTTTTATATAAATCCAAAAAATGAAAACCAACCACATTTGACTATTCTAATGCTCCTTTCTCATTTTGGAATCAGGGGTACCAATAACTGATTCTTTTTAATATCTGTAGAAAAATAAGTAGCCTGTTGATCTTAGAATTTTAAATGCATTAGAATTTTGTAAAAAGATTTTTATAATAGAACTAGATGTCTATCGGGACTTAAATAATTAAATTTAGTTAACACAACATCTTTCCTAATTACTTCTAGTACCCAAACATATTAAAAAGCACTCACGGGTCACTCTGTAGATTAACACTTTCGATAATGGCCCAAGCAAAAAATTTTTGAAGTAGCCACTCCATTTAAAAATGGCGAAAATCGGTGGTAAAATAATATCAAATTTATATAATGATTTTACTAGCTTCTCCCTTTCAACTGTGACTAGTCCTGGAGTATTACCAACTTAAAGTTTAAATTTATTTGGATCATTTAGTTGCCCGTACTCGATGTTTGGGCATTGACACCTGCATTTTTGCGATCATTGTTGCCAATTAGTAAATCTGTGAAATCTCGTGGATTTGAAATAAAAATTATGCAAAATCTTCCGAGTTTTGTAGGTTCAAATTTCCTTGGACAGCTGAATTCAGTGGATTATTTTGCTCAGATCTACAGGGAAGAACTTTTTTGAGTTGGAAACACAAGTGGTATAATAATACGAAAGTGACTAATCCGTGGCTACAATAAAAATAATTCCGAATCCATCCCTGGCACAGAAATTCCTCCAAAAAATAATGGAATATTGTTCTAATCATTAATTTATGAACTCCTTAAATCCAAATATTGAACAGAGCTTGTAGGGAACCAAATTTTTATTTTTTATTCTGAATGCAAATAAATACGTCTAAAAGTTTACCCTGTTACCTAGTATAGTTAAAATAGAGACATTCACCATCCTACCTTAGATTAATTATGTTTTGAAAAAAATTGAAGTTATGAATGATATTTTCAACAATTTTTCTCCTGTTTCCCTGTGTACATGCCCAAAACAACTCAGCCCATGCTACAGGTACACAGCACAGCTTAGTTCTTAGTTTTATTAAAAATTTAGGTATATAAAAATAGGTAACATATCTGATTGTTGTAACAGTCTTGTAATTACAAAATGCTTGTTTAAAAAAATGACTACTCCTTCTGCACAATAGATCAACTCTGAAAAGGCACTATAACATTTTTGCTGGTTATCCTATATCTAATTCAATCTTATTTTGCCATTGACTGGTTCATAATGGCCTGTAAAAGGTTTTATACAATAAGCATTCTTAAGACAAATCTACTGACATTGACAATTAACATAAAAAATGCTTGGTAGGTCTAAGATAAGATAACAATGTGTATAAGATAAATCACTCCTACAATCAAATGCGAGGGATGAGACTCTATCCTGTTAGTCTAACGAGGTTTGGGAGAGGGGGGTGCACCTCACAGCCAACTCTATAGCGTGCTTTCCTCCTGAGTGATCAGGTCAGAAGGGGCTTCGCTACATAACACTGTGGAATTTCTAAAATATTTACAAACCTCTTTATGATTGGGTTGGTTCGAAGCAAATGCAAGTGACAGAGACCCATCAATTATGTCCTCCGAATATGTACAGAAATCTAAAGACCATAAAAATTCTTTTTACTATGGTTTTTACTACGCATAAATCACTCCAAATGAGAATTTCACAAATATCAAAAAAATATGTATTTAACTTTTTTGTGCTTGTCAACACAGTCGAGTATAAAATAACCATTGAGAACCAATTATATCCAAATGGTGAACAAGAACCCTCCTTATGAGGTCACTGTTCTAAAACAACAAAGTCTAGAATGAATTATTTATAGATCAACTACCGTTCAACAAAAAAGGTAACACAGTTTTCTAAAACTGCAAGGTTATGCAGAACCTATTTTAACCCTTCCATATTGTATATATATGTTATTTAAATATAAAATTTTTTAACACTTAAAAAATATGTTATTTAAATAAAACACCATCAGTTTAATAAATATACTTTGTCATAGCAAATAATGGGTGTGCTCAATTTAGAAATCTTTCATAAGATAACACGTTCAACTATATTTCCTCCATCAAGGTATGTAGACTATTATCCCGACCCATCTTCGACTCGGAAATGGCATGCAATGCTTCTACTATTGAGCTGCTTATAGCAGATGAATTTGGAACAATGTTCTGAGTGTGCACTTCGAGATTAGTACTTCCATATACATCCATGGGTGGGGGAACCCTTGGCGACTCGAGGATAATATTTACTGAGTTTCCCCCTGTCAATTGTTCTAAATTCCTTCGATCCTTAGCAGAGGGTACCAGATAAGGGACCTCGGGGATCTCCCTCTAATACGAAGCTGGTACACGTGGTGCAGAGGAGCAGTTCCTTCCTCTTCTCACCCATCTCCTCTATCAGGTACATTAGGAGGTCTAAGAGGTGCCGCTTTTTGTCTCTCCTCCTGCGCAATGGCGGGATGAGCACAAAATCATCTTCAGGATAGGCAAAAGATGCTGGTCCTTCAAGGTTTCTGGAATTGATTTCTCCAGAACGAGACTCAGGAGGGTGATCTCCAATGTTGGGTTTAAGACAATTGGCATGCACAATCTTGGCCTTCCCAGTTTCCATATGCTTATTTAGAAAATTGACAGGAGAAAACCTCTAAATAATTCGATATGGCCCTTAATAGGTAGGAAGTAATTTCTTTACTAATCCAGGCTTTATCTGTGGAATGGCCAGGTATACTAAGTAATTATCTTTATAAGTACACTATATGATCACAAATATCCGGACACATGCACGTTTGCACTCTAGCCACGATTTCATGGAAATCAATAGGGCATTGCACATCCCTTTGCCCGAATCACAGCTTCCACCCTTCGGGGAAGACTTTCCACCAAATGTTGGTAGGTACTTTCCAGAATCAGTTCAGGTACAGAAGTTGGCCGATGTGATCTGGCCTGCAAACGTCTTTCCAATTCATCCCACGGACTCTATAGGATTGAGGTCGGGACTTTGTGCCGGCCAACCCATTTCTTCGACCCCTGAGTCCGCAAACCATTGCTGTACACGCCTTGCTTTGTCGCACGGAGCATTGTCGTGTTGGTAGAGAAATGGCCCGTTTCTGAAAAATTGCCACAACGTTGGAATTGCACAGTTGTCCAAAACATTCGGAGTTCATGATTCCTTGCACAGGAATGAGCTGGCCCAGTCCGTACCATCAAAATGAGCCCCACACCATGACTCCTCCTCCTCCGAACTTGACTGTGGGCTCTGTGCACTCAGGTAAGAAGCGTTCTCCAGGTATACGCCAAACCCAAACTCGTCCATCGGATTGCCAGAGAGTGTAGCGAGATTCGTCTGTCCACATTAAACGTTTCCATTGGTCCATTTTCTAGTTTCTGTGGACTTTGCACCACTCCAGACGTCTTTTGGCATTGACCCTGCTGATGTAGGGCTTGTGGGCAACAGCACGGCCATGGAATCTTATCGTGTCCAGTTCCCGACGAATTGTCATGGTACTGGCATCATTTGCAGAGGCGTTTCGAAACACTGTGGCAATTTTTTCCGCCGAGGACTTCAGGTTGCTGCGGGTGACACGACGAAGCAATCGACGGTCTCTGTCCGTTAGTTTCTTGGGTCTACCGGTTCGTTGTTGAACTGTTGTTGATCCCCGAGTCTTCCATTTCATAATGACATCGCCTACTGTTGACTTGGGTATCTGAAGAAGGCTGGAAATGTCACGCACGGACTTGCCGCATAGGTGACATCCAACGATGGTTCCACGTTGGAATTCACTGAGCTTTGCCGAACGACCCATTCTTGCCAATGTCCAAGTAGAGTTGTGTCTGAAGGTGTGGGAAGCTATCTAAATGATGTGCAAGTCATTATCATGTGACATTGGGCCAATCGATGATATGTGAGGGGTGTCCGGATATTTTTGATCATATAGTGTATAAGACTTATGCCCTATGTCATGGAAGTGTTTTTGCTTTATTTCCTGCTCCTCTCTGCATTCCTCTACTGCCCTGAAAGCATTTCTAATCCTAACTTCCACCTCTCAACTTTAATTTCCATCTGTGTTAATATGGGTTTTGCGAGGAGCTGTGAAAATAACACAAGGTAAGACTGGATCACACCCATAAAACAAAAAAGGACGTCTGTCCAACGATGAGTAGGGGGAAGAATTGTAAGCAAATAAAATATATGAAATCTAGTCTGGCCAATCATGCTGACTCTTCTCCACATAATGACGGATCATGCCCACCAAAGTTTTTTTTTATTCATTCACATATTCCATTCCCCGAGGGATGATAGGCTGTGGTGAATAGCCTTTTCACCCCTAAAGCTTTACACAACCTCTCTCATGACCTCGGACGTGAAATCAGACCCACGATCACTTAAGAGTTGTATCAGAACAAAATACCTATTAAAGACACAAGTAACTAAGGCCGGTCAGACGTGAACTGTGGCGATCCGTGCTAACGAAACGAGAGCTGGGTAACAAAGCCCAGCTCTCTGTCTTCAAATATATCTTTGTCCCCATTCTCACTATGGTCATGAGGCTTGGGTAATGACCGAAAGAGTGTGATCGTGGGTACAAGCGGCCAAAATGAGATTTCTGAGAGGTGTGGCAGGTGTTACCCTACTAGATAGAGTGTACAGCAGCACAAAAAGGAAATCTTTAGGTGTTGAGCCGCTACTTCTCCGCATTGAGAGATCTCAGTTGCGCTGGTATGGCCACGTGATACAGATTCCGCAAACTAGTCTTCCTAGGCAGTTGTTATTTTCCAAGCCGGTGGGTAAGAGACCAAGGGGTCGCCCTAGAACCAGGTGGCTAGACTACATGGAGAATCTGGGTTCGAGTCGCTTGGATATTGCCAGGGAGGACATGCGCCTGATGCCGGAACATCGCGATCGCTGGAGGTCCTCCATAGGGCTGCTGCCCCCGCGACCCTAACGTACAAGCGGTTTTGAAAAGTAAGAAAGTAAGTAAGTAACTAAGGTCTTCGCAACTTTGGGCAGTCTGATCTTTCAAAGGGATCGCATTTGCATATCTGGAATAATGGTCCATCCCCACCAATATATACTTATAGCCCTTATGTGATGTAAACAGCAGCCCCAGAATATCAGTAGCAACCCGGAAAAATGGGTGCTTCGCTGAAAGAAACCTCTTCAGCGGCTGCTCACACCTAATATCTCGCGGTGCTCTTAATTGACAGTTTTTGCAGTGCACACAATATTTTTGAATATCAACCCTCATGGTTGGCCAGTAATAAATTCTCTGCATCCTTTTCCACATTTTCTTTGATTTAAGATGCCCGCTAATTGAGAGGTCATGCTTCAGGAAATGAAACTGCAGTCTTAAACTACTCGGAGCAACTAACTGCTCCCAGGTCTCAGATTTATTCTTGGAGTGTCTAAGATGGTATAGAAGAAATTGAATAATTGAGCTCACTCTTCTTCCGCAATCTACTTACATAAGCAATTGGATGTTCTCTTCCTTCAAACTTTTAGAAAACAATTGCCACCAAAGCATAAGAGCTGGCATCAGTTGACACAATAAATGTTTTTTCGAAATCATGGCTTTTCTGAATAGGGGCAGAGATCAGTTGTTTGAGAGTCTGAAAGGCATATTCTACATCATCCGTCCAATCAACAGCCATTTCTTTTCTTGTAAGATTTGTAAGAGGCCTAGCAATGGCGCTAAATGATTTGATGTGTTTCAATAATAATTGGCTAGGCCTAAAAATGACTAGATTTCTTTTACTGTTTTGGGGCGAGGAAAATTTATTACTGCTGCTAACTTGTCGGAGTCAGGAGCAATCCCACGTTCTGATATGATGTGCCCCAGAAACTTAACCTCGTCATTTAAACACTGACATTGTCTGGGTTTTAATTTCAAGTTTGCCTCTCGCAGCCTCTTCAACAAAGTCCTCAAACTTGCCAAATGACCCTCAAAAGTTTCATTACAGCCAATAAAGTCATC
Organism: Rhysida immarginata; assembly: GCA_023313115.1. Taxonomy (NCBI): domain Eukaryota; kingdom Metazoa; phylum Arthropoda; class Chilopoda; order Scolopendromorpha; family Scolopendridae; genus Rhysida; species Rhysida immarginata. The sequence goes on along the minus strand of JAHWFO010081671.1, from coordinate 1,042,156 downwards.
CAAAAAACCCAGAATCTTATCTTGTACCCCCTAACAATATAATTTGCTCTGCGCTGCCATAATGCAGGCAAATTATTTAGTCCTATGGGTAACCTTTTGAATTAAAATTTCCCAAAAGTGGCAGAGAAGCCAGTTTTCGCTCTATTTTGTATTTCTAATTGAAAATAGCCTTGGTTTAACAATTGTGACAATGTTTTCATTATCTGAGGTAATGTATAGGCAACAACTGTTGTCACTCTATTTAACTTACGATAATCAACCACAAATGTATAGGAGCCATCCTTCTTCTTTACCAATAACGCAGGTGCAGACCAGGGACTAGAACTCATTTCCAGAATGTCATGTTTTAATAAATTATCAATAATGTCATTTATTATGCCCCGTAGGGAACAAGGGATCCTATAAAAAGCTTGCGCAATTGGGGGGTGGAGCCAATATCAAATTGGTGGTGTTCTAATTTACAACACCCAATATCCCAATCGATGTATCATTAAATTCCAAAATGTATCGTTAAATTCATATAATAATTTCCCAAGAGGTATTCTTTTTTAAACATTCAAATAGCTCAAATTAAATCACTTTAAACATTGTTGTTTCTCAATCTTCTCCTTATCCTCTTCAATTGTAGTATTAATTTCAACCTTCTCCTCCTCTACCTCATACAGATCCCGAACAACCTTTCCTTTATTTATCTGTAAAGGTTCCCCAGAATGATTTAGAACTCGAACAGGTATTGTATTAGAATCAGAAACTGTAACCAATAATTTTGTCCCTAACAATTCAAGCTCATTATTCTCTCTTGGCTCCAATACTGCCAGCTGCTGTTTATAAGATCTTCCTGCCACCTTACCCTCAAAAACAAGCTCTAAGAAAGAGGGAAAAGTAAAATTTGGTTGACAACTAACAGGAATAGCCTCCATAATTTTACGAATGTTAGCAATACCAGATTTGTGTTCCAAATCCTTCACCTCTGACCTAGACCCAATAATAGGAACTTTATTACTTTCATCATGTAATATATTCCTATAAAAATCAATTATGAATCTATATCTCCTCCATGTATCCCTCTGAAGTATAGCATGATATGGTAACTCTGTTCTCTGTTTCCAAATGTGACACTTAAGACTATAACATTTTCCCCCAAATGTTTCTTCAGTAGGAAAATTGTGGGCTGTGACCCCAACCAAATTAATGACAGGTTCCTGAATATTCTTAATATTATGCCCTAATTCAACAATTTTTTCTAAGATATCGTTTCCTAATAAGGTCACTTTTGCGTCACTGTCCACTAAGAATTTAAGAGACAATTCTCCTGCACTACCTATTATCATAAGTTCACTAGGCTCAGAGGAAACATTCGCAAGGTATTTCTGTTCCTCATGAAAATTTGCATATATTGCCTCCTCTCTTGACCTTTGGGGAGAGGGGCTGCTGTCACGTTTTTTGTTTGCATGCCTTGGTCCTGTCCTTGCATGCTTCTCGCGGGGGGCTTTCATTTTTGGACACTGTCTTTTCTTCCTTCCGAATGCTCTCCTGACAATAACGTTGGGTGTGGCCTTTGCGATGACAGAAAAAACATTCTCTTTTCCTTGGCCGTCTTTCCTCACAAAAAATTGTTCTATGTCCTGGGTGTTAGCAACCAAAACAATTTATTTCCCTTCGCGTGTCACGCCTTTACTTTCATAACCACGGAAAGATTTCCTCTGTCACGGTGTACTATTTCGCCCTGACTGTATCATGTCCGTCTTCGGTCTAATGCATCCTGACTCACATTGACCTCTCTCTCGTTGTTTAATTCTATATTTCTTTTCTTTCATTCTGCGGGACTCAAGTGTAACACTTCTTTTATTATCCTACTAATTTGATTTTCTAAATCTGCCCCCTCTTCTTCACTCTCCACGTCTTCATGTTTGATCATATTCAATGTACATTTCTTAGCAGCTGTTCTTTTCTCATTCTCTTCCTCTTCTTCTGCTTGTTCAATTGCTTGGCACAAATTATCAGGTTTTCTAAACATCACCACCCTTTGAATAGAAGGCAACAACCACTCTATAAATCGCTCTTTCACTCTTTCCTCCATGATTTCTCAAGCGACTGCCCGCTTCACTTTAGCATGTTCTCCCGCCCCTGCTACTATAATCCTTGTGTAATTTCCCGAACTTTGCAGCTTTCTAGCAAACTCTTGCTCTGATTCTTTTCTTTCTTGCTGGCATTCCTGAAGCAACCTATCACTCTTCCCTTTAGGTTCTTTTCCAAATATCTCCATCAACACTCTTTTCAAACCCTCATAATCATTTACCTCTTCCATAGCCCTATCCACCCTACAAAAAAACTGCGCACTTCCCTTCAACTTAATTTTCGCAATATGGTACCTAGTCTCTGGATTTCAATCCATAATATGGCCCACTTCATCTATTTTCTGAAAAAATGCCACTGGATCTGATGCCCCATCATATCGCCTATCTCACTTGCTAATACAAATGACTGTGGGGGGAGGGAACCCCTGGAATGTGTGTGGAGCCAACACTGGCCCGCCTGCCTGAGCCTGCCCTTGACCCTGTGCTGGCCCCATTGGTGGGGGTGGCAGTGGTCCTTGTGCCCTTATCTGATGCTGATTCATTTTCAATTCCACTGGTCTCCAATTTCCTTAAGTTATTGTTCCATCCTATGACCATACAAAAAACCAATAATAATTTACTACTAAATTCAGACTCTGGTCCTATTGGCGACTCAGCATTAATCTGATGGTGGAACCAACTGCCCAATCATTAATTCGTCCACTTTTGGTGTAATTTCTCTGATTGGCCTAAAACCGTGGTCTTTTCGCTGTATATATTCAGTTTTTCTGCTTTCAATTCAGTTCACTCGGTTCCCCCTAGTGCACTCCTTGGTCCCTGCTGAATGATGATAGCCTTGCTGTCGAAAAGCGCTTCCAGGCTCAGGTTGTATTTTTCCTTAATTTTTGTTGTGGTGAAAGAGTTTTTTATTTCTTTTATTTGGTAATATGTTGTTGCAATTCCAATTCTGCTCTCGATGTCTTGAAATATAACTGCGCCATTTCTTCAGTTGATGTGCATTCATCATCGAGGGCCGACTGGGAATATGATGACTAGTTGATAACTCAGACTTGCGCAGATTCTCAATAGACTGTTATCCAGTTAGTACTTTTTTTTTAAAATTTTCAAGAAAACTTTCTGAGAACTATCATTACTAAGAAACCCCCAAGGAACAGGAATTCCATGCATTTTTTACGAATTTAATCTTATTTATAATCATGATTATAGATTTATTATCTTTAATTATTATTTTGTCCAAGTCTGAGGTAGACAGTGACCTTCCTCATGCTTTGCAGATCAAGTATGCAAAATATCCTCAAGATCAAAATAAAACTGTTGATTTGTATAAGAAACAATCCCCTGAACAAGCCTACTAGCAGTTTTCTTTACATATACAGGGTGTTTCAAATTTACACCACCAAACTTGGCAAAACGTTAGAGGGGATCAATTTAAACATCTTTTGTTAATAACATTTTATTTTAAAATGATTCTGCAGTCAAATGCAGTATGTGGATTCAATTATTTAACATGAGCAGAAAAACTATTTACCTTTAAAACCTTTACATCATTATAAAGAACTTTAATTCGACAAGTCAGTAATTTCTTATTACTACATAATGTGCTCGAAATGCCGACCACCTGTTTCAATGCAAGTCTCACATCATCATAACATAAAACGGTTGATGCGCTGAAACATTCCAGGAATCTTGTTCACCATCGCTGCAGCCGCGACCACACGTGCCACAAGATTTTCCTGTGACTCAACAGGAGTTTCATTTACCACACTTTTCATGTCCCAAAGGAGGTAGTCTACTAGTGAGGTCAGGTGACCTGGGTGGCCAGTTAATAGGACCTCCACGACCGATCCATTTGTTTGGAAATCTTGCATCAACGTAATCCCGTACTTCCCAAAAGAAATGTGTTGGTGCCCTATCATGCGGGTATCACATGTCTCGGCGAACTCTTATAGGTATGTCTTCCAAGAATTCTGATAACACATGCTGAAGAAACATATACGTAGGCCCCGTTAAAAAGTGGGCATCATGTATGGGCCAATCAGATATTCATGCACAATTCCACACCATATGTTAATACTGTTGCACTGTTGATATGCATGGAGTAAATGTGTGTGTGGATTCTCATGGGCCCACGGGTGTGCATTAGGTGAATTAAACATTCCCTCTCGTGTAAATATGGCTTCATCTGTGAATATTACACGTGATGTGAATGTAGGATCCATGTGATTTTATGCAAAATACTACGTTGCAAATGCTTCACGAAGAGGGTAGTCAATTATCTTCAATGATTGGACCTTTTGCAGGTGAGATGTATAAAGTACATTCTCTTGCAGAACTCTCCAAACACAGATGTGGTTCACACCCAGGTTGTGAGTTACTGCACGTACAATTGTTGTTGGGTTATCTGCAAATTGTTGCAGAATCTCGTCCTGCAGCGCTACGTTCCTGTTACTTGGTTATCCTGCGTTGCCCATGTTCCTGGAGAAAGATCCTTTTTCACGAAGTCACCGATGCAGATTCGCGAATCTCTGAAAGAGAGGCACACGTGTGCGGGGTTATCTTTCTTGGTACAGCCTAACTGCAGCTCTCCCATTCCCAGTGGCTGCTCCATACAGGAAATGCATGTCAGCCAAATCTTCATTTGAGTATGTCTGCATGCTGTGCTTGCAGTGGTTCCAATTGGCAACTAAAATTTACAATTACTTTCTGTATAAACCATGTGTCTAATTGCATACTATTGTATGGATTTAAAGATATAAACCACTATTCTGTGGTGGGTAAATAAAAATTATTCAAAATATTAAGCAATGCTGTCCTTTTGCTAATAGGACTCCGAATAAGCAGGATAAAACAGTGGAATCTTTGAACTGTAGCTGACTGCACAGTCATTTTAGAATAAAACGTTATTAGCAAAAGATGTTTACATAGATCCCCTTCAAGGTTTAACCAAGTTTGGTGGTGTAATTTTGAAACACCCTGTACAAACTAGCAGAGGTACCCGGCGTTGCCTAGGATAATTACACTTGTAGGTAAAGAGAACAATCCCAATAATTTAATTATAATTCCTAAGTGGTTAAATAATAACTCAATCAATACAACACAGAGCAAAGGGATTATCCCTTCTATTAAAGATACAAAAACAGGAATTCTAGGTGATATAATGGGACGATATCTAAACTCTTCTTGACTTGCCTCACCACTGCGGAGCATCACCAGATACTTTATAATCAAGTTTTTCTTGCTATTGACGTAGCTCTTATACCCTCTTGCTCTATTCGAAACTCCCATTGTTCAGATACATCAAATGCCCGTATAGGTCTTTCTGACCAATACTCGTTCTTTCTCTTTCCATTTCAGACACGCCGGCCAGGTGGCCGAGAGGGCTAGGGCGTAGGCTTTCTAGTTCTCGAGTCCGCCTGGCCGCGGGTTCGAAACCCGCCATGGGCATGGATGTTTGTGTTTGTCTCGGGCTATGTACTGTTCTAACTTGTGTAAAAGGCGCAAAATGACCTTTGTAGTCGACGCTAAAATTTCTAGAACCCCTCCCCCATTTCAGACACAAAAATTTTTGCCAATCATCTAGACGTTTGATAGGGAGCTCAAGGGATACACGCGTGACTCATTTGCCTCCTCAATAGATGCTGCGTTATTTATGTTCAGTTACTGCATCTTCATTTTATGCTCATTCTTAAAAATTCTTGGAAACAAACGTTCAATCATCGCATTTTCAGCATTTCAGCTAACAAAATATGCATATTCCCACAGAATATAGTCAAAATGTATTTTTAGAAAATGTTTTTATCTGATGTGCTATCAAATGAGCTAGGTGATAACTCCGGGATGGCTCGTATTTTTTTATTATTAAATTTTGCAATATCTGAAAAAACAACACTTGAAAACGCTTAGAAGTAATACAGTAAAAATTCTTTATGGAAATTCGAAATAAAATTTTTTCAAGGCTCACAATGGATGGACTTCCCCAAGGATGCCACTTCGAGTCTAAATAATTTCTTACTCATGTAATCTTACTTTACAGGTACACTTGTTGTGGTTGCAATTCTATTCTTCTCTCGATGTCTTGAAGCAAAACGTCTAGCAGTCGCAGATTCTTCTATTTACTTGCTTACTATTTGCTCAATACAGCACAGACCTAAAAGTGTGCTTCTTCTATCGACTTTCCACTGTTTCTCAATAATCTGCTAACTCTCCATTATCTCCAGTTACTGATCATTTTCAAGAAATTCATAAGTACTAAAAATCTTGAATAACAGGAATTCTATGCATTGTTAATATTCAACCTTATCTATAATGAACAAACTTTGTTTTTCATTGTTGGTCATGAGATATATATATTGTTGATCTCTGCATAGTGTTGGTGCATTGCGTCTTGATACTATTGTTGATACCTTTTCTTGCACATTCTTTTCCTTGCATTGTTGGTCATGGGATATATATTGTTGTTCTGTGCAGAGTGTGAATTGCGTGTTGACACTTTTGTTGATACCTGTTGTTACACAAACTTTGGCTATCATTATTGGTCATGAGATATATATTGTTAATCACTGCATTGTGTTGGTGCATTGTGTGTTGATAACATTGTTGATATCTATTGTTGCACATACTTTGCCTTGCATTGTTGGTCAAAAGATATTTCTCAATAATATGCCTTGCCATAAACATGAATATCGATTTTTTTAATCAATAATTATTATTTTTTAGAAATCTGAGGTAAACCAGTGACCTTCCCCATGGTTTGAAAATCAAGTATACGAAATTTCATCAAGATCGGAATAAAACTGTAGATTGGTTTAAGAAACCAACAAACCCACAAACAAACAAAGCCGCAAACCCCACACATTCTTCTTTTTATATATAGATAGACTAGTTGGATTCTGAACAGTAATATGAATATATATACTGTTGCGTACTAAAAAGTAATGATAGCTCTACGTCTCACTTTATCGTAATTTTTAGGACTTAGTCATGTCGATTTTTTTGTTATTTACGTTCCCTTGTAAACCTATTAACGCTGGATTGCGAGTGTCTTGTTTCCTCAATTTTCTTTGTTTAATTATCTCTAATCTTTCTCAGTTTGTATTTTCTTTTCTTCCCTGCTAGTTAATAATAATGTCTTTTATTTTTTTTGTAATTTCATTAGACTCGCGATTGTTGCTTGTTGGCCTTATTTCACGTTCATTGCTTTTTATTTCTTGTGGCTTTGTATTATTTATACGTATTTTGTTCCACGCTCAGGCTTCGTTTCTTTGCGTGCGCGCAGGTAAAAGTTTAGGCAGTAAGTATTTATTTGGAAAATAGGGCAGTCTAGCACAGGCGTTTAACTTCGCTACTTTTCACAGGATAGAGAGGTAGTCAGAGCAGCGATAAGTGTAGCACCTACGCCAGTTTTATTGTTATCTTTGTGTTTTTTATTTCCTGTTAAAAATGGTAGGGGGAAGTCGAAAAGGAACAAGCTTGCAAAAGAGCAGATTGGAATGTTCCTGGATGGGACTTAGATCATGTCATATAGAGATGATGGTGCGGTTCTTTGGACATTCGGCCCGACCTAGCAAGAGTTGGATTCTCCAACGATTTCGATGCTACATTTGGTTCAACAACCCAGCTGTAAATTTTCTTGATGAGTGCTATAAGCTATGCTTCCCTGAACTGATTTTGTCGTCATTCATCTTCCATGTAGCACTTCGCTGGAAAACTACCCTCGTGATACACGATTGAAAATACCCTTGCACGTAAGTACTTTCAAATTCTGTTAGAACACGCTCTGAACATTTTCCAGTATTTGCTGCATCCCTAAAGATTTTTAGATGACTTGTCCTGTTCGAATATCGAAACGGTATCTGAGAAGTTAAGAGACGCACGTTCTTTCTCCTATTCTTCATTGATGACTGACATGGGTTTTGGCCAATCTTAAATATGCGAAAAATTTGTGTTGTTTGTTAAATTCAAACCGTCGTCCATTCTCTTCGAGATGTCTTCGCCAATTATTCTCTGCTTGGTGAACCCAGTGTTCTGCCCAAACTGCCAAAATGCTAATTTTATACTGTTTTGAACGTATATTTATTTAATGTATTTATTTCTATTATTTCTTCACCTCTCACTGTTATAGCAATTCTACTAGCGGTTTCGCCTTTTCTTCGCCCCTCCTGGTATGCCAGATATTTTGCATCTGTTTTGTTCTCGTCATCTATGTTTGTCCTGGTCAAAGAGAATTACTTTACTGGCTCGTTCAAAATATGATGTCATTACATCGGCCCTCGTCTTATTATTTAGTGTACTTAATGTTGTCTTGGTGGTTTAATTGAGGTGCGCATAGTAAGTTTATACTACTTTGTGCCATAAAAATAGAATAATGAAAGTTGTTATCATAAAAATGACACAAACACAAGACGTGTTAAACCAAAATGCAACTACAGCACCTGGCGAATTTAATTCACAAAATTCAAGGCTATTTAGCTATATGTTACAAGAAAATTAATTAAAAATGGAAAATTAATAAAGATAATCTATCTTCAAAAGTGACAAAAAATGGAATACTTCCTTTGTATCGACAAAAAATTGAATAATTAACAAACTTACGCAAATAGACAATCAAAGTAGGTGAATTTTGTTTACAACTACGTTTCTGCTTAATATTTCGTTGGCCATCCTTTTGCAAGAATTACAACGTGAATTCGTCGCAGCATTGATGGTATGAGCTTGTCACATTCCTCCTGGGTAACTTCAGCCCAAAGTGACTTTAATTTCACTTTCAAACCCGCTATGCTTGCTGGTTTCTCGAGGTATAGACGTTGTTTCACATTTCTCGAAAGGTTCTCGATAGGGTTGAGATCTGGTGAGTTCGACGGCTATTAGAGAACTGGGATATGATGGTTTTCCAGCCACCTGCTGGTTGATGTGGCAGCATGAGGAGTGCAAGATCATGCTGGAAAATTATGTCTTCATCATCCACTGGTAGTTCTTCAAGTGCAGGTATCAGGAAAGCATCTAGAATATCTTGGTGAACAGTTGCATTGATGGAACTGTTGATGAACCCCAAGCATCCAGTGCCATATGTTGACATGCACCCTCCACACCATAACAGAGGGTGGGAATTTAACACTTTTCTTCAGATGTCGCGGTTCATGTGCCTCTTTTTTACGGCACCAAACTCGACAACCGTTATCACCAAAAAGTAATTCAAATCGCGACTCGTCGCTGAACACTACTCTTCACGACTCATCAACAGTCCAGTCATCGTGCTGTTTGCACCACTGCAACGTCTTATTTCTTTGCTTCGGAGTTAAGAGGGGCTTGGTTTTTGGAATATGGCATGAAAAAATCAGATCATGTAGATGTCGAACTGTTGTCCGGTGAAATACATTCACATACTGCAGCCACTGTCGATGAAAGATATTAAAGATATACCTTTAATTAAAGATGTTACCTTTTCTTAAAGATATTTCGTTTGATCATATTCTTGAAAAGCTTTATCATTTTTTTTCCACTACCCTCGACTGGGAAGTAGTAGCCACTGAAGGAAGAAAAGGGATCAAGAGGGCTTCACAAAAAGTAGAAAAGACATATTGTCCGATATGTTCCTAAAATCTTTGGGATCTTTTTTGGGAAGAAACACGCATTTTTTTTAGAAGAAGCGCTGTCTGTTTTGATTGTAATGTTTAATTTTCAGATTATGCAATTTTATTTTATAAGTATAAAATTAGTCAGATTTGTTAGTGTTCAACAGAAACTCAAGTATCCACTTTTGTTATATTTTTGTAAAACATTATCTGTTTGATGTCTGGAATGAGTAGAGAAAAAATTTCTCAATAACAATAAAAGTTGCATCCAGCCAGTTGGCTAAAACGTATATTAAGCTTAATATTACTTTTTCATTAAGTTAAAATTGTCTAGTTAGTTTTCATTTGATATTAATGCTTAATTCAGTTCTGTAGAAACCTGATTCTGAGATAAGTATTTTTGTCAGCTTCTCTTCATAAGTGGCTTTGGGGGGCTTAAGGTATTTTTTGGCTAGACCTTCCATTTTGTTACCTCTGGAGGTCGCGAAGGGTTTTCCCGTGGAACGTTACTGTCAAAGTAGTTTTTGTTGTGTACGGTCTTTCTTCCCTACTTTTGGGTGTGGGACCGTTACAGTTAAGTTTTTTTACGTTTTCTAGAGCCTAATAACTAAGCTCTCTTGCGTTTTGTATAGTAGGAAATTTAATGCTTCTCTGCCCTTGTGATCCCAGACATCATTATATTTTTCTTGGGAATTTAGTCTTAAATTTGGCTTTCTCTTTCTCTCGTTCTTATTTTTTCTATTCTTAGTTAGTCAACATGAGTCCTAACGAGTTGAACCTGTTGTTGGCGGTTTTATACCAACGCAGATATCCGGCAGACCTACTACAAAATAGATTACTGAAGAAGGTAAAGACTAGAATTGATCTTAGGACTGTGTCCGCGGGGGTAACGTTGCCTGTGGAGGGACACCAAAGTAGACGAATTTTGTGTATATAGTCTTGAACGGTTTACACTATCCTCGGACTATCTATTATGGGAGAATGTAAACCAAAATTTGATCGTACAACATGACATTGCACAATAACTCCTAAGCAAAAAACTGATGACATTGAGAGGTTTGTGAGGCGCTTCAATCTACTAAAATTCGAATGCTATATAAGCATTGAAAAGTTTCTGATTGATTTAGAGATCCAAGCACAGGTATATGAAGTATCTAAGTATATGCTTAAACGAATTTTTCCCAATTTGGTAGAGAAACATTTGGCTAAATGGGTGTGGGAATTTCTTTTACCAGCTAAGGATTGGGAAGCCGCACGACATTTGTTAGTCCAAAACTTTGGAAAGAAATAGACAGATACTGTCCGCAGAAAACAATTATACGGGAGAACTCAAGGTACAATTAGGTCGTTTCTCAAATTTTATACTGATATAAAGGCTTTGAATCGTTTGTTAGAGGTGCCTTCAACCTGATAATGATTTTACTCAACTTGCATGGGAAAACATGACCTCCTATCTGAACAGACATATCCCACCCTCGAGTGTAACTACGGAGAAACAATTATTGAATCTTTGCGCTGAGTGGGAAAGACTGGCATCTTTAGAGAATCAAGTCAAAAGAGATTCCAATAAAGATAAAATTGTGAATAAGAATAACTAGAAGGACGCGACAGAAGGTGATGTGCTTTTAGGTTAGCATCGAAAATCGCGAATTATGATATTCACGTTTGCTAAGGCTTGGTTAACATTCCCTCTTTATTTTTTTTGATTTTTTGTAGTATTTTCAGGGTTTTTTATATTTGGATTTTAATTTTTGTATATTTTTTGAGACTATCAGTGTACAGGAACTTGTAAACGTGGGGACGGCCCTTTCGCGTCTCTTGACCAGCCCATGTTAAGGTTTAGAGAAAAGCCAGTTGGGGGTGGGGGGGGGTGAGAGTATGAATTAAGAGAAACCATGGCGATTAGTAAGTACCTGATTTCGATTGTAGTTATTAATCGTTTTATTAGATGAGAGAAGTGCAATCTTGGCCTCATTTTTAAACTTTGATTTTGATAACTTTATTTCTGGGTAATTATAAGTTTTTTGGTCAGCTTCTTTTCATAAGTGGTTTTAGGTGGCTTAAGTTATTTTTTGGCTTGACCTTCCATTTTGTTTCCTCTGAAGGTACAGAAGGGTTTACCCCGTGGGACGATACTGTCAAATTAGTTTTTTGACGTGTACGGTTTTGCTCCACTACTTTTCTGTGTGGGGACGTTACACTACATATATAGAAGACTATCAGGGGCACCTAGTGTTTCCCGGGATAATAGCAGTTGTAGGTTAAACATCAAAAAGTTATATGATAGAGTAGTTTTCAGTTATTTCTTAATTTACTTCTATAGACGAATCTGTTGTTCAGATGTTCCCAACGTCCTGATTGATTTTTATCTTTCTGTTGCCAAATTTCTGTGATCAATACTAGTTCTCTTTTTTTTCCAAGCAGACATATTTTCACTAGTTGTCCGGACGTTTTTAGGTACCTGTACAAATCCTTAGCCTTCTCGGTAAATTCTGCCTTATTTATGTCTTGTCATTGCATCATCATTTTATGCTCATTCTTACGTGTAATACAATGTATAAGGGATTTTTTAGATACAGTTTGAATCTGCTGTGCTACCAACTCTGCTTGGTGATATCCCTGGCATTACTCGAAATATTTTTTGATTGAGTTTTGGAATATCTGAGTGAGAATATAAATTAAAAATAAACACATGAAAACGCTAAGAAATTATACACGACCATTTCCTACAGAAAATCGAGAAAAAAATTTGGGTTCTTACTACTTGGTAAACAGTTATTTCAATTCTCACACTGTCCTCGATGTCTTGCAAGAAAACTTTGTGTAGTTTAGCAGTTGCCATTTCTTGTGTTAATATGCTTGCATCACGTAGGGCTGTCTGGGATCTTCGGTGAATACTGCATCACTCACAACTTGGTCAGTTTCTCAATAGTCTGGTCAATCTCTTTGATCTCCAGTAGGTGATCATTTTTAAAGATTTTCAAGAAAATGTAAAGTTCTAAGACATATCAATTCAAAGGAAAACTCATACTACAGGAATTCATTCATTGTTACAAATTAAAACTTATATCTAAAGCAGAATGTTGTCTTGTATTGTTGGTTATGCGATACTATTGATATTCACTGCCATCATCATGATTATCGATTTGCTATCGACATTCTTTATTTTTTCGAAATCTGATGTAGACAGTGATTTTTCTCATGCTTTGAAGGTCAAGTATGAAAAATTTCATCAAGATCAAAATAAAACTGTAGATTTGTGTAAGAAACAATCCCACCCACAAACTTACAAACATTCTTATTTATATAGATAGAAGATATATAGTTTGTTTCTAGATACTTGTACAAATTTTAGTGGAGGCAGTATGGAAGATTCTAAACAAAAACGATGTTATGAACAAGGGTTCAAATTTGAACGCTAACTGAGATATGAACAGAAATAAAAATACCGCCATCAAGATCAACATATTAATAACACCAGTTCTATAAAATCAAGTAGGATGAAATGTAGAGGAATAATAAGGTACTCAAATCTGCGTTTTCGGCTCAAGCTTGATCAAATTCCATCTATAAGTTTCTAAGTAACACTCAATATCGTAACACATGCTCGCATATGAATACTGTTATGATTTTGAATTTGCAACTCGGAAACTAATGTTGGAATACGTGAAAATTTTACTGTAGTACTTAGATTTATGTACCCTATTATACCTTTCAAATTCATTATCCTAGGCATTACAGAACCCGAGATTTTTACTTGTTGATGTTGTTGGTGACATTCTGATTTCAAATTCGAACCATTGTTCATATGCACATTTTTACTTAGAATCACCCATACTACCTCCCCTAAAAGTTTGTGAAAGTATTTTTGAAACTCCCTTTATACAATAACTCACCTAAAGTCATAGCACACCTCTCCAATGAGGATCCCTATCCGTAATGAGACAGATCCTGCTGCTTCAGATCTGGGAACGCAGGTGCACATGACTGCTTGATATCACAAAATCATTGTAAGCACAACTAGCTGCCGAAATGGCAGCATGCTGGTAGCAATCTGCATTTGAATGGGGGATGATTGTTGGTGTCAGAAGGATGGGTGTTTTAATATCAGTTATTGCCAGCAATCTGCATTTTCCCCGAACAACCCATTGCAAGGATCTATCGAGAGTACACTATCGAGAAGTTACAACACATGTGAGACTGTAACCAGGCCGCCAATGCGTCATTGATGCCACAGGTGTTTATCAGGCCACCTGGGTTGCAACTGATGACTGAAGGAACCACCATTTGGTCAGCCATTGCAGGCCTGGTGACCTTTTAAAAACCTCTAGTATCAATGAGGAGCGGGTGACCCATCCGCTGTCCGATATCTGTTGTAATCACTCATTTGGTGTACTCTCAATAGATCCTTGCAATGTTTGTATGGAAAAATTGGAGGGTGTTAGCTACATCTGATGTTCAGGCACCCATTCGTCTGGCACCAACAATTATCTTCGTTCAAATGTGGATAGCTCTCGGCGTGCTGCCATTTCTGCAGCTGGTTTTGCTTACGGACGAAGTACCAAAATTGGAGGGGGTGTACCATGACTTTTGGTGAATGAGTGAGTGTATATCATCTTACCAATTTCAAATTAACTTGAAAAACATCTCCTGGGAATAGGTAATAGGAGTTCAACAGGTTAACAACCGGAGCTGTCTTAGGCTCGTGGATAATTAGGCGGAGTCCTGGTGGGAGTTCCAAAAAAGGTACTTCCAGTTCTTTATTGATATAAGCTATGATGTTAAGAACTGAAAATGAGATATTTTTTAATTACAGAATATTATAATGTCTTGAAACAAACATCCAAATGGTTTTAACAAATAAGTTAAGTAAATATCCATGCTTATACCGGGTGTTAAACAAATACATGTACATGTTCAAACTTTGCAAGGATATGTAAAATTAAAAAGTAATATAGGATGGTCTAATAAACATCTGTCCAAAAACAAGCCACTTTCGGGTTAGTGTTGATTTTAGACCAAAAGGTAATTGTTGAATACATAAAAGAAAAAAACTTCCATGGTTCCAGAATGTGCTAACAGCCAATCAGATGCTAGATTAAAAGCACATTCTGGGAGCATGCCATTATTTTTTTTACGAAATGTATGGACTGTAAAGAAGTTTAGTTAAATGAATCTTAAAATTTATTACTCACAAAAAGTTTTTTAAGAAATTAAAAACAATTAAATTGGCTTGAGGACAAAATGAGATGATGACCAATAGCGATGATCTACAACATTGCACAGGTACATAAAGTAGCCCCTACTGAGTTTTGGAATAACTCTAAAATTCTTCGTTTCCAGATAGGAGTTTATATGGAAAACTTTCCTCAAATTCCGTAAAGAATAAGTATGCAAAATTTGACCATATATTTGTGAAACACCCTGTATATTTGAATGAAACTACAAAATTATAATCTAGATTTTAAAGAAATTTGATCCCTAATAATTACAGTACTGTGCTACAAAGAAGATCAGAGGATTAGTGAACAGAATTGTACCTAAATAAAAAAATTTTATTGAATTAAGAAAAATGTAAAATTGGACATCAAAAGTTTTTAGAGTGGGGATGGCACTGATTCACTGCAAGTAGTGTATAAAAGTGTCATATGGCACCACATTCGGCTCCAGAATGGCCACCAAACATTACCCGCATAATTGATCATTCAGCTTTCTGATTGGTCAAAATTTCTACCAATCAGAGAACATTATTTTCACAGGCACCGATTGTTATATAATATTCATAGTGTATATTCAAAACTAAAAGTGCGTTTAATTAAAAATATTTTTTTATTTATTCTTTTCATTAAAGGGTGCTAAAGACACTGATAAAATTACGTGGAAATTCCACCCACTGTACGAAGGTTCAGTTGCGATTTGATTTCAGTTTCATCTTCTCATCACTCTCTCACCCATCTTCCTCATCTGTCATCATCTATCAGTGTTAGAGCTTGCTCTTTTGCATTCTTTTTACGAAGGTAATATCAAATTTTTAAAAAACTAAACGTAGCATTTATTGAATGCATCTAATATACGCCTTTTTTGAAGTTTTAGTTATGGACAAAGAAAATTCATTATGGACGCCTTGCCACACACGTTTTTAGGCCAATATTTTAATCGTCTGTCTGCTTACCATAAATATCCTTTAAAATTTTTAGTACCCAGAAAACTCGCTTGCGCAGTTTGTTTTTTTTTTTACATGTGGATGAAGTTATGTGTCAATTCTGTAACTTATGTTCCATACTGATGATGCAAGGTTGGTTCATATAAGAATGAACACGAGATGAGTTTATGCAAATTGCTTTTTTATTTCTCTTTTAATGCTGATACAAACAATGATCATCATTTCTGTAATCATGAAAGTTTCTCTACATTTATTTAATTGATTGATAGTACTCTATCAGTTGATGTTGTGGATTCTAAATGAATTTATTGAATATTGTTTTTGTTTTATACTAGTAGTAAAGCCATTTTCATTGTATTCTTCTTTTACAACTCTTGTAAAACTTTGGCCATTTGGGTAATGTTTAGTGGCTGAAATCTTGCCATCAATTTTTTAACTTCTTCCACTAGTCCAACCTTGCTGAAATTTTTTAGACATATGTAAAGTTGGTGAAAATGCATAAATCTAAAAAATTTTTCCAAATATCCAAAAGAAACATTTTAATATGAAATAGAATTAGTTTAAGTTTTTTTATTTGATCAGGAGATTGCGCTATGTGTAACTATTTTTGACATAAGTGCCATTTTTTTGAAAAAATTTGTTTGTACTTGTTTATTTACATTTTATTTTTGTTTTTTCTTTTTATGTTTTAAAATTAAAAGGAGAAAACGGAAAAAGAGAATCAAACTGCAATTCTATTGATCAGTAAATCAGTTAATAAATTTCTATCACCCACCATCTCCTTGTTTACTTTTTACTCACAACTTCAGTTACATTCTTTAATCTGTTGAACATTGAGAGAGAGAGAGAGAGAGAGAGAGAGAGACAAAAAGGTAGTGTTTTGAAATTCTAATTTTTCTAAGTAATTGAAAAAAAGTTTTATTATAGGGTAGATATACCAGTAATAGTCTGTATAAGACATTTCTGTGAAACGAAATTGTGTACGCAAATCAAATTACATTTTGAAACTTTTCTATTTATAGTATTAAATTGTAAGTATAATGCAGAATGTGCCAATCTATGAACAATTATTATATCTTTAAAGGCTAGTAAGTTATTATAATTTTTGCCAACTAATACATGAATCACCACAAATTGATAGTTAATGCATCAGAAGTTGACAGGCAATTTCACCAGTTTATTATTTTATTTATTATTTATTATTAAGGAGTTAAGATATATCATACAAAGCCCAACAGAGATCTGTATGGTCTAAAGGACCGACAAGTTAGATCTCTGAGGGCTCCAACCAAATACATATTGAAGAGTACAAGTTAGTAGAACTAAACATTGTAACCAAAAAGAAAGGAAATAAACAATAATAACAAGCAGACATACAAGAACGTACTATAATGAATAAAAAAAGGTAAGTGCATATATCTGTTAACATGAGTTGCAAAATATAAAATAACCTCAGCGGTACCTTATTGAATAAATCCATACAGGAAATTACATCCAAATCAAAAAAAAAATCTAATTCATTCCCGCCCGTTTCCCACATGGGTGTATAGAAATATAACATACCAAAGTGATACTAATTATTTAATATTAATTAAATTACATACCAACATCGGAGCTCGAGGGGTGCCAGAGTGGACAAATTGACCAACAAAGAGGCACCCCTAGACCAATATAAATAAAATACACATTGCTCAAACAAGGTAAAGAAAATATTTTAATTGCACATTATTATTATATATTTTTAGAAAAAAATTGACACGTTTCAAAAGTACCGGATGAAATCGAACATTATTAAGAATGTGTAAATTATTTAACCTTTATTAAAATTGTCCTTTTTGAAAACTTAAGTTTGAATTTTCATCATTTAGCTTTTTCTTCCTTTGAAATAATAAATAAAATCAGTCCACTCCCATTAGAGTGCAATGACTATAGAAAATGGAGGTATTGACAGTACTGCAATATCATTGGATCTTATACTTCGTCCAACAAGAGAAAAACAGGGTGTGTTTCCGGTTAGATATCGACTACTCACTCATCCGCAATGCTTTGTGGGATCTCTCCTTCAGCGGCTACACAAGTCAATTTGTAATGGCGACGCCCATGCAACAACTCTTCAGCCAAACAAGGAAAAACTATTCACAGCCAGGCTAGGGAGATTTGTGTGGGACGTATTTTGCTACTTTAAAGGAAAATAGTGTTTTAAAAGCTCATCTGCTTTGATAAAAGAAACTTCCAAGGCAACGCAAGTTTCTTTTTCTTGCGTTCGAACAATTGTTCAAGAAGGAAACGAAGCGTCTTCATGCGAAGCTACCACGCCCTCTCCTCGCTTTTTGACTCCTGAAAGAAAAGGCCCAGGGAATTTCGAACAACGATATATATAAAATTGAGTTAAAAGACAATTTTATAAAGTGTACAATATTTTTAATTACAATTAAAGCAAAGCAACTGAATAATATTAAAGCTTCTGCTGTAATATTATAAAACGCTTCTTCAATGACACATGAGACAGAAGTGAGTAAGCGCATGAGGCCCCCTTTCTCTGATTGGCTAATCTGAAACTTCCTGTGACACACCCTGTTTTTCTCTTGTTGGATGAACTATAGCGAACAAACTGTTTTAGAAAACTTGTTTTTTGTCGATCGTTCTCCCACTTGCAATATTCATCCACTTCATTCTATGCTACTTCTTTTCATAGTAAACTGAGCACCAGTAATGATTTTACTCTTGGAAGATAACTTGTCCTGAGCTATCTTTTGATCATCTCTGTGACAAGATTCATGACCAAAGAATCAGCTAGTAGGGCCTAGAAAATTTATGTCAAAGTGGGTGATCTATAAATTGACAGTCAATTTCCTAGAATTCACAAAGCTAGATCAATTACTAGAAGTTACACATGGTTTTATCATGCTTCCTTCATTATTACCCTACATTCTGTATCGCATTAATACATTTTTGTTTCGTTTTTTTAAACACAGAAATTATTAATAATTAACAGGTCATGTCAATCACTAGTGAAGCTACATATCTGGATTCTAGTAGTTGAAAAAGAATTAAAGCAGTCATCTGAAATTCTGTTGCTACTAGATGTATTGTCCACTGATCACATAAATAGTTCCATGTAAAATAATACCAAATATTGCATAACATTCATGAAATAAATTTAAGTAATCATACCTTTGCCTAGTGGTTCATTACAAAGTTTTTTCGACTCACTTAGGCATTGAACAATCAACATAAGTTTGCAGCCATAATTAGGAGCAAAACTCCTAGTTTTTTGCTGTTCTGGGAAGCCTAGTATATTGTATAATACGAGGTGGCAACAATAGTGTCTTTTCTTGAGTTGTTATTTTATTAAAAGCCTTTAAATTGCGAATTGTCAATTACTGGTACACTTCAACTACTGGTATATCTACCCTTATTACTTTAATTTTTATGAATTTTTTTTGAAATTTAATGTCTCAAATTTCAAATAAAAGATTTAAATATGCTCTATTTAGGTTCTGATTGGAGTTCTCACATACACCTGCAAAATGAATTGTCTAAAAAGTCAATTTAAGAATCTGTCTTATTAACACTTAATGTGATTCAAAGGTAAATGCGACATTTTTTTTAGAAGGGAAAGACAATAATGAAGTAAAGAGACCTTTCTAATAAAATACAAACAAAATAAATGTGAGTATTAGAGAGAAAACAATATTCAATTTTATTTTTCACTTACATTTTATATTATATTATTATTCTTCAGTACGTGAATTAAAGATGTAAAAAATTATTTATACATATTAAATTTTTTGTTTTATGTAAAATAGATTATGATAATATAATTCACTCTTAAGGATTTTCAAGTATTTGCTATTTTTAAGTTTTCTCACTGTGTGGCGTTACTTGTTCTCCCCACTTTTTTTTTTTACTACTCAATGAATAAACATCGTAAGTTTTGCTCTCCTATATTCGTGTGAAATGCCGTCGTTTCTTCTGCCAAATACAACTCTATGGACTCATAAATCGCAAGTATACACTTCCTTAAGTTTGTCATCATAAATAACAAATATTTTGGTCCTTCCAGCCGGATTATATTTGCAACTGTCGAAGTTATTTGTCTCAAGTGATTTTGTTCTCATGATTCTGTTGATGATTGCTCCTGGTCTTTCAAACTGCTGAATGTGTTTTTACTAAGAAGACATCGTGATGTTTCTTTCTTCCAGTTCAGTGTATGTGATTGTTCTTCGTGTTTGTGACTAATTTCTCACTACTCCACGCTGTAGTTTGCTCATCATTGATTCGTCATTCCCGCCATTGCTTTTGGTTTCCCATCATTCCGCCATCTTGTCTCTATGCATCTCCTCAGATTCACTTTGCTGCTTCATCAAACACAATGGATCCTGAAAGAAAACACGCTTCAATCAAAGCTATCCTAACTCGTTTCAAGTAGTATGTTCGAAAACTTTCGTCTGCACCATTGAATGACCATGATGCTGCTCAAACTCATCAAAATTTTGCCAAAAGTGTGCACGGAACAGGAAATACACGCATTTGTGTGATTTGCAGTGGAAACCATAAAAATTTTGCCAAAAGCCTGCACGAAACAGTAAATGCACCCGCCTGTGTGACTTGCAGTTCATTGCAAACGAAATCGCCACCCTCTGTAAGCAAAGAAGAGAGAACAATAGTCCTCTTGCTTTTAAGGGCCCTGACCATACTCCAGAAGGAGTTAACCTGGACAGACAGACTTTTAAGTTTGTCGTTCCATCTTTGAGTTCTTAAATCCTTAATCTGATCACTTACCTTGCGGGATAGCCTGTTTTACTTCGTCTTGAAGTGGAGAAACCTGGTACGCTGCCAATGTCTTCTGAAGTGTTTTTTTTCATGGATGAGTTGCCTGACGAAGGGAGGAAGTTCCAGATGGTCTGCCTGCTTGCAATCCACTGGAGTAGCACTAGCATTGGTAGCCATCTTGATGGAGTGAGTGACTTTCTTGATATTTTTGTCTGGTGATGGGATCCTGATAGGAAATGTTATTGTCGATCAAAACTTCTCTAAAAAATTTCCAGTCCTGCTTATAATGAAGATTTATTCTCAAGTCGATATTTATCCCCCCTCAAAATTTAGTGGAACTGGTACGTTATCAGATGATAAGGCATTTACTTTAAAAATGTTGTAGGGTTTGAAAAACCCTTTGAGAACAGCAATGTCGAGCACATCATTAGCGGGCGAGTGATCACAGTAGTATGTATCTTCAAGCTGGCCAATAACGGAAGTGTCGATCTGATCTACCATATACCTATAAAGTACCAAGCCACTTTGATTAGTGCATCTGGAATTAGACGCTATTACGACTGGGGTGGGCCCAGGCAGTAGTTCATCCAAGTCGCGAGGGTCTAACTTGTACCTGGGTGGGTTGTATAGGGAAGTAAACCTGACCTCTCCAACATCAGCATCTTTGATGACAATGGAAACTGCTTCCATATTGACAAGGTTAGATGTGACAATCTTGGTGTGATTATTAACTTTTTTTACAACAATAGCTACCCCACCAGAGCCTGGATCTGAAGCCTTTTTAGGGGCCTATCTTTCTGGTAAACATAGTACCCTAGTAGACTGAAAGCCTTACTCTGTTTGAGATGTGTTTCGCACAAGAAGGCAACATCAATTTTCCAGCTTGTGAGGAAATCGTAGAACTCGTAAACACTCTCGAGGAATGACCCTCGCATTCCATATAGTGCAATGTAGCTTACCTTGATTTATAACTTTGTACTAATGTCTATCCATGATTATTATCTTGTCTCAGTTTAAGTGGTTTGCAGCAACACTTTGCCACTATCCTTTACCATATTCATTAGATTACTAAGATACCTTTGAATTTTAACCAATTCGTCGTGGTCAGCGACTCCCGTACCAATAGAAGCAGAAGCATCGGATGCAAAATTCTTCCTTCAGCTACTTTGGAAGTTCTATTCCTTTTAAGTTGTGGGTGTTTGAGACATTTAGTATAACTCGATGCGTGCTGGCCTTCGCTTCGAATGCATTTAGGAGGGTCTTTTCCTTTTATATTGATGGAGTCCCTTGACTGGTGGTCGGCCGCACACTTGTTGCAACGCAGCGACTCGGTGCAGCCCTGGGACACGTGCCCAAAATGTAAGCAATTGTAACATTGTATGGGCTTCTTGTTGCCCCTAAACATTTCAACTATTACAGCAAGTGGACCAATGCGCTTTAAATTTAGGAAAGATTTATTGTGCTCAGTGTTTTGTAGGAGTATTAGAATCATTAGCATCTTAACTTCACCATTTGCCTTTCTAAGTCTAACTGCCTTATCGGGGATATAGTTAGCGTTTCTAAGGTCTAAGCAAAAATCATCCATGTCATACGTTATATCTACATAACGGACAACGTATTTTAACAATTTCTCAGATTTGAGTTGATGTTGCTGGATTTTAGGCACACCATTCATTTTGATTCCTGACACAAGGGTTTTATGTGTCTCCTCATTGTGGCATTTAACCTTAATAGTGTCTGAGCGTTCGGTATGTGCAGTAATCTTTTCTAACATTACGTGATTTTTTTATCTCATTTAGCACTTCCTTAATAGGTTTCCCGTGGTGTCTAACGATAATAGGGGGAATGTAAATAGTTTTCTTTTCACTTACCTTAATCTGGAAATTTTCCGTCCTAGTCCCACTTTTGGGTTTTTGCTACGAACAACTGGCCAGGCACTGCCTTCCACTTCTCCATCAATTCCGTCGGAATGGCTTCTTTTGTTCCACCGTTTGTCGAGCAGTCACAATCATCACTTATTTCTATGGACTCCAGTCCATGCACTTTGTTAGCAAGCGAGATTGGTTGAGAATTTTCTCTTACCTTATCTTCCGTGAAGTTTCCCGCCCTTGGAGGTCCGGAACATTTCTCAAATGCTTTTCTGGAATCATTTATCTTGTTGATAACGTTTGTACGAGAGTTTTGAATTTCGGTGTTGATACCATTGATATTCTCGTCAAAACTTGTTCGTAAGGAGTCGACCCTTGCATTTTAATTAGAGTCTTTATCATTCCTGAGAGTTTCTAGCATTTCATTAAATACAAGGTCAAATGCGCAAACCTAGGATCCAAACAAGCATCCCAGTAGGCCTTTTCGCAGGACACACTTTATCGTCAGGTACTAGCAAAGACTCTTTTGCCGACTTCAACGTGGTTAATTTGGATGAACCAGGGGGTGGGGAGTAACCTCGCAGCTAGGTGTGTGCTAAAGAAGCCATGCTAAGAAAGACACCCCTAGCTTAAAGGAAAATTGAACAAGTCAGTTTTGCGAGAAAATTAATTCCACGCCTGAGACCCTCTCGTGAATGATTAGAATAATAATTAATGATATGAAAAAAGTCTTTAGTTAGGTTGCGAGGAAATTAATCCCAATGCCAGGTACCCAGAAGGATAATGAGTATCTCGATGTACTGATTTACAGTAATATTAATTCCACTGCCAGGGACCAGCACATAACAGGAGGTAAGTATCGCCCTGAAAAGGGCGCAACGTGAAATGAGAGTAATGAAATGATACATGAAAAGAGAGTAGAGTGATACTTTGAAGAGCTAGTCCGTTTTGATCGTCCTGATCGTCCTCAGCCTAGATTCTGTGCGATGATCTGCACTCCATCGGTGTCATGAATACAATGGACAATCGACAATTGAACAGTGAAGTGTACATTTGTTAGGATGGGACGAAAGCAGCACTTTCACAAAGCTCATCTAACCAAAATAAACTCCAAATGAAATACACTGAGGTAATTAGGAAGTCTAACCAAGCCAAGCGGTCTTCCATATTATACAAAAAAGAAAATAATGGATACAATGGCAGAAGATACGAAATTTATAGGGAGACAAAAATTAGATCAACCAATCAACGAAATTTTACAATTAAAGAAAAGAAATTATAGGAATTACAGAAACACTACCTAGAACAAAGCGAGTGATCCCTTTGTTGAGAGTGAACTCAAGTCCGCTTATAAGGGCCAACTGGTTATGCTAACTTGATAAAGTAATAATCAATTATTTTTATAAAAAACAAAAACTAACCTTGACCATTACGAATAATTAAAAGCAATCACTCAAATCTTTACAAAAACAAAATTTATAATTACAAAAAAATTTTCAACTATAGATAAGAGTGATCTTCCAATTCTTCATAATTTATTTTGTCAAATACTTTGTTAACGACAGCTAAGGTAAAACTGGCATGGGGCCTTCGTCACTATTCAATAGGATGTTTGTCAGTTTGTTCTTCTAGTGGTACTTGCACGTTTTATTAGGCGCAGAAACCTGTTTTTATTAACTGTCGGTGCCTGAGGTGTAGTGCTCAGAAGTGTATGCATTGGCCATACTGTACATTAGACAGTAAGTACAGGTCACATCCGTAATTAATGAAACTGGTAAAACTTTGTGAATAAAAACAGCAACGCGTGCATCCTATCTTCTACACACAGCAGAACAAAAAAAATGAAAAAATAGACGACTAAAGATCGTTTTGTACATTGTACAAGGAACATTGACAACTGAAGACAAAGGATAACCCCTGAGATGCCACTCATTCTTTGACTGCCCGTGTGAGCAAATTTGCAACGAGTGGGGTCAAGTCCATTGGCTTTTCAGGGTAACGACTCATTCATTCTCATTCATTTTCAAATGTACTGTTTTCAAATAAGTAATACAGTTCTAATAAGTTTCTAATGAGTTTTTCTGTTTTTGTCTACATTAGCTAGCCATAGCCTTTCACATTACCCACTCAATAAAAAGGCAGGGGATGAGATTTTTTCACTGATTTATTTGCTAAACCCACATTTTACATGATGCTCTACAACTTTCTAAATAACAAATGGGGTCCAACTCCTGTCCCTACATAATTAAAATTTTCAAAATTTACGCCTTCACTTCCAGGGACGCGAAATGTTTTTATTCTGAATTAGCGGGCTTTAAAACCAAATAATCAATATTCATTTTCCCCCAATCTGTTCCCCTTGAGTCGTTATTTGGACCTAAAGACGGAACACCAATTATGAAACACCCTGTATAGTGGAACACATTGTAAAAATTGGAGAACATTTCATTATAGTTTTTCAAAAAAGACCAGTCAACTACAGAAAAATAATTGTAGAGGGCAAAAAGTTATCAGTTCTAAAGTTAAGCCGTGAGGATATACTGACAAATTTTTCAGAAATATTGATTACTTCCCTGGAATAGTTAATAGCAGATGATAAACATCATCAGTTACTAATCCATTATTAATACATGTATATTTAGCGAATTTAACAAACACTAAATCAAGTAAGCCACCAAATGTATTCGTAATTTTAATAATTTGATAGCAGTTTAAACTGAGCATAAAGGTGTTTACATAACTAAATTTGTTAGAAATTTTAACGTTGTCAAATGAAGTTGCTGAACATTATTCAGGGACATTAAAAGTCTCATCATCACATGGGGACGAAACAAAAGAAGAAGTATTAGCCAAGAATTAGTTGAAGTCAAAAAGATAAATGTATGGTGGAATGTATATTATTCCTTATAAGAACTTAGTTAAACCGAGATCAATTTTTAGAAATATGCAATCAGTAACAAGGGAATCCCACATAGCCTATCCGTGTTAACAAAGGAGTCTTTGTATGGTTATGTATGGTCAAAAATTTTTGTTTGCGCTGTTTATTTTAAAAGAAACATACTGTTGCACTCTTAGTTTGCAAGCAACTTTAGTAGCTTCAGAAGAATAACAAATTTCAGTATGGTGGAAATCTGTGACATACATGATCGAGAGATACTAGCATCAGAGAATAGTTTTGAATTATTAATGTTTTTCTTTACAGCAATTAAAACACCACCACCATCCATTTTATTAGTATTTATTGCTCTATCATCTATTTCAATATAGTATCTTTCATCAAACAGTTCTCCATTATTAATATGGTCGTTTAACTATATTCGCAGAGTAAAATAATATCATAAGAGTTTACGCGAATTGCTGAGGAGAAATCAAGTAACTTTGTTTTGAGGCCTTTTACATTCTGACAAAAAAGAGAAATGCCTTTCATGCAAATCATGTTTTTATAGGATTTTTAAATCATTTTCTCAATTAATTCTTACTGGTTTCCAGTTACTATCTGTTCTCTCAATTTTTTTTCTTTAACACTCCTTTAACCGTTAGATATTTTAATTCCTCTTTATTTTGGATTTTCTAAATAAATTATTTCGTTGGTGTGATAGATGCTCATTAATGAAGATAGGATATTTCTCGCAGCAAATTTCAAAAAATCACTAAACATGGTGGTTAAGACTGATTTATTGTTAACCATGATCATGATTATATATTTCATATTAGAAAATTTACAAAAATGGGTCTAGACTTTTTACCGTTGATGTCTTTTATGCCAAATCTATGGATAACATCAATGTCGTCTGAAGAACATTCAACATTAGCTTTTTACGCATTTTCAGAAAATAATAGTGTAAGTCTTCGTTTATAATGCCATTTATAATTAACTTGGAATTGTATGAATATTGGACTGTGTCTTCCATCTTTATCTTAATAGTATCAACTCTTTTTTTATAATTATCATTCTCTCATATTATTTCAGCTATAGATGATTCACATTTTATTCGTTTCATTCGAGTTTCCTTCAAATCTAAGTGTAAGTCCTCTATTTTCTTAGACAAAAAATTCACCAACATAGCAAGGTATGTGACAATTGTCTTCATTTCTGCTAGGTGATCTTTGATACAAGAAGAAAGGCAGTCCAGAATTTTCTGATAAAGCAAGAAATCGACGTTGCTTTCCTCTGTGATACTCACCTCAAACAAAGCCAAAACTTCAAGCTGCCTGGCTATTGTGTGTACCGTAAGGATCGAATGGCTTCAAATGCTGCAAGGTGTGCTTCTAGGGGCACTGCGATCATCATTAAGAAGGGAATTCAACACCAAGAATTAGTCTCCAAGTCTCTATGCAGGTATGGAATCGGCCTCCATCATTATCAATGACGTCTCCTGTGGTGAAGTGAAGCATTATTTTGACATTAGCGAGCTTGAAGAACTCTTCAGTGGTGACACACGAGTCGTCCTGGCTGGTGGCCTAAATGTCAAACACCCAAGCTGGAACTCCAGAACGCAGAATTACAACGGCATAATTTCTATTGGTACATACAAGGTAGAGATGATATCATCGCTGCTGGAACTGTGGAGGACATCTCCTACTGCGACCACTCCCCTAGCAGTGACGTTTTGAACATCTCGCTCTTGAAGGGTTTTTCAATATCTCCACGATTCATGACCTTTCTTCTCACCATAAGCCTGTGGCGTTGATATTTGGCAATGTTGACATAAATTTTTCCGAGAGAAACTCATACATCATCAAGACTGGAAGCTGTACAAAGATATTCTTAAGGACTATGGCTGCTATCCCTGCGTTGCTTACTGTACAGAGGACATCGATCAAGGTGTTGAAGACATCATCAGATGTATTAACAGTGCCATAGAAGCTAGTAAGTATCCATCAGAGAATAAACCTCCTCATCGAATCCAACTCACTCCTGGAATCCAAAGCCTAATTGCTGAAAGAAACAGGACCCATAGACTATGGCAACGCTATCGTGAACCGTGGCTCAAAACCAAGTACAGCAAGCTAGTGCGAAGAGTCCAAGAGGATAAAAAAGAGCTCCGCGACGCTAGATGGAATGAAAAACTCAAAAGCTTGTCGGCTCGCGACAATTCCATTTAGAGTATGATCAGAGGTTTACAGAAGAGGAAGAAGTCGAATTCACGTGCTAAAACAGTGAATGTGAATAATACAAAGATAATGGCATGTTTTTTAACAATCAATATGTCAAGAAGGAATATATTGTTACTTTCTATTCATCTTTTAAGCATTATTGACATTATCAAGTGCTCATAATCTATATTAAGTATCGATAGAATGGAGCTACTTATGGCTCTTATAATGTCTGTCCATTCCCTTCATATTTCTACATTTTTTGAGTTAGGAAGTTGAAATTCGGAATGTAACTTACTAAGAGCATGCCCATCTGCACTATTTACTGAGGTTTTGATTGGTACACTGGGGTCGGAATTACGGGGGTGAGATTCAGAGAGGGCAACATATCTCTGTGCTATTTAAGTACGTTAAAGCGTGAAATTCTGTATCCGGATTCCTCTATGCAAGATCTACAGTACTATGAATTTTAAGCCGAGTTATTCTAGAGGGGTCGGATATGCAGGGGCAGCAGTTACTTGGTCTTTAGAACTATAGCAATATATAGCATGTGATATAACAAACATTCGGAAATGATGAGAAAGGAAAGAAGATACGAGGTTTTTTACATTTTATACATATTATTTTTGATTAAAAATTTAGGGAGTCGTAAAAAGTGTAGATAAAATGGTAACAATAAATGACCCTGGCGGGGGGGGGTACTTTATTTTTAATAAATGTATTTCTGCTTCACTGCTAAAGCTCCTCCTTGGAATGTTTACAAGATTTTCTTATTATGTGTTATCCTATTGGACTTTTTTCAATGCCCTTTTATCATCTTCCATTGGTACTCTTTCTTTTCCTATCGTATCCCATTTCCAGGCTTCCCATTTGCTTCTTTCTGTTCCCCCCAGACAATATTTTACTTATCCCCTTATTTTTTTTGCATATAAGACGTCTTCTAATGCTCCTATATTCACTTTCACTCTTTGCTATGACATAGAGTAGCCACAATTTCAAATTCAATAATTAACAGTTCATATTAAAGTATCTTAAATTAAAATTCATAATTCATATTTTTTGATTCATAATTTTTTGATGACATCATAATTCAATAACCGTTGGCACCCCACACCATCACAGCACCCACTACCATGTTGACCTTTCTCTCTGGCTTTTCTATCTATAAGTCATGCCAATATTATGAATATCCTTCTGGACCAGGGTCTAAGGAAGTAAATGGTCGTTCATCTCCACTGAAGAATCCAGCTAAAGTTTCTAACTCCCGATAGGGCGGGAACTATATTCAAAAATGGCGTTGCATGTATAATAGCACCTTCAGTGCATGCAGCGCCGACTCTTGTGAGTAAAAATATTAGTTTCATTTTCAATTTTAATGCAGCCAGAATTATTGACATACTTCTGCCAAAATTAGTGTATTCTACACAATTTTAAAAAAATAATTGACAAACCAACTGCAGAATGCATTACTAAGCTCACTATTAATTTTGGGTATCAACAATATAAGTAAAATAACTGTACAAATTATGTAATTCAGATCACGCTAGGTACAGCATACATCGCAGAAAGTGTATTCGACCTAAGCGGCTCCTAGCATAATCTGAATTCCCTAGCTTCCCTTAACAATGGAAAATTACGGGAGTTGAACGACCATTTACTTCTACAGACCCTGGTCTGGACTGTCTAACCAGAACATTTCCTCGTCAGAAAACACATTATGCTATTATGATGTACAATACTTTTGTTCTCTGCACCATTCCAAGCGTTCTGCATTGTATGCTGAGGCTTCTCTCGGATAACCAAATACTTGGATTGTAGGCTTCTCGAAAACTGTTGAGTGACTGGTGCTTGTCTCTACTGCGGCTGCAATTTGACGTGTAGACATTGGTTGCTTGGTGCAAGGAAAAATATATGTTCGTTGCTCTCGGGAAGGATTCTTGCGGCCTCGGCGTGGTGCTGTACCATAATACTCGTCTTTTCACAGAACATTGTGAACTGCAGTCTTTAAACTACAAAACAAGGTTGAAATTACTCTTTTTGACTTCCCAGATTCATGTTAACAACGAATTTGGTGTATTTCAATCATGAGAGCTCTGTGCCACTGGATATCATTATCTATTTACAATTTTTGCACTAATTTAAATGCTAGGTATATATTAGTTGTATCTAAAGTTGATAATATGCAAGATTAAACTATGTGGTTAGATTCCATTCGCAAAAAGAAAAATGCATGTGGCAGTCGCATAGCTTTGAAATAGTGCAATTTTTTATGTGATTGTTTAACTGCATAGTAATGAATAAACAGATTATTTGTTCATAAAGAATATTTAGGTTCTGTCACTAATATTTTTCAAACGGTGAAAATTAAAATCATTCATTCAATTTCCATCTGGTCTAATTTTGTAATAATGTAGTTTAGGTGAAAAAATAATCAAATATCATGTCACCCTTGCAAGCAATTTGTTGTGTCTGAAGTTTTTAGAATGACAAAAAACATTTGATAAAATGATTAAATAAAATG
Organism: Rhysida immarginata; assembly: GCA_023313115.1. Classification (NCBI taxonomy): domain Eukaryota; kingdom Metazoa; phylum Arthropoda; class Chilopoda; order Scolopendromorpha; family Scolopendridae; genus Rhysida; species Rhysida immarginata. The sequence continues at coordinate 1,012,082 of JAHWFO010081671.1, read as the reverse complement.
CAATTTCTTACATTGTTCTGGCTCGGTTCGTAAATCAATATCTTCATTAAAACCTGGGTTGATAGTGTAACATAATCCATAATACGGGGAAAATGTCATAATAGACATGTTGCTGAAAAGGTAAAAAAGAAAGAAAGATTAATAAATAGTAACACATGATATAACAATATTGCCTATGTATTTTGATGCTTCGGCGAAAAAAATACACTGACTGCTTAAATGAAAGTTAACAATTTGATTTAAGTTGCTTTACCTAATATCTAGAAAAGTACTTGACGAATTATCCTGAAACTTCTGGGGTGCAGAGAGCATGTTACACCTCATATACACTGTCATATCACTGAATTATGACCAGCCGCTTAGTAATGGGATTAGCCACGGTTCGCCGATATAACTGCTGCTATAACGCAAGAAGTGCGGCAGTATGTGTCCGATGGTATGGTAGTCCATTCCGCTTGAGGCGGATCCAGCTGATGGTATCCAGCTGCCGTACATGGCGATCAAGGTGCTCCCAAAGATATACGATTGGATTGATGTCCGGCTAATTAGCGGGCCAAGGGAGCACTCGAAAGTCAGTACAGAGTTCCTCGAACCAATCAAAAAAGAGACGTGCTATGTGGCCGGATGCATTGTCCTGCTGGAACACACCATGACATTGGGAGAACATCGTGAGTACTTACGGGTGCACCTGGTCCGCTACGATTGACAGATAGCCACAGGCATTCAAATTGCCCGCTTGACGAATCAGTGGACCTAACTGCCCCAAACAGAAGATCCCCACACATGCACACTAACCCCCCCCCCCAGCGTGTTTCCGGCCCACAATAGTTTCCTGCAGTCTCTTTTCATGGCGTTTACGACGCACTCGCCATGCCCGTCAATCTTATAGAGCAAAAACCTTAATTCGTCGGAGTTGACCTCAGCCCACTCCCTGTAGTACAATGTCGGTGCTCAAGTGCAAAGTCTAGGCGTCGTTAACGATGACCCCTGGTCAACATGGTTGCAGCAACCATGCGTCGACAGTTCAGGCCCATTTGTAGCTGGGTTCGTTCAACAGTTATGTCGGATACACGTCTCTTGTCACTGTTGAATCTGGTGGTCAGTTGATGGACTGTGGCTCTCCTGTCACCTTTTACGAGTCGTCATAGTCGCCGCTCACACCGTTGGTCGATGAGTCGTGACCCTTTATAGTGATGGCGTTGCGGCGTGATTTCTGACCCTGCTGTCCACTTTTTGTACACCCTCACTACAGCCGACTTTGAACAGTTCACAAATCGCGCCGTTTCGAAGATGGTGCCACACTCGCAGCGATAGCTTATTATCATCCCTTTTTGTATGTCCGTTAAAACCGGATGTTTACCCATCTTGAGGCTCGTTCACCTGCCGTTTGATGCACCAGCTTTAAAGCTTTCTCAGCCTGTTATGCAAATTTTGCAGTCATAATTCATTGATATGTCAGTGTATTTCAGCAAAGGTTTTGTCCCAAATGCAAATAGTTGAACAGAAAATAATGTTTAGGTTCACCCTGTAAAAATGTTTGAATTGCGTTGTACCTGTAGAATATGATTATGAAACTTCTCTTACTTATCTGTGGTCGTTTGTATGAGAATAGCACGATATACATGGAGATATAAAGGTTTCGTTAAAAATTGAAATTTATTCGTAGGTATTTTGTTTATAACATGCAGGGTTTTCAACCGAATGCAATGCCATTTTCAGAAAACTTGACAAAATACAGTAGAGACCACACCCTGCAATCAGAATATTAAAAAAGCATACGCATGCGTAAGCGTTACCTAAATGCCTTTTGCGTAATTTATTAGCCAAATGTGTGGAGCAACTCTTATAAAAATCTAGAGCAAATATCTTGAAAATTCGGAAAGATATCGCCAATAGAATGAGTTGAATTGCAGTTGCTCTCAAAAATAAACAAAACGCCAAGGAATTTTCTCTAAATAAAGGCATATTGAGTTTATATCATTGTAAGCAGAAATACTTGATACTGGTGGCAGGTCCAAAATTAAAAATTTTCAGAAAACCCTTTCTCGGACTTGCTTTCTGGAAAAGCAACAGCGATTGTATCATTTATATCAACAAAATCCTTTATGTTGTCAATTTTCAACGCCTTTTTAGCCTTTATGGATTTTGCAGGTATCCATATATCCGGATCATTGTATAGCCGTTTGCGATTTGTACTAATCAGGTCTTTGCCATCGTTATTATTACTCCCTAAGCCGGAGGGGATAGTTTCCATCGGCTGAGGATTCACACTCTCTATTTCACAAGAGTCTCTTAGATAGTCAAAAATTTCATCTGTAGGCTGATTACCTTTCATTGACAGAGCAGAGAATTGATCTTTGAGGAGATGCTCCAACTTATTAAAGTTTTTGCTGGCCTCATTACGTGCTGCAGATATTTCAGCATTCATATTAGCAATTTTTTCGTGGATTTCAGTTACGTTCCCTTTAAGTGACTCGACTTTTCTTTGTGAATTATCATATTTAGTGCACATTTCTTGGCGCAAAGCCTCTAGCTTATCCTTAATTAGAGCATCAAAAGCTTCGAATCTGTAATCTTTACAGGCATCTTTATATATCTCGCCATACGTTTATTTACCATCACTTGTTTTTTGGCATGAAACGCCACTTAATGCTTTGCTTGAATCCGGCATTTTGATAACATTTAAAGAAATAAGTAAAAAATAGCCAGACTGCTAGCCCTGAAAAGGGCTTTTCCAAAATACCATCTGTCGAAAAAACAGCCTTAAAGAATAGAACATAAAAAACCGCTGATCTTAAGAGAATGTGTCTTCATTCAATATTCCGTCTCCGATCTATACCATCTATGAGGAAGATACCATCTGTTCTGTTCTGATGAACCAGCTCAAATAAACTCGAATGCTTGATTGATAATCAGTACAATCGACAATCGAACAGTGAAGTGTACATAAGTTAGGATGGGATGAAAGCAGAGCTTTCACAAAACTCATCCAACCAAAATAAACTCCAAATGAAATACACTAAGAGATTCAAGAAGCCCAACCAACCCAAGCGGTCTTCCATGTAATAATCAGTATACAATCGACAATCGAACAGTGAAGTGTACATTCGTTAGGATGGGACGAAAGCAGCGCTTTCACAAAGCTCATCTAACCAGAATAAACTCCAAAGGAAATACACTGAGGTAGTCAAGAAGCCTAACCAACCCAAGCGGTCTTCCATATTATACAAAAAAGAAAGTAAGATTGACGATTG
>JAHWFO010081671.1:997241-1008818 GCA_023313115.1 Rhysida immarginata | reverse complement strand
GAATCTGGGGGATGCTTGAGCTTCCTATTGAGGTACAAAGCCTTGCATTTTCCGACGTTAAAATAATCAGTATAGTTTGTCAGTACAATTTACAGTGGAACAGACTCCCAGCCCTCCAATTGCTGTTCACAAGCAAAGTCCACAGCCAATGCAGGAACCGGAAGTCTCTTCTTACAAAAACGCGGACCTAGGAGAAATACCCAGGCCGCCAAACAAAGCACAATAACATAAAATCGATAAATCAACCAAAAACCCCTTCCCATTTATACAAAAGAGAAAACTAAATCAGCAACCAAGAACCTTCAATTACTTTATCAATGTTGAATCTCCGATGGGGCCTGCATCTCCATTTAATAATAAACCTGGGTTCTTCTTAGCAATTTCCAATGATTCAAAGGCATCAAGTGCATTCGGATTTTTTACACTTCTAATTATTCTACAACCCTTAAGTAGTACCTCGTGTCCCGTCTCAAGCATGTGCTTTAGGGCGTCCGTACCTGGCATTGCCTTGTGCTCTTTAAATCTTGTAAGAACATTCCTGCAAGTTACCCAACAATAGACCATCTGACATTTGCCACACGCTTTTTCATATATCCCCGGTTGTAGCAATGGTGGGATTTAATATTTGGTGTTACCTAGGAAGTTCTTCAGTATATTTGGATTTTTATAGGCGATGGTCACATCAAATTCCTTGAAGATAGTTCTTAATTTGGCCGTCAAGGTCCTGATGAATGTGATGGGCATTCTAAATGTCGAACTCGGTTTTTTACCTAGGGTCGTAACTTCTCCTATTTTCTTTACGAAACTTCTTCTACGAAGTAGATCATTAACCAGTCCTTGTTTATAAGCGTTGAATTTAGCGATCTCCCGTATCCTTTGTGTCTCAGTCTTGAATCTTTCTTTCTTTTGATAGGGGTAGATTGAGGGCTCTGTCGATGAGGAAGACGAAAGTTGATAGCTTCTGGCTTCAACAATGATTGGAATCATGATGTTTATACACATCGGTGTGTGTCCCACGTCTCTTCTTCACACTGGCTCGTATTCCTATTGGCTCTTTTCTCGTCTCTCCTCTAAATTCCGTTATCTCGCCAATCTCCTTTCTTCTATCAATGAATCTTTTTTGCCTTTTTTCGTTAGCATACGACGCTCTTTTTTTCCCCTCTTGTTTCTCTTCCGTTGTCTGCTTTCTTTCTTTCTCTTTTCTATGTTTTTCTTCTCCTAATCGAACCAGGATTTGTTTGGTTTTCCTATTAACACCTCCCAATTTTGTGACATTGATCGGTCTAAATTAATTTTTTTTATTTTTTTATTTTATTCATTTTAGTCTTGAATTGCAATTATTTAGTAAAGCAATGATTTTGATATAAAAATGTGAAAATTAAGAACTCTGACTGCGGTCCCACTCTTCTGTCTGGGAAGAAAAATTGGAAGAAAAATCACGTTTGAGGTAGAATACGTCGTATGTTTCGAAACTGGGATACCACGATTAAATCATGAATGTCACAAAACGTGTTAATCATGAAAACTCTAATAAAGTGAAACTTTTTTATGACAGAAAATGAATGATATTGCATACGATAGAGTATAAAACAAAGTTTGTTTCAGACCCTGACTAACTTTCTGCTGATGTCATCGGCTGATGTATAGCAACTACATTTTACTGAGCAGATTCGACTGCCATTACGGAGCCCACTTGTAATAGTAATGTATGCTAATGAACGGATATATATTAAGAGAAGGACGAGACACAAGAACCCTGGAATACAATAAATAATAGTTATTAATTAAATATACAAATTAAATAAAAAATAAGATATAATAAACAAAAATAAATAATCAAAATCAAAATAAAAAGCTGACGTTTCGGATACAGACTATCCTTTATTAAAGAAAAAAGGATAATTCTCTAAAAGCAAATAGAATATTAGAGAATTATCCTGAAGTTATGAAAGTTGTCGACTATCGAACAGTGCAGGTAAAACCAAACGAGTGGTCCGAAAGCAACGCTTTCACTGCCATACTCGTCCAGAAAGTAACCTGAAGTACCCTGAACTAGGCGAGAAGCCAGATGAAACTTAGTTAAGTCATCCAGAGGATAAGATGGAGCTCTTTCCTATCAGGATGATAGTGTTGATTGTTGATTGACGAGGGACAAGGGACGCGAGGAGCTAGGAGATCCAATATTCGGGAAATATCGCCTTTTGGATGTCGTGGAAATTGATTTCCAGGTGGTGACGCGGCCTGCGATGTCTAAGAAGGCTTCTGAAGGTAAGCGGGTGCTCAAGAATACCTGCAACCAGATGATTGGGATGGTCCTTCATCTTCGGAAGCAGCTTTTTCATCAATTCCTGGACGTGATTCCCAATAAGAGGTATCTCAAAATCGTCGGCAATAGAAGTATTTGTTGCAACTCTCCAGTCAATTTGAGCAATGGTCCTCAAGGTAACGTTTTGGAAAGTTTGGGGGTCCTTCCATCTGGACTTACATATTGTAGCCCATGCGGGCATACAATAAAGCAACATGGTTCGGATTACCGTCCTATACAGCAATAGTTTGCAGTCCAATCCAAGCTCGCTGATTCGTTCCAGAAGAGCTACCAGACTGAACTTTGCCTTCTTTTCATTGTTGATGGCGTAGGAGACATGGTCGCCCCAATTTAGCTTGGCATCTATCACCACTCCGAGGTATTTGTAATGTTTTAGCCATTCAAGCTCTCTACCAGAAAGGAAGAGTGGACTCAGGGGTTTCCGAAGTTTCTTTGTAATGAACATTGCCTTGCATTTGTCAACATTTAGATTCAGTCTTCACTTAGCAAACCATTTCTCGCACTTATGTAAGGCATTCTGCAATCGAGATATGACATGAGCTGGAACGCGAGCAGTGGTCATGATGAACGCGTTGTCAGCGAACAGATAAAGCTTGCATTTTGTAAATGTTGGGAAGTCATGGATGAAAAAGTTGAAGAGTACAGGGCCAAGAGCAGAACCCTGGGGAACACCAGCTTTGACGTCACGCGGGTTTGACATGGAGCAGCCAAACTTTTCACGAAATATCCTGTTCGACAGAAAGGATCTAATCAAGGCAATAAGATCATCCGGAAATCCACAAGTAATCGATTTGTGAATTAGGCCTTCGTGCCAAACCTGATCAAAAGCTTTTCGGACATCCAAAAACACGAGATCACCATATTTAGCGCAGTTAAGAGGAGTGTGTAAATCTGCAATAAGCCTCCAGATGGCAGGAGTGACCTGGTCAAAAGCCAAATTGCTCTTCACGAACAAGATTGGTAGCCACACAGAAGTCGTTAAATCTCTTAAGAATGATGCGTTCAAACACTTTTGATAACATAGGTAACAAGCTTATAGGTAACAAGCTTATAAACCTATAGCTGACAGGGAGAGCAGGGTTTAGACCAGGCTTTGGTATGGCAACAATTACAGACTCTTTCCACTTGACAGGAAAGTAACCGTGTCTCCAGCACTCATTCATGGCCCTGGTAATAGTCGCAACAACATTAGGAGGTAAGTTCTTGAGAGTGCTATTAGTGATGGAATCGATACCTGCTGCTTTCCTGCTTTTAAGATGCTTGATGACATCAGAGATTTCGTGAACACCAATAGTGTCTCACAGGTAGAAATACGATGAGTGAGCACGTGAACGCTAAGCACTCGCACTGGAATTCAAGATGCCATAACCAAAACGGTGTCCTTTTGTATGGCTACGTACAAAGGCAATCTGATATTATTGCAAAAGGCCCTGTGGATGATACATATTATTGTGACCATTCTCCTTCAAGCGATGTATTTGATATTGTGTTGTTGAAGGGCTTCTACAAATCATTCAGTATCTATACTGTCAATGATCTATCCTCTGACCATAAACCTGTTGCCCTAAATTTTGACAACGTAAACATTGACCTCAAAGAAGAACTGAGGCTCAAACAAGATTGGAAGTTTTTTAGAGAAATTCTCAAAAATGATGACGACCCACTAAATAACGTACATACTACGAGCGACATAGATACCAATGTGAAAAGGCTTACTAAACGTATAAATGCAGCTATTGACTCTAGTGCTTCACCCTTAGAGTGGAAGCGAGCTGATCACCTTGATCTTACCCCAGAAATCAAACAATTAATTGAGCAAAGGAATAAGGTTATAAGGCAGTGGTACCGAAGTCGTGATTCATGGCTTAAGACCAAGTATAATAGGCTCACTAGACGAGTTCACGAGGAGGTAAAAGCACTTCGTAATGACAGGTGGAGCGATAAAGTTAAGAGTCTGTCACCCACGATAACTCTATTTGGTGCATGGTTCGAGCCTTGCAAAACAAGAAAGCCATTAATATCCCACCTCTGTTAGCCCAAAATGGCAAATTCATCACGAATGATGATGATAAAGCGCAGCTTATTGCAAATTCACTTTCAGAACAGTTTGTCACGCCTACTGATGGTCGGCAAATAGGACTTGATATGTCTGAGAAAGTAAAATCCTGCATAACTGGCTTCTATAATATTCACGGCAATGAATTCCCAAAACATAGCATTGATGTAAATGAAGTCCAAAGCATCATTAAAAATTTAAAAACGAGAAAAGCTCCAGGTAAAGACTCTATTAGGAACAGTGCTTTGAAAAATTTACCTCCAAATACAATTCAAGATATTGCAAAAGTGATTAACGACTGCTGGAAGAACACTTACTTCCCGGATGCTTAGAAGCAATCAGTTGTCTTAAGCATTCCTAAGCCAGGACAAAATCCTGCAAATCCTGTTAGCTACAGGCCGATCAGCTTGTTACCATCAATTCTCAAGAGATTCATTGAGCACCGTGATGCCAACGATCTCATCCGCGATGAACAATTTGGCTTTCGCTCAAACCATTCCTGCCAACTCCAAACATGGAGGCTCGCAGCGGATATCAATGAGCCTCTTAATCTCTCTATGTATTGTGGGGTCGTTTTCCTCGATGTACACAAAGCCTTCGACCAAGTCTGGCACGATGGTCTTATTTTTAAAATGATTATGAATGGATTTCCTGAAGATAAAATTACTCTGATACACTCGTTTCTCTCCAACCGGTTCTTTCAGGAAGTAGTCTATATCCTATGGCTGAAGTAAAAGCTGGTGTCCCGCAGGGTTCAGTCCTGGGGCCAGTATTATTAAATTACTTTATGCGAGACTTTCCAAGTCCTTCTAAATGTAAGCTCTTTTTTTACGCAGATGACACTGCTATACTGACCTGTGCGCGTCAACCAGCCATAGTAGTCTCGCGGCTACAGAAGGCTCTTAAGGAGTGTAAAAGCTGGTTTAGCAAGTGGAGGCTTAAATTGAATGTAGACGAATGCAAGGCGATGTTTGTCTCCAGGAAGAGAAAGAGATCATTATATTTTCTAACACTATATGGCAAAAAACTGGACTGGGTTGAAACTTATAAATATCTTGGTCTTGTTATTGACTCTAAACTTACCTGGACTCCCCACGCAAGTTATGCGTTGAATAAGGCCAGGAGAGTCAAGTTTAGCTTGATTGCTTTGCTGGGCCGGGACAGTGCTCTAAACATTGATAATAAAATCCTACTCTATAAGGTCATTGTTCGGACCATCTTGACGTATGGTATGCCCGTCTGGGCCAGAATATGTAAGACTAGGTGGAAAGAACTGCAAACGTTCCAAAACGTTACCCTTAGGACTATTGCGCAAAAAAAGATCGGAGAATTGTTCTCAATTCTTCCATTTATAATGACTTCAACATGACTCATATTGGCAAATACGTTCAAGGGCTCATGGAATCCATGCTGTCCAATATAGAAAATCATAGCAACGAGCTAGTCTCGGGCATTTTAAATCTTCCTGTGCATAGAAAGAGATATCGTAATCCAAGACAAATCCTTGATGTCAATTTTGATGACATTGATAATGCCATCTTCCCAGATTACTGGGTTTCATAAATTCTTTCGTCTTTTCTGTGGCTTACTATGTAATATAATCCTAGTTCAGACAATCGTCAATCAGATTTTCCTCCACCATGAAGAGGCAAATTTCTATTATACTTTGGATGACCTTTGTGGGTACATCAGGCTTCTTTTCTAGTTCAGTGTATTTTGCTTGGAATATGATTATGAAGGGTGAGATTATGGAAGCTATGCTTTAAGTTCCACACGAATAACGATACACTACGCTGTTCGATTGTCATATGCGATACATTCATCGCTGACAAGACGAATATTTGAGAAATTATCCGGGTTGTCCTCACAAGGAGTGGTAAATTGTTTAACCAGGGATTCGGCGATCAGTTGTTTAACCTTGATCACCCGTGACAGCATTGCCATTTGCGGTAAGCAGCGGTGGTAAGTTGATGGGTCTGTTTCCTTTTAGAGCCCTTACAGTATACCAGAGCGAGTTGTCCTGGACTGACAGGGACTTTAGCTTTTCGCGCCATCTTTGATTATGTAATGAATTAACCTCTTCCTGGACATTGCGAGCTAGCCTGTTGTATTTTGTCTTGAACAAGGGTAGTCGTTTACGCTGCCATAACCTTCTATAGGAATTTCTTTCAAGTATGAGATGCCTGATGTAAGTAGGGAGGTCGAGATGATCAGGACGCTTTCGATGAGTAGAGAAAGTACTGGAAGCTGTAGCATCATTGATAACACGAGTAATAGAAATGATATTTGCATTATTATCCTCGTTGTCAATAACCTCCTTATATGGATTGCGGTTTTCTCTAAGGATATCTCTGAAGAGTTTCCAGTCTTGTTTTGAGTGAAGCCCAATCTTAACATCGATATTCAAGCCCTCAAAGATAAGCATCACTGGACGGTGGTCAGAGGATAAGTCGTCGACTGTGAATATATTATAGGGCTTAAAAAATCCTTTAAGAACTACAACGTCCAGCACATCGCTGACAGGAGAATGGTCGCAATAGTACGTGTCATCAAGGGGTCCAGCAACAAAGGTGTCAATCTCGTTTAGAGTATATCCGTAGAGAATATTGCTATTTTGGTTGGAGCATTTAGAATTCCATGCAGGGTGCTTAGCATTAAAGTCTCTCGCCATAACCACTGGACCGGGCCCAGAGAGCAGCTCATCAAGCCTGCACGATCCAAGCTTGTGCCTAGGTGAATTGTACAGAGAGGTGAATTTAATTTCACCTGTGTCGGCGTCATTTGTTATCACGGAAACAGCTTTCATTCCTACATAATTCGGAGTGACAGTCTCAAGATGATCAATGCCATCTTTGACAATGATAGCTGCTCCACCAAATGCTTGACTGGCGTTGTTACCCAGAGCTGGATCCTTTTGATAAACATGATTACCCGGCAAACTAAAAGCCTGGGTTAATTTCAGGTGTGACTCACACACGACAGCTATGTCAATATTCCAATTTATGAGGAAATTGTAATATTCGATGCGCTTTGATAGATTCCGCTGGCATTCCATATATTGCAACGAAGCTTTTCGTGGGTAATTGTACTGTAGTGGTGTCTGTCCATGGTCAGTTCTTGATTTCTTGGTACGCAACCTGTGGCAGTACGTTGCCACTTTCCTTACAGAGGTTTAGAAGGTTACCCAGAGTCCTATAAATGATGCGCAATTGGATTGGATCGACCGCATCTGAATGAGAAGAGCTGGATGCGACTGAAGCATAGGTTCTGCCACCAATCACTTTGGTGCTTTTGATTCTTTTGACTTGGGAATATTTGGGACACTTGGTGTAACTTGAAGTATGCTGACCATTACAACGAGTACAGTAAACAGTTGTAACACTGTAAGGGCCTTTTGTTGCCTCTAAATAATTCTACAATAACAGCAAGAGGACCGACACGCTTTCATCTCAAAAAGGACTTATTATGCTCAGTGTTTTGGAGTAAAACCAACACCAGTGGCATTTCAAGGGAACCATTTGCCTTTTTCAACCTGACTGCCTGTTCTGGGTAATAATTTGCCTTCCTGAGGTCATAACAAAAGTCTTCCAGGTCATACGTTGTGTCAACATTTCGGATAACATATTTCAGCAGCTTTTCAGATTTGAGCTGATGATGCTGGATTTTTAGCACATCGTTACTCTTTACTCCAGATACTAGAAGTTTGTGCGTGTCCTCATCAAGACACTTTATTTTAATGGTGTCCTTACGATCAGTGTGGCAGATGATTTAATCTAAAGACACATGTTTTATGATTTCCTCTAGAGTTTCCTTGATTGGTTTTCCGTGATGATGAATAATAATCGGAGGAATGTAAATAACTCTCTTTCCATGGGTGACATTGCTTTGGGAATAACCAAGCTTAGCTTTGTTACCTCGTAGGGTTAGAAAGACACCATTTTTGATATCGACAGTAGACTGAATGTTGTCTATCATAACACCACCTTTGTTTTTTTTTTATTCTGCGCAATACGCCAGTTACATCCATCACTGTCAGCAGAATCATTTTCGTGCCTTCTTTTGACGCTAGTTCATAGTGAGGAATTTCCTTCATTGACTGCTTCCAGGCAAGTAGAAACATTTTTATTATTATGTGTTGGATCAGGATTTACCACTATCATGGGCGAATCAGAAGTAATGGGAGAACCCATAAACTCCTTGATAATATTGCCAAGGTTAGCAAAGCCATTGGCAGTCTCTAAACTAGCACTCTGAATATCACTTTTTAAGCTATCAATTTTGCTACCAAGTTCCTTAGACAGCGCTTCCATGACTCTAATTCTAGATATTTGCTGTTCAGTTCAGTACGTAATGTCTCAAGTTGTACGACAATCGACAATCGAATAGTGTAGTGTATCGGTATTCGTATGAAACTTGAAGCATAGCTTCCATAATCTCACCCTTCATAATCATATTCCAAGGGAAATACACTGAACTAGAAAAAAAGCCTGATGTACCCACAAAGGTCATCCAAAGTATGAAAGAAAATTGCCGCCTCTTGGTGGAGGAAAATTTGATTGACGATTGTTTGAACTAGGAGTATATTACAATATTCATTTCCAAAAAAGTTGGGACAATGCAAAGATATAGAAAAAACAAAAAGGGATGATGTAACAAAACTTTCTCGCGAATTCAAAATAGCAGATACGTTTATGAAATTACATAAATATACTGTGTGCACCAAAACATTTTGTATCGTGGCCGGAACGTTCATTTTGAATGGAGGTGTTGCAACACATTCCAAAATAGTAGGGACATACGTTGTAGAAAGCGCCATCAGTAGTGGAGCCTTCCAAATTGTTCGGGAATAATCTAGAATAATGACGTCGTACTACATTCCGTATAAATGACAGTTGCCATCCGTCATTCAGGTAACTTATTCGGAACGAAGGGTCGAGGCAAGCCAGTTAGCGAAGATCTTCGTGTTCGAATCATTCAAGAATTCCCAAACAACGTTTCTCAGCGTGCAATAGCCAGAAGATTTAACCTGTCATCATCTACAGTACATAATATTATCAAGCGCTACCGAGATGGTGGTGAGATCACAGTTCGGAAAGGCCAAGGTAGAAAACCTATTCTGAATGCTCGAGCTCTTCGGATCCTCCGACGTCATTGCGTCACGCATAGGAATGCTGCGATTATGGACATAGCCACGTGGGCCCGCGATTTCTTCGGAAGCCATTATCGTTGAATACTGTACGCTGGTGCATCCACAAATGTAAACTTAAGTTATACTGTGCACAACGGAAGCCATACATCAACAAACGACAGCAACGTCGCCGTCTGATAAGGGCTCGAGACCATCGCAATTGGTCCCAAGCACGCTGGAAGAACATATTGTGGTCCGATGATTCAACCTTTACGATTGTTTACGGAAATAATGGATGCCGTACACTCTGGACCAAAGACGAAAAGGATATTCCCGCGTGCTATAGGCGTTCGATACAGAAACCACCGTCTGTCATGGTCTGGGGCTGTATTAGTGGCCATGGAATGGGAGACTTGCACATCTGCAATGGCACCGTCAATGCTGAAGCGTAAATACAGATCCTGGAACAAGCTATGGTGCCATCTAAGAGGCGCCTGTTTGGACGACGTCAGTCTATATTTCAACAAGACAACGCCAGACCGCATGCAGCGCGCATAACTTCTGCATGGCTACATCGGCAGCGCATTCGTATGTTGGATTGGCCCCCTTGCAGCCCGGATCTGTCATCTATAGAAAACGTTTGGCGTATTATTAAACGAAAACTACGACAGCGACGACCCCGGACAGTTGAGCAGCTGAAAACCTATATCCAACAGGAATGGGACAGAATTCCGGTTACGGTGTTAGAAAGATTGGTGTCATCGATGCCCAGAAGATTACAGTGTGTCATCAAGAGGAGAGGTGACGCCACACCGTGGTAAACGCCGTGCTGTCCCAACTTTTTTGGGAGTGTGTTGCACGTGCCAACAGGAAAACCACCTGTATCTTTCTTTAAGAATATAAGATATGTGATCCCATGCCTAATTTATCGTTTATGTATTGTAATGCGTTGAAATAAACGGCAATACAATAATCCAAACAACTGTGTTGGAGTTTCTCTTATATGTTGCACTGTCCCAACTTTTTTGGAAATGAGTATTGTACATAGTAAGCCAGTAAGAATTTCTGAAACCCAGCAATCTGGGAAGATGACATTATCAATGTCATCAAATTTGACATCAAGAATATGTCTTGGATTACGATGTCTTTTTCTAAGTAGAGAATGTTTTAGAATCCCAGAGACTAGATCATTATCATGAATTGCCATAGTAGGCAGCACGGTTTTCTTGAGCTCTTGAACATATTTCCCGACATGGGTCATATCGAAATCATTATGAATGGAGTAATTTCGAGCAATTCTCCTATCTAATTGTGCAATAGTCCTTAGGGTAGGGTTCTAAAAAGTTTGGAGTTCCTTCCATCTTGTCTTGCAAAGTGTAGCCCAGACGGGCATGCCATATAGCAAGATGACACAAACAATTGTTTTGTATAACAGTAGTTTGTTATCATCACTGAGGGCACTTTTACGACCCAACAGAGCAATTAAGCTAAACTTTGCTTTATTGGCCTTGTTCATCGTATAAGTTACATGCACATTCCAAGATAGTTTTGAATCAGTAACAACGCCAAGGTATCTATAATTATCAACCCATTCCAAGTATTTGCCATATAACTTTAAGGAGTCAAGATTTGTCTTTTTCTTCTTAGTGATAAACATTGCTTTGCATTTGTCTACATTCACTTTTAATCGCCACTTGCTAAACCAGATTTCACATTCTTTAAGGGCTTTCTGCAAACGTGATACAATAACACTAGGCTGGCTCGCCCATATCAGTATAGTAGCATCATCCGCATAAAAATATAGCTTGCAGTAAGAGATTTCAGGGAAGTCACGTATTTAGTAATTGAACAGAACTGGCCCTAGCACTGATCCTTGTGGGACACCGCCATTTATCTCACAGGTATCAGAAAATTCATCTCCAACTCTGGCCTGAAATGACCTGTTGGACAGAAACAAGTGAACTAGACTAATTAAATCATGTGGGAAACCATCAGTTATCATTTTATAAATAAGGCCTTCATGCCATACCTGATCAAATGCTTTATGAACGTCTAAGAAGATGACGC
>JAHWFO010081671.1:960916-992457 GCA_023313115.1 Rhysida immarginata | reverse complement strand
TGACTCAAGACTCTCATGGAACCAGCATATGTCCCATGCTCTGAACTAACCGAAGACGACTAAGTACAGTATCATAGCTCTTATGGGTCGCATCAGCGCCCTCAGCATTGACATCAAGCTATTTCTGTACAAATCGATTTTCCGGACCATACTCCTCTATGGCATGCCTGCGTGGACGATTATCTGTAAAACCAGATGAAGTGAACTACAGGCATTCCAGAATGTTACCCTGAGGACCAATGCCCAGCTGGACAGAAGGACGGTGAAAAACCAATCCATCCACCTCGATTTAAACATATCCCATATCGGTAAGTTTATACAGGATCTCTTTTTGATTATGATACAGAAGATGGAGACTCACGACAATAAGCTTGTGAAAAGGATACTGGAGAACTCAATGAATATGAACTGGCATACGAAGTATCGTAAACCGAGGCACATTCTTGACATCAATTTTGAAGATATTAGCAACGTCTCTTTCCCTGACGAAAATAATAATGAATATCGCATCTATCTCGTCATTATGACTTGTTTGATATATTACTCAATATACATCTTCCCATTGAAATTTGCTAGGCGGAAAAATATAGGTACCATTTGTGCACGTGCCAATAAACCGATTAGATAATATTTGTAACTGGTTCGTGCCATGAACCATATTCATCGACTGACGAAAACAGATTTTGAAAATCTTTCATAGCCTTGGAGAAGTTTGAGTTACAGACAGACAGACAGACAGACATGTTTTCCCACACTGATAGCATATAGAACCTTTCGGTACTTAATAATTGTAATAGCAGAATTGGCAGAGACTATGTATTCATTATCCCTAGGAACTCAAAAAAAAAATAATTCCCTTGCAAAAACTTCAATTGATCGCCTGGCAGATGCAGTTCTCATAAATTTTAAGTATTATATTTGTATTTCTTCTTCAAAAGGATTTGAAGGCGTATGTGAGAGAGAAAGTATGGAGCTAGCTGAATCAACAGAGTTCACGTCGCTAAGAAAAATATTCCGGAGTTAGCTGGATCCAACAGAGAAGAAAAAAACATCGAAAACGAAACTAAAGGTGAGAAATAGAAGAAATAAGAAGTTTGGTGAGGGTATGCATATAGACTGTATAGAAAAAAGGCGAAGAATTATGAAAGTGCCTAAATAAAGAGCATTACTCGGAAAAAAAGCATTAATCCAAGAAGGGGCTTCAATAGAGGGTTCCTTCAATTAATCAGTTGATGTAAAAATTGGAAGGAAAAGCAAAAAATAAAAAAAAATATCAGTGGTTTTTCGAAGTAAATCCAGGAAAAATTAAGGATAGAAAAGCACAAGAAATTAAAAGTGGGAATGAAACAAATGGAAGCATTGCTCTCAAAGAAAAAATGGCAGGATGAAGAGTGGAACACGGAAAATAGTGAAGATGACTATGAAGTAACCAACATAAGAATAGGTTAAAAATTTCACCGCAGTCGCAGTTAAATTTTAAAGAAAAGAGTAAACGTGAGGGTATAAAAGATTATGCAGAGAGTATGCCGAAAGGAAATTTTAAACTGAGTGAGAAGGTAAAGCATAAGAAGCATAAAAAGAAGAAATTAGTCCCTAGTGCTAATGTAATCTTGTTAGAAGATGAAGGTTTAGAAATTAATAATATAAAAATTTCGGGGGGAAATAGAAACGTGCATTCAATAAAATCAGAAGCAGATGTTAGAATGACTAAGAAGAACGATAAAACAAAAGTAGGCGATAGCTTCGGTAAATTAAAGGAAGAGAATTTAGCTATTAAGCAAATAGGATATTCGGAAATTCAAGTAATGAATAAATGTTATGAGTGTTCTAATAAGGTTCAAAGAGAAGAAAAAGTAAATGATAGCCTTTTTGAAGTAGACAATAAGGAAAAAGAAAAGAGCGGAGTTAAGAAAATATTTATAAGAGAATAATTAAAGAAACGAGAATCGAAAAGAAAATTCGTCTCTCAGTCACGTTATCGGAGTCGCGTTATCGGTAGATAGCGCTGTTGAGTTACTGAAAGAAGAAGCTCTTTATAAATGTCTGGCGGAAGCATTAAATTTGATTCCGGCATCCAACTAAGAATGTAATGTAAAGGAAATTTTTCTCAGCAATTAAGAATTAAGAAAACGACCAGTCAATTCGAACGAAGAAATATAGATATAAGTAAAATATATTTCTGTCTGTTAAGTAATATAAATCAGGTACTTCTATTTAAAGTTTATGGTCAAATAACCATGAGAAATTTAAAGATGGAGGATGAGTTAACGAATTACTCAAGGCCATTGCAAATTTGAATGGGTGTCGAATCGGAAGTCGTAAGCTTTCGGAAAAGGAAAGATTAAATATTTAGAAGCATGATAGTCGCCAGATCTTTCCGGGAGTGTTGGAAGAGATGTTAGAATGTGAAAGTGAAAACGGAGAAACTGTTAGTGCTTCGGGTATAGAAGTGGACAAGAACTTATTAAAAAACAATACAGGTCAAAGAGTAGAGGAAGTTATTGACAATCTTACTTGGGACGAAAGAGTAAGGCGGAACAAGAAGACATTCACCAAAAATGGAGCTAAAGAAAAAAGTGCGCTAATAGAGGAAGAAATGTTAAGATATAACAGGAAGCAGCAGGATACTCTAACATTAGAAAACGTTAATAAGTTTATTATGGAATCAGGAGACTATCAAAAGTATTAAGAGATCAACAGAATAATAATGAAATAATAATTAAGCTAATTTTGCAATTACAATCAAACGTAGAACGCCATAAAGACAAAATATATTGATACACTCTCATGCCAAAAGTCATGGGATGGCACCTAATTACGTGTGGGACCTTCTCTAGCCCGGCGAAGTGCCACATTTCGACGTGGCATTAATTCCACAAGTGGTGGAAGACAACTGAAATCACTACCTGCCATTCCAAATGGAGAGCTTCCTACAGTTGTTTATTACGGAGCCACGGAGTGCATGCTTGACAACCTGGGGGCCTTATGAGGTCTGCGCCACACGGGAGCCCTACCCTCAGCTCATAACAGCTGTAATCGAGACTCATCAGACCGCGTCAAACGTTTCCAGTTGTCAAGTGTCCAGGAGAGATGTTGCTGACGATGTCTTGTTGTTAGCCGGGGTAAGGCTTATTCTACAATCAGGTTCGGCAGTCAACTACTCTCAGTTCACTCCAAAAACTGAGAAATTCCTTAGTGGTGCTGCAGTCACATATGAGTGAACTTTGTTCAATTATGCTATTAAAGAATGAATCTGAAAAAGATATTTCTTGTCAAGATATTATTTTGTCGGTTCTAAAAGACAAGGGAAAGCTTTTATGGCCAACTAAAAATCTTTTGAACAAATATACACCGTATTGCCATTAATGACCAGACAGTTTCGATTTTAGACGTTTTGTCAAATATCTAAAAATATACTTGACGAATTATCCTGAAATTTCAGGGGTGTAAAAAGGATGTTACACCTCGTTTACTTCAGTGAAGGTTATCTTTCGAAGGCAAATAGGGGAACAGCAAAGAAGTGAACCAAAAAAATAATGTTTGGAATCACCCTGTAAAAAATAATGCTTGAAATGCATTGTAGCTGTAGCATATGCTTAAGAGGCTTGCTTTACACTTTCTGTGTTCATTTGTATGAGGCTTGCTTTACACTTTCATAGAGATATAAAGGTTTCTTTAAAAAGGTCGAAAAGTTTCCATAAGTTTTTTGTTTATAACACGCTATATTTTCAACTCAATACAATGCCATTTACAGAACACTTGATAAACTGCATTACAGACAACACCCTGCTATCAGAATAGAAAAATATTAAATATTTCATGAAATATGAGCATTTTTACTAAATAATATTTAACTGCGCATGCGTTACCAAATTGTCTTTTACATAATTTATTAGCCCAAGCAAATATCCTGAAAACTGAGAAAGATATCGCCGATAGAATGAGTTGAATTTCGGTTGCTCTCAAAAATAAAAAAAAACGGTAAGGGGCTTTCACTAAACTTTTATTTTTGGATCGGGTACCAGTATAAATTTCTTCCTCTTACGCTTATATGAAGTCAATATGAAATCAATATTTTTTCATGTCAGCGTAAAGAGAAGAAGTTGATACTGGTGTCTGATCCAAAAATAAAAATTTGGAGAAACCCCCTGATTTTGAGAGCAACTGAAATTAAACTCATTCTATCGGCGATATCTTTCTCAATTTTCATGATATTTGCTTGGGCTTCTTAGAGGAGTAGCTGTACACATTTCGCTAATAAATGATATAAAGGACAATTTGGTAATGCATGCGCAAGCGCAGTTAAAAACGGAAATGTAAAACAAGCCTCTTAAGCATATTCTACAGCTACAATGCATTTAAAGGATTATTTTTATAGGGTGATTCCAAACATTATTTTTTAGGTTCACTTCTTTGCTGGTCTCTACTTTGCCTTTGGTTGAAAACCTTCACTGAAATATATGAGATTGTAAAATCCTTTTTACACCCCTGAAATATCAGAATAATTCATCAGGTATTTTTTTAGATATTCGACAAAACGTTGATAATCGAAAGTGTGTGGTCATTAATGGCAATATGGCCATATATATACACAGGGATTTTATATATTTCCTTATATTTCTGCTTTAAAATTTATTTTGTTTAAAAAAATCAATAGATTTTATATTAAAATGAAATATTATTTATATAAGAGTAAGAGGTGTAGCAACATACAATTGATCTTCTATATATATATAAAGAAGGATTTTTGTGTGTGGTTGGGTGGGTGGGTCTGTTTGTCTGTATGTTTTTTATACAAATCTACAGTTTTATTCCGATCTTGATGAAATTTCGCATACATGACCTTCAAAGCATGAGGAAGGTCACTGTTTACCTCAGATTTCGGAAAAATAATAAATATCGATAAAAAATCGATATTCATGGTTATGGCAAGGCATATTAATGAGAAATATCTCATGACCAACAATGCAAGGCAAAGTTTGTGCAACAATAGGCCCATTGTGTTCGCATCAACAATGGTATCAACGCGCAATTCACCAATAACAATGAGCACAGAATGATGATGTAATGTTAAAGCAATCTTTCCAAGAATTATAACAATGAACATAAAATAATGATGTAATATGGATAAATTTCAATTTTTAACAATGCATAGAATTCCTGTTATTCAGGCTTTTTTTATAAAAGAGAGTTCTTAGTACTTAACAATTTCTTGAAAATCTTTTAAAATGATCAGTAACTGGAGATAATGGAGAGTTAGCAGACTATTGAGAAAGAGTGGAAAGACGACAGAGGTAGCACTCCTTTAGCTCCGTGATGTATTGAGCATATGGGAAGCAAGTAAATAGAAGAATCGGCGACCACTAGACTGTACAAAGTGATGAATGGCCAAGTTTTGCTTCAACACATCGAGAGAAGAGTGGAAATTGCAACAACACTAAGTATACATCTGAGAAAGATTACGTGAGTAAGAAATTATTTAGACTAGCAGTGGCATCCTTGGAGAGGTCCAGCCATTGTGAGCCTTTAAAGAGATTCTTTTCGGATTTTCATTAAGAATTTTTACTGTATTAATTCTAAGCATTTTCATGTGTTTATTTTTAAGATATTGCAAAATTTAATTTAATTTTTTGAGATTGTTCTGTTTACATCTAGGTGTAATTATCCCAGGCAACGCCGGGTACCTTTGCTAGTTAAAAATATATATACTCCTTTTAATGGAGAAAAGAATAAAATTGTCAGGACTTTAATTTGAATAAAATAAACTTTATAACTATAACTGGAAATTATTACTAGTCGTGTAAAGAGAAGGGAGATAGACGGTAAATTTCATTATTAAAATCTTTAAATTTATTGAACTTCATTGTGATAATCTACAAGCAAGTGAAAACATTTCATTCATTTAATACTTACTTACATTTATAACCCACTTATCCGTTAGGGTCGCAGGGGCAGCAGCCCTATGGAGGATTTCCAGCGATCGCGATCTTCCGCCATCAGGCGCATGTCCTTCCTGGTAATATGCAAGCGAATCGAACCCAGATTCTCCATGTAGTCTAGCCGACCCCTTGGTCTTTTACCCACTGGCTTGGAAAATAACAACTGCCTAGGAAGACTAGTTTGAGGCATCCGTATCACGTGGCCATACCAGCGCAGCGGAAATCTCTCACTGCAGAGAAGTAGCGGCTGAACACCTAAAAATTCCCTTATTATGCTGCTGTACACTCTATCTAGTAGGGTAACGCCTGCCACTAACATGGTACATTCATTTAATAATGAAACATAAATGTATGATAATTATCTAGTGTCCATTAACTTTGAAGACGCTCTAGTCCGGATCAAGATGCAGGCCTCAATTAAAAATTTTCGGGACGGGCAATGGCGTCGGGTTTCTGGGATATTCTTCACCGCTATTGCAGAAGGCGCAGACCCTTGAGGGTTTATCTGAGTACTGCCCAGTACTGTGAATATATAAGACAAAATACATATATTGGTCAAATAAATTAACAGCTTCTGAGGTAGGAAACATAACTACTTCCAATTCTTAATGAGAACAGTCTGCATCAGAGAGAGAGGAAATATGAACTACACTTAATAGTATATAACAGTCTTAGTACAAACATATTGCTAACCAATAATAAAGATGAGCTAGAGTACCCTGGGTCGGAGACGTAAAAGCCGAGTGCGGCGCGCTCAAAAGCGATCCTTTTCAGAATGCAAAAGATCTCGGGCACTCGGTGGGCTTGATGCATCGTTTGTGGACGTCGAGCTGCTGAAGTTTGTCGTAGCTAGCGAGCTGGGGTCAATGTCCTCCTCCATTGAAAGGTGAGCCTGGATCGGGACGTCGTTAGTTAGGCCAGTCGAGTCTACAGCAACGTTGTCCTTGGAGGCTGATGAGCAGATGGCGGCATCGTCGGGGCTCGTCGTTGCGTCGTAATGTAAGCCGTGGTTCTCTCTCAAAAAGTTTGCTTGGGCAGGTACGGATCCGTTGACCAGCAATAGGGATTCACTTTGTCCTGTGAGTTCCTCTATCGGAGATGAAATTCTATCAGAATGTCTTTTTGCTAAGCGCGACGGCGAAGAGCGTGGCCGACGGGGGGGTTTGGCGACCTTGAACGGGCGGCCTTCAGCGGCATGCATATTTTCGGCTTTAATTTATAAAAGTTCGGTCGCTAAGTTTAAAACCAGAGTCACTGGCCTGAGCATAAGGCTGAGAACACAGGGTCAGAGATTGAATTCTTTCTGAATTTTGCTAGTTCGAAACTCCCACGCCTATGTTCTTCGTTCTTTCGAAGCAAAAAACGTATCTCCCTCATTCGTTTCCTTTCCTCTGTCTCGTGAAAAAAATCTTATTCACGGAAACATGACGAAAGTCTTTTCTCTGTTTCTCTTCTAGGCTTTCCTTTCCTTTTCTCCAATTGCCCTTTTGGTTCTATTCCTGTGCTCTTTTCCTCATCATTTCTGTCTGGTTCCGAAACTCTCTCTGTTTCTGTTTTTCTCCTTCTCTTGCGCATCCACCTCCTCCACCAATCCGTAACTTGGTTCCCGCCTTTTCTCTCTCGCACATCTCCTATTTTCCTCTCGGGGTGGCAGGGGACTTTTTTAGTCATTTTGTTATCAAGATGTAATATTCTCGTGCAAAAAACATTCTTTTATGATTCTTATTGCTGTATATCAGTATATAATTATTTTCAATTTTAATTTTAATTTTTGAATAACTTTGATATGCAAAGGAATAATTTATTACAGCATTGTTGGATTATAGAAATAATTTTATAGAACTCAATTGTAACAATGAGTACGTGTTGACGTGAAAATGCAACTACGTAATTAATATATTGTAAGCATTACCACTTCTCCTTCAGCTCTTGTTAACAACAGAGATAACAAAGATTGCTGCCCATAATTTTATTGATATCGATGTTCTGCTTAATAATTACTGAAATAAAATAAACTGTAATTATTTTTCATACATAGAAGTCGCTTCATCAGTTTAATATTCCACTGCGTCATGCATAGCCGACAACAGTTATGTTCACTCTATATTTCACAGGTTATGGACCTAATGGAATAATTCGCAACAGGGTTATGGGCCAAATTGCACAACACAGGCTAATGGTCTAAACACAACCATACATGGGCCGAATCGCACAACAAAGATTATAGGCCTAATCATACAATTGCCAACCAAAGGTTTTGAGCCTAATCGCCTAATCACAACGAACACCAGCAGATTCAACGGAACTAGCAGCTTGTCAACGCTGTGCACTTTTTAGGCCTAATCATTTTCGAAGTGGATCCTAATAGAAGCAAGCCTGAATCCATGTTAAATATTTTGGAGCTTTGAACAGTCAAAATATGAAAATTTATTCGCAATGGAAGCGTGATGGACGTCCAACCCTAGAAAACGACAGAAGTTTTTCGACCGGGGCCGTTAATAGAAGCCAAAAGAAAAAAGCAAAATGGACGACGCTGATTCATCAATGTCAACCTTATGTTTTCCGAAATTGAATCAACACAGTGATAAGTTATGGAAAACGGATATGAAAGTTCTCCTTATAGACCGTGGTTGCTGTGAATTTATGGAGAGGCCAAATCATACTCGGACGAAGCACCTGACAGGGACAGGCGAAATTACGAATGAAGAAAAAATCAAGCCTACACAACGATTTGTCTAGGCATCAAACGCTCATTTCCGATTCATCAGACGGGCAAACAGCCTGGCAGATCTTGAAAGAACTTCAAGCCACAGTCACATGCATGTCTAGCAGGCCTCATAGACGACTTATACGACACAGGATTCAAAGTAGATACAGAAACCATGGGGATAATCTGCAGACGCATCACAGAACTGACCACTAGCATCAAAGATGCAGGTTTTAAGATACCCGAACTGTTAATCTGTTTCCAGCTAATTAGAAGACTGCCTAAAGAATACAACAACTTAGTTGAAACATTGTATCGACTTCCAGATGGTGAATTCACGATGCCAAACATAGAAACACAACTCATCAATAAATCGGGGAGAATCACCCTGAAAGTGAGAGACGAGAATCGAGAATCAAATGTAGATGCCTTCGTCACCAGGGATTCACGAAAATACCAGGAAGGGAAATCACAAATTGATTATCCACAACGTAGGAGAAACGACTCCAGGAACAAGTTTTCAAATAAAAAATGCGATTACTGCAAAAAAAGATGGCCATTTAAAACAAGAGTGCTTCAAGATGAAAAATCAAGAGAACAGGAAGCAAGCAGAACGCACCAGTGTCAATATGAACAGAAATAGTGTTCTCTACATAGAAACACAAAACGAGGTAATGTGCAATGATACACAATCTAGCAACAAGGTAAGAAACCTTCCTAATACCTGGCTGATTGATAGTGCTGCTACTTCCTATTTTTGCAACAACCGAGACTGTTTTATAAATTTTAGAACTATTACTACCATGAAAGCTTTAATAGGTGGTAAGAACTCAACCAGTGATATTACTGGAATTGGGGATTTACTATTACAAATTAAAGATGTACATAATCATGATGATACATTAACGTTAAAAGATGTTCTTTATGTTCTGAATATGCGGAGAAATTTATTTAGTGGAGCCAAATTTGATAGTGCAGGCTATATAATAATTTGGGAGAAACATAAAATGGAAATTTATACTCCGAATAAGAATCACTTGTTAACAGTACCTAGAGTAATGATTTTTCAAATGAAAAATGGAAGGAAAAATTCTGAGACCCGGATTCGAACCAGGAACCTTGACTATCATGGATCGGCCTCGGTGGCTCAGCGGTTGTGTGATCGCCTCTGATGCTCGAGTACGTGGGTTCGATCTCGGCTGAGGACGACGAGGATTTTTTACGGGGAAATTCTGAGATCACGAACTTCCTTCGGAAGGGAAGTAAAGCCGTTGGTTCCGTGTAGTCGTTTGCTGATTGCACGTTAAAAAACCCTTGCGAGGAAAAATTTGCGGCCCCTATAACGTCGTCCTCAATTGACCATAGCAGTTAATACCAAACAAACCAAACCAAACCAATCGACTATCATGGCCGATGCCTCTATGTCACAGATTATTTCCTTAAATTTTTCAATTGAAAAATCATTACCTTTGCTGAGAGACGCTTCTCCAGTTAATAATTATTATTATTTAGTACCTAGAGTAAGTAAACTCTCTGTATTATAAGCAAATGTTAAAAAGGCAGATTGTGTAAATGATGATTCTTAACAACGTAGTGCTTTTAGCTCTTATTTTGTAATGGAATTAGTCTATAGACGTTTTTGTTATGTAAATGTACCATTGATAAAAACTATGAGTAAGAATAATTGCGTTACAGGTATAAAAAAAATTACTAGCAACTTTATAAATTGCCAAGTATGTAGGCAGAGTATGTCAACTTGAGCCATTTTAACTAATGATTATAATAGATTAAGTAATGAGCCTCTAAACCGAGTGTATATGGATTTATGGGGACCAGCCCAATTAAGTCAGTTGGCAGTAATGAGTATTTTCTTTCATTTATCGATAATTATTCTCGAATAGTACATGTTTACACAATTAAAAGAAAACCTGAAACATAAGAATGGAATAGCTGAAAGATTTAATAGATCAGCACTGGATGGAATAAGATAAATGTTTTTAGGCAGTGGTCTAAAACCAGGATTTTGGGCTGAAGCTTTATATGCTTATGTTCATATAGAAAACACATGTTTTCATAAAATAACAAATAATGTTACCCCATATGAAATTTGGATGGGAAGGAAACCCACTGTTAATTATTTTAAAGTCATTGGTTCCTTAGCATATGTTCATATACCTAAAGTGTATAGAAACAAATTACAAATGAGGTCAAAGACTAAGATCGCAGAATGATGTTAAAAAATATTGTGACAAACATAATTTAGAATATAACAAGGATTATTTTTATGATTGTGAACTTTATAGTGATGAAGCCTATAATATAGAAATTCCTAAAAAATTTTATGATACCCAGTTATTACCAGAAAAAGTAGAATGGCATAATGCAATGTTAGAAGAAATAAAAATGATGACAGAAAGAGATGTTGAGGAATTAGTAGATCCTCCATCTAATACTAAAGTTATTGGGAAATAGATGGGTATATACCATTAAAAAAGATGAAAAGGGTAATATAAAGAAATATAAAGCAAGATTAGTTGCAAAAGGGTTTAAGCAAAAATAAAGGAATTGATTATTGTGTAATCTATATTTTGTTACTGGATGTTCAGGTGAATTTGAAATCTCTTGGAAATTTAAGAGTAAGCCCAATAACAATTAAATGGATTTCTCTAAGATATTATCAGTTTGGTTAATAGACTCGTTTTTGCAAATTTAGTAGTTAATTTTTCAATTATATGATTTTTGTTCATTTTATTAATATCAATTTTATATTGGAAACACATTCAAATTGATGTTAAATCAGCTTACTTGTATGGTAACTTAAAAGACAATATTTATATGAGACAACCTCATGGTTTTGAAATTAAAGGTCAAGAGAATAAAGTTTGTCTATTAAAAAAAATCGATTTATGGATTACATCAAAGCGCACGTGAATGGAACTTGGAATTGAATAATATTTTAATTGGTTTAGAATTTAAAAACATCAGTTGGTGCAACTTTGTGTATAAGTGGAAAAATAAAGCAATTCTGATTGTATATGTAGATGATATTGTAATATTTGCCGAAAAAGAAAGTATTTTGTCAAAGTTAATTTTATTAAATAAACAAAAGATTGAAATTCAAGAAATGGGAAAAACAACATTTTTATTGGGTGTTAACTTTGAACAAATAAACAATAAATTATATCGACATCAAAAAACATACATAGAAAAGTTACAAAATAGAATAAATGGATTACCAATGTTAAAAGTTAATTTACTAATAAAAGTAGGTCATAATATTTCGAAGAAAATAGATGAAAAAGATATTGTAGAAACAGAATTAATGAAGAAATATCCATATAGATCATTAATTGGTTATTTGTTCTTTATAGCTAATCGATGCAGACCCGATATATCATTTGCTGTAAATGTATTATCACAATTCAATAACCGTTATACATATGAACATTGGTGAATGGTAATAGACTTATTAAATTATGTTTTTTATACTAAAGAGCTGAAAATAAATTTATCAAATGTAAGTTGTCAAAAATGCATTGCACTAAGCCCAATGGAATCGGAATTTATATCTTTAGCTGAAAGTGTAAAAGAAATTATATGGTATAAAAATATTATATCGGAATTAAATGTTATAAAAATCGATAAACCAACTATGTATTGCGACAATCAAGCAGCAATGTACTTCGCAAAAAATAATCAGGAAAATTTCAAAACAAAGCATATAGATATAAGATAAAAGTTTTTTAGACAATATGTCAAAGATGAAGAAATAGAATTAAAATATGTGATAACTTCAAATAATTTAGCAGACTTTTTAACTAAGTCTATTCCAAGGCAAAAACTAAATCAGATATATGACAAAATATTTATGGAATAATTTTATTATTATGTATTTCTTTTTTTATTATTTTTTGCACGATGGGGCCGATTGTTAGGCATTTTGTGATCATCATGTAAAATTTTCGTGCAAAAAACATTCTTTCATGGTTCTTATTGCTGTATAACAGTACATAATTAATTTTCAATTTTAATTTTAATTTTTGAATAATTTTGAAATGTAAAGGAATAATTTATTACAGCATTGTTGGATTATAAAAATAATTTTATAGAACTCAATTGTAACAATGAGTACATGTTCACGTGAAAATGCAACCACGTAATTAATATATTGTAAGCATTACCATTTTTCCTTCAGCTCTTGTTAACAACAGAGGTAGCAAAGATTGCTCCTCATAATTTTATTGATATCCATGTTCTGCTTAATAGTTACTGAAATAAAATAAACTGTAATACTTTTTTTACATAGAAGTCTCTTCATCAGTTTAATATTCCTCTGCATCATGCATAGCCGACAACGGTTATGTTCACTCTGTATTTCACACGTTATGAGCTTAATGGAATAATTCGCAACAGACTTGATTTCTTCTTTATCGCATATTTTTGTCTCTTGCTTCTTCTCCCTCGGTTTTGATCTCGAGTTACATCGTCGACTTTTTCTCTTTTATTTGTTTTTTCAATTCGACTATCTGGCATCATCCCTGCTGCAAACCCGCAACGAGAATTACCATTCTTCATTTGCGGCCTCAAATACCGAGATAGGGCGTCAGCAATGATATTTTTTTCAGCCCTTATGTAGGCCAAAGCCACTGAAAAATTCATCACCGATTGCAGCACCGTTGTTTGTGATTTCGTCAAGAATCCCTTCTGCTTTAATAGCCTTGCTACCGCCTGGTTGTCTGTATAGATTACTGTTGGTACTTGTTGAATGTAATGTCTTCAGCAACCGATAGCATGGGCTGCAGCCAGTAACTCCCTTTCGTAATTGCTGTGATCTACCTCTTCCTTCCACCATTTCCGGGATTCGGCCACAGAAGCAACTACTATATATTCCTCGTTTTTTTTCTTTCCTCTGGCTCGTGGAAAGAACCTTATTCATGGAAGCACACTGAAAGTCTTTTCTCTGCTTCTCTTCTAGACTTTCCTTTCCTTTCCTTGCATTGCCCTTGTGGTTCCATTTCTGTGCTCTTATCTTCGTCCTTTCTCTCTGGTTCCAGAAGTCTCTCTGTCTTTGTTCTTTCTCCTTCTCTTGTGCATCCACCTCCTCCACCCATCCGTGGCTTGGTTCCCTCCTCTCTCTCACGCATTTTCTATTTTCCTCTTGGAGTTGCTGGGGATTGATTTCTTCTTTATCACATATTTCTTTTCTTAATTCTTCTCGCTCGATCTTGTTCTCGAGTTAAGTCTTCAACTTTTTCTGTTTTATTTTTTTTCTCAATTCGACGATCTGACAAAAAATAAAATGAAATAATAAAATCTTAATAAAAATCACCTTTGTTTTTTTTTTATTTTTTGTCCACAGCAGTCTCCTAAAGACTTCCACCTCACTTGCATTTCTCCACATTGGTGACTTTTATTAAGATTTTATCATTTCAATTTATTCTATTCTATTTTCCATTATAAGGAGTATATATCTTTAATCAAACATAATTTATCATTATATTAAATTAAATTTCAAATTAAATTTAAATCCTCTGTATCATAAATACATTTTAATAAAGTCTTGTTAAATTGCTTCTTTATTTTTTCTTTTATGATTCCGAATGTTCCTGAAATTTTTTTTAAGTAAACACTAAACAGAGAAAGATTATTATATCAAAATGAATTCTTTAAAAAATACACAAGAATTTATTATATTCAACCTTAATCCATTCTTGATTTATGTTATTCAATTGAATTTTTTTTGTTTATTCATACCAAAAATTCAAAAAAAAGATATAGTGCTTCAATTATAAGATATAGAACACTAGTTTAGAATGCAATAAAGTCTCAAATATTATAATATTTAACGTTTTGATTGATTTATCTAATAGATTTTATAGCTGGTTTAGCTGATTGAATTGAATATTAATACAGTTACTGTGCAAACACCATTTAAATGCGATTGTAACGCCACCATGGTATTTTCAAGAAATGGGCTCAAGTTATTTCTATTGTGGTAATTGACCTCTATCACCTGTATTGTGAGTGGTTGCCATTACGGTCTATAGATATGCATGGTCATCGAGCTTTGGCCATTTTCCATTGTTTCGAGAAGCTAAGGAAAAGAGATCGCGCCAGGTGCCGCATAGATCACACTATTAACAACCGCAACCTGCGATAGAGATTTTCATTGAAACTGAATATGAAAGTAAAGTTTCTGTCTACCGATAGGGTGGCGCTGCAGTCACAGTTGGGCAGATTGTACATGCAGTGCCACTTTTCAATACATTTCTCGCCCTACCGGGAGCTAGAAACTTTAGCTTCTTTTTAACAATGGAGCTCGATGACCATGAACATCTATAGACCGTGGTTGCCACTAAGCATCACAGATTTTTTTACAAAATGCAAATCGCGGATACCTGACGTGTTAATAGCACATGATGATTGTATTGTAAAAGAAAGTTTTAATTGTTGTTGTTCAAAGCTTTTGTTGCTATGGTTAAACATTGTTGTTTTCCCAATTATGAGAGTCAGGAGAAAGAAATAAACGTCATTATAAAACAATTTTATAGGTAACTAGAAGAGGTACCCGGCGTTGCCCGGGATAATTACACTTGGATGTAAACAGAACAATCTCAAAAAATTAAATTAAACTTTGCAATATCTTAAAAATAAACACATGAAAATGTTTAGAATTAATACATTAAAAATTCTTAATAAAAATTCGAAAAAAATCTTTTTAATGGCTCACAATGGCTGGACCTCTCCAAGGATGCCACTGCTAGTCTAAATAATTTCTTACTCACGTAATCTTACCTCAGATGTATACTTAGTGTTGTTGCAATTTCCACTCTTCTCTCGATGTGTTGAAGCAAAAATTGGCCATTCATTACTTTGTGTAGTCTAGCGGTTGCCGATTCTTCTATTTACTTGCTTCCCATTTGCTCAATTCAGCACGGAGCTTAAGGTTTGCTTTCTCTGTCTTCTTTCCACTCTTTCTCAATAGTCTGCTAACTCTTCATTATCTCCAGCTACTGATCATTTTTAAAGATTTTCAAGAAATTGTTAAGTACTAAGAACTCTCTTTTCTAAGAAAAACCTGAATAACAGGAATTCTATGCATTGTTACAAATTGAAACTTATCCATATTGCATCATCATTTTATGTTCATTGTTATAATTCTTGGAAAGGATTGCTTTATCATTGCATCATCATTTTGAGCTCATTGTTATTGGTGAATTGCGTGTTGATACCATTGTTGATGCGAACACAATGGGCCTATTGTTGCACAAACAACTAGTCTGTAAGGAATATTTTACGCTTTCGGGAGAGTATAGAAATGAAGCTCTCCAAATGGAATTTACTATAACTAATTAATATGTAATCTGTCCTTCCACAATATAACTGTGCTAAAATGTTCCGTTGTAATCGCATGCACTCTCCATGTATCCTCGTTTGGCTCCTCTTCTTTCAAAAGTGCGGACTGGAATTTCGAATCCGTTTTAACTTTGCCTTGCATTGTTGGTCATGAGATATATATTGTTGGTTCATGCAGTGTGTTTGTGAATTGCGTGCTGATACCATTGTTGATACCTATTGTTGTACAAACTTTGCCTTGCATTATTGGTCATGAGATATTTCTCATTAAAATGCCTTGCCATAACCATGAATATCGATTTTTTATCGATATTTATTATTTTTCCGAAATCTGAGGTAGACAGTGACCTTCTTCATGCTTTGAAGGTCATGTATGCGTAATTTTATCAAGATCGGAATAAAATTGTAGATTTGTATAAAAAACGTACACACAGACCCACCCACAGACAGACCCACAGACCCACAAACATCCTTCTTTATATATATAGATAGATTTGGAAATGACTATGAAATGAAAATTATGAAATGTTATCAGTAAACATTTAAGTCATTATCTTTTACAAATTTAAGAATAATAATACATGTTGAATTAATAAAGGTAATAATAAAAATCTTTAAAATAGTAAAAACATATGGAAAATATAAAAAAAATGAAGTTTATTCAAATCACAATGGCTAACAATACAACCAAAGGACGCTATTTTTTATGTTGTCACGTGGGTAGTCAAGGCTACGAAGGCTAAGAAGCGGTTTGAGAACAAGAGTTTGATAAAGGTCAATTGGGGATTGCCAAACCTTATTGTAGAATAAGCCTTAGCAAGGGCACCCTCGTGGAGTCTTCTGCTTCTATATCCCATGGACACCAAATTTCATTGCACAGTTCGCATCGATACAACTCTAGTATCACCCTAGTTAAAATGTGATGACATCTGGTGTAGTGTCAGATGCCTGTTAGCAGTCACCATCCTAACCACGCCATTGGTCCTGTTCATTGAGAAGGTGTGGTCAACTACTGCTTTATCCATGGTGGAGGTAATGTTATCAGGTTGGTACTCTCGGTAGTCTCTTGAAACTATGGACTGTGGGATGTTGAATTCTTGAGCCACCTCCGAAAATGAATGATCCATACATTGTGTTCTACATACCAGGCCATGTTCGAACTCCAACAGCTCTCATCGTGTAGCTATTGTCACACTGAACACCTCACCCCTTACTCATGAATGTGTAACTAAACCCACTGACACTAATTTGCATATTTATACTGTTTTCACAAGATGTTACTGCTACTTGAAAAATAGTCCTCTGCTGTCCCATGACTTTTGACATATGAGTGTATATTTATAGACCGTAACTGGATACTAAAAAAAGTTTTTAACTACACACTATTTTATACTGAATTGAAGTAAGTACAAAGTGTGAGAAATTCTTACATTTTTGTTGTTTTAATATTCACTCTGTCAAGATCTACAAAACTAACTATTTGAAATTATGTTTATTTATAAAACATGGAAATGTGATAGTAAGTTGCAAACCACAAGAGAAAAACAATTGCAAAATGCAAAATACTTACATGCACAAATTGTAAAATTTATGAATAAAATTATTACATAAGCAAAGATTTAGTTTTTATTGATCTTGCTATATCTAATTTCCTGGATTCAGACTGCTGGGAACATTTCAAAGTGCATTAGAATTTTTAAATGAAATAAATTAAAAATTAAATATATTTTAAGAATTTTTGGAAAATAAACATACATTCAAAACTCAACGTATAAACACTTAGGGCAAGTAGTAGGGATGACTCTGAGCAAAAACGCTCCAATGAAAAATTGTCCAAATTTGAATGTTATTTCGAAGGGAAATAAAAAAATTTTGTTTTATGCATATTGCTGCCTATTGAAGCTGATAATACATCACCTTTATTACCTTCAAAGCTCATTCTCCTTTAGTAATAATATTACAATGTGGGTAATTCATATTAATTTATTCTGATAATAGATTTATTATTTAGGTTTACTAATATGAATCAAAAAGTAAGCTACACTCGACACTATCTCTGGTTGAAGAGCGCCGACATCATTCGCCGTTTTTATTCATGTTGCCTGTATTCTATGCAACGTGGCATGATCCCACAAGTTCACGCATTCATTGCGCATGAAGAGTATTGTTGTCATGATGCAACAACTGGTTGTATACTGCAAGTTGGAGATTCGCGGAACAATACGTTTTTTCTGGGTGAAGGCTTAAATTGCACTGAAATCCATAAGAAAAATATACAGTGTTTACAGGGATAATGTGATTTATCGTCCTGCAACTATGAACTTGTGCCAGTAGTTCGAAATTGGGAGCTTAGGTTTGACAAACGATACCGTGCAGGAAGACCGTCCATGTACCAAACTCTCCAGCACATTGACCACGTTATTGAGAGGATTCTGGACAATCAACGAATCAGAATTAAAGAAATTGCCAAAAAGTTTATCATTTTTAAGGGAGTGTGTTGACATGATTGAGAAACGCTGGAGCAAATTTTTACCGCAGTGATAGGGAAAAGTTAATTACACCTTCAGACAACTGTTTAAAACTGTTGGGTGATTATGTAGAAAAGTGAATTAAATGGTGCACATTTCATCAAAATGTGTGTATGGATCTTAAATTACATCTGTTTTTACTTTTTAGAGTGTCATTTACTTTTTTATTCACCCTCCTATATGCTAATTTACCCTACTTACAGGTTTGCTAATGCTTTTTTATTATGTATTTATTCATATTTTGGTAGTCTCTAGTCATGTTATTTGATCAAGTACGTGAATTGTTAATATTATAATTCCACCTGTCATCTGTTTTTTTTGTTATTGTTGTATGTTGCTTTGTACTTACACCCACAAGGAGTTATCCGAATGAGCCAAAAGTAGGTATATGGCAAAAGATACATCTAACTACACTTTTTTTTACGTTCTGGAGCCAAGACTTGTACTCGTTTTTACAGGGTGTTCCAATGGAAAGCGGTATCAGCAGGTTGTAAAAACACCTCCAGCAGCGATTCATTGTTCCAGCCGCAAGTGTAGGTGATCGTACAGGTGGCGAATGTCATCTTGGAGTACGTTTGTCCAGACCTGGAGAACCTCCTGTGTCAGTTCATTGAGATTGAGAGGTGATCGTAAAAGACGTCCCACCATGTCCCACATGGGCTCATTTGGCAATAGGTCTGGGGATCTCCGAAGGCATGGCAGGCATTTGACATACGTTTATGTGTGCTATCCTGCTTAAAGACTGCACCAAGAATGTTGTGCAGAAAGGCTGCAGAATCTCTCTGATGTACCATGTTGCTGTCAAGGTTGTAACTATAGGCGTCCTTTAGGATGGTGACTAGAGACTTTCTAGTATTGTAGCCGATGGCACCCCAGACCATGATCCCAGGTGAGTATCCATGATGGCGATACCGGATGCATTGTCATGTGCACGTTCCAATGGCCTGCACCAAAAACGTCCGCCTCTGTTGTCAGTGTCTAATTAAAAGCGGGATCTCTCACTGAAGACCACCGAGCGCTATTCTATTATTTAACTCAATCATTCAGAACACCATTGCAGTCATAACCCGCCTTGCTCAGGTGTCAAAAGCTGACACAACTGTAGAATCGAGTAGAATCTAAAACAGCTGTGAGTACCATAGTGTGTTTTCGATGTTTTAAAAAAGGTCACATTGCACGGAATTGTAGAAGTCGTTTGAACAATAATCATCATGAAACAGAAAGAAATAGACCAAAAACTATAAATAGAAGCTCCCTAATACTGTCACTGTCGAAGTTGGATCATCGTGAAGAATGGCTAATAGACAGTGGATGTACAAATCATGTATCAAACCGACGAGAGTGGTTTACTACGTTTCGCAATTTTCACTCAGAATTATTATCTGCAGATGGTGGTGAAAAGAATAGCGCACTGCATGCCACAGGAATTGGTGATATTAATGTAAAAGTATACTAGGGTAACAAATATAAAGATATGGTTTTGGAAAGAGTTATATATGTGTCTGACTGTGGACAAAATCTATTATCTGTCCGCCAATTGGAGAAAAATGGGAATATGATTAACTTTAAAAATGGAATTGTACAAATCCAGGATAAGCAAAATGGCTGACTATGTGCCGAAGGGTATGCACATAATGATTTATATAATGCTAAGCTGCAAGTAATACCTCCTAGCACAGTGCAAGTGAATACAACAGTAGTTGAAGATGTGTGGCATGAAAGGTACTGCCACATTAGCAAGAGCAGCTTACAACAACTTGTAGAAAAGGAAATGGTCCGGGGAATAGAAGAAACTAACATTAGTGAAGGAAACTGTGAAGCATGTTGTGTCGGAATAATGACACATGCTCCTTGTAAATCCATTAGAATGAGACACTCAAAGAACTTATTGGAGTTAATTCATTCTGATTTATGTGGTCCAATTCCTGTAGAATCAAATGGAGGCTCACACTATTTCATCACGTTTATTGATGACTTCTCACGGAAGACAGCTGTAAGCTTTTTACGTAACAAAAATCAATTTGTTAATGCTATGAAACAGTACATTACCAGAGTGGAACACCAAACAGGTGGAAAAGTGAAAAAGTTCTGAACAAACAATGGACTAGAATACTGTTATGATGAACTGCAAAGGTATTTTGCAGATCATGGTATCCAGCATCAGCGTACAAATGTTGAAACCCCAGCTATAAATGGTAAAGCAGAACGCTCAAATAGAACATTTGGTGAAATAAGGAGTACTTTACGCTCAGTGAAATTGCCACATCAGTTTTGGGCAGAAGCATTGGCCCATGGCTGTATACATGAAAAATAGAGCACTACATACTGCACTAAGAGATGAAGTTCCTAATGATGTTTGGTTAGGAAAAATACCTTGTGTGATGCTTATATATCTCAAAGTATATGGATACTTAGCATATGCCTACACCACTCGACAAGGAAGGCGGAAGTTAGATCCACGTGGTGAGCAATGCATTATGGTCGGTTATGCATCTAAAACAAATGGGTACAGACTTTGGAATCCGAAGAAATATACATTTCGAGGTGGTATTATAGAAACAAAACTTGTAAGTTTCGATGAATCAAAGAAAGGATATGAAGTGTTATATGGATCCACACCTTCTCATTACTCAGTCAGTTATGAGTGAACTCATCCTACCACCTGGGAAACGATTGAGCTACCAATTAAGCAAAGCATATCACCATCAAAAGAAGATGGAATTGACGTCGAGCAAGAAGCTGTTGAAGAAGATGAAGATAAATTTTATGATACCAATTGTCTTCCAGATAAGACCGCTGAAGATTCTCAAGTACAGCCTACACCAGAGGAACGGATTTGAAAACGTGGAAGACCCAAAAGAGTTATACGCAATCCATGGGGACAAGCTGGCCAACCTAAAGAGTGTGAAATCAATTACATAGAAGTACAAGAACCCAATGGTATCGAAGAAGCAATATCATCGCCAAAAGCTGATCAATGGCGGGAAGCAATGAATGAAGAATATAACAATTTAATGAAACGACAAACCTGGACTGTAACTACAAAGATGTGTTGGAAGTAAATAGGTTTACAAAGTAAAAAAGGATAATCAAGGGAAAATAGCACGTTATCTAGCTCGTTCTGTAGCACAAGGATTTTCGCAGAAGCAAGGAGAGGATTATCATGAAACTTATTTACTAGTAGAAACGTTCATGATCATCAGATTACTACTGACTTTAACTGTATGTTTTCAGTGGCATACTCAACACCTGGATATAAAGTGCACATATTTATACTTGGAAGAAGACGTCTACATGCAATTACCAGCTGGTTTCAATCACCCTGCAGAAAAAGTTGCAAAATTACAGCAGCCAATATATGGCTTAAAACAATCTGGTAGAAATTGGAATACCACGTTGGACTGATTTTTACATGATCAAGGATTTAAGAGACTACAATCTCAAAGTTGTGTTTATTATTCACAGAGAATGTGCATCATTATTGTCATATACGTAGATGATATTGCTATATTTGCTAAATCAGAAGAAGAGACCAATGAGACAATTGACATATTAAGTTCAGAGTATGAATCACGAGACCTGGGTCAGATTACATATTTCTTAGGTGTGAATGTTGAATATGAACAAATGTGCATGAAGCTGAATCAAGAATAGCCAGTATTCACTGACAACAGAGCAGCCATGGAACATGTGAAGAACCGAATTGAAAAATCAAGAACCAAACACATAGACATTGTCTATCACATTGTGCGTGAAAGGTTTATCATTAAGTATGTTGATACTACAAACAATGCAGCTGATATTTTTACCAAAGTTTTAAATCGTATTGTTCATGAAAAATGTATTAAGTTATTGAATTTGCGCTGATAGATAATTCATGGTGTTAAGTATATGTATAAAAGTAAATGTTAAAGAAAAGGGAGAATGTAAGATATATTCATTTAACATTACTTTTATTGTAAAAATGGTTAAGGTAATGTGCATGCATAACAATGATCATTTTGCAATTAGACAATTTTGTTTTTCTCTCGTCATTCTACATAGAAGCCAAAAGCTGGCAGCATGTAATTCACCAGTGTAATTATATATTAAAATATAAGTTCTATTAAACTCCAGCATTATTTACTGCCCTCTGTACTTCAAGTTATCGATTAATTGTTTCAACATTCTCCCTAGATTTCGTAACAATTTATGATTATAGAGTGTTACTCTACAATAGTGAATTTCTGCTACGAAACCAGCATTCTGTGGCAGTGTAATATGTTTTTGTGTTCACTACGAAAGTGGAGTGTAATGTGCTACTATGAGATCTGTAAGTGTTTTTCATGCACCCACATTATTGTGTTCTATTTATATTCAATTACCAGGAAGTAATCCTACCATTAAAATAGTGTTTTTTTTCAATATGCTACAAATTAATAAGTGCTCTTTGCTTACTGTCCTGTAAGCTTGTGTTTCAGTGCTTTCGAAGTTATTTTAAGTATTCAAGACAAGAGGTTTAGAGTATTTAACTGTGATTTGGTGTTTGCTTAATGTGCGCCTTGTTACACCCATAAGCTAGCATCTGAAGTGAGTGGTGTTCTAATCTACTTACACCACCAAGTGTTTAATTGTGTGTTGTGGTAGGAATGGTTTACAAGTGCAGCGGATTCTGTGTGTCATTGTGCGATGTAAGATCCAGTTCGTTTCTTTGGAAATTGCAGCAAATGGTTTTCTGTGCTTCAGAATCTACCCAGAGGCACAGAAGCTAGCCAGCTTTCATCTTCTATTATCAGCTATTCAGGGTAGCCATAACTACCTTTCAAGAACTCTTCATCAGTATCATCTTCGCTATTTTTTTGCAAGACACGCCAAAGTGCGGGATCTCCAAGTTCTGTTTTTCATTTGGTGTGGTTCACCAATCAAGAACATTTATCTTATTCATCTGTCAAGAAAATTACCATATTCATATTTTTTTCCTTCCACGGTAAAAAAAAAATAAAACTTACCAATAATTTCATTCTCACGATCTGTCTCTTGTCTCACTCAGCTATATCCAAGTGACACTTTTGAGTTTCCCTTGCCCTTAAGATAGAAACTCGTATACCCTCTTGCTCTATTCGAAACTATTGTTGAGATGTTTCCAATACCTGTATAGCCTTATCTGCTCTGGCTGCAGATTTTATTTGACCAATACTTGTTCTTTCCTTTCCAGACAGAAGTTTTTGCAAGTCATCTGGACGTTTGATTGACAGCTCAAGGGAGATATGTGTGACTCCATTAACTCCTCAATAAACGCTGGCTTATTTATGTCCTGTCACTGCATAATCATTTTATGCTCATTTTTGCAAATGAACGTTCAATCATCGCATTATCAGCATCTCAGTTTACAAAATATTCACAATCACACAGAATATAGTAAAAACGTAATTTTATGAAATGTTTGGATCTGCTGTGCAACCAAATGAGCTAGGTGATAAGCCAGACGTGGCTGGGAATCTTTGTTTTTAGAATATATTTTAAAATATTTTAAAAATAACACACATGAAAACGCTTAGAATTAATATAGTATAAATTCTTAATGAAAATTTGAAAAAAAAACTTAATTTCTGAACCTAATTATAAAAGCTTAATTGCTAATAAAAAAAAATTTCTTACCAATTACCCTCTGAGAGGGAAATTACTCTGTAAACTCTTAATCACACACTCAAGAACAGCAAAATCATAGCAAAAAGTATCCTTAAAATACTATTAGATTCGTAACATTTGGACATTAATTTTTACACTCGGGCTCTTCTCAAATATTGAAAAAAAGTCCCTGTTTGGGTGCCATTGTGAGGTCCACGAGGGGAGTAGGGGTAATATTTTTGACACTGGAACTACATACTCCCCTCGGGCCTACCTTCCATGTGTAAAATATGGGTTTTTCCAGGATTCCTT
This sequence comes from Rhysida immarginata, assembly GCA_023313115.1. NCBI lineage: Eukaryota > Metazoa > Arthropoda > Chilopoda > Scolopendromorpha > Scolopendridae > Rhysida > Rhysida immarginata. Next base: position 968,008 of record JAHWFO010081671.1, on the reverse strand, counting down.
CATAGGCAGTAGTGACTGATTTATTTTAACTACTACCCGATATACCTTTAAGCTTTGGAGTTAAGGGCTTAACCAGATTTATACTTAGAAATTATGCTTGGATTTACTTTTGTTTTATTAGAAAAGTTAGATCAACGCCAATAACTTCAATTTCTTAATATTCAATGATCGATGGAAAATAGAATAATTTTAATAGAATAAACTTTATTTATAAAACATTTTTGAAAATAGGAACAATATTTATAAGTATGAAATTACTTGATAATAATTAATAAATCAGTTACAAGTTAAAGAACATGTCAAGAAACAATTTAAAAGTTAAATAGATTCAGATAATTAGAGATAATATTTAGTTCTAACTTTTTTTACTCCAGATAATAATAATAATAATATTCATGATAATAAATAATTTATTTGCCATTTTGATTAATAACTATTAAACTAATTTCAGACATAGTGAAAGGGGTTTTCACTGTATCTATAAAGTACTGACTTTTTCTCTTTATGCCATTCTTAGTTATTTACTGTCATCTTTCCACACTGAGTCTCCAAAACATCATTTTCCTGTTTACTTTATCGTTCATTTATCTCTCTTTCTCAGTTCGTTCATCAGTTCTACCCCCCACACTAATTCCACCACTGTTCTCCAAAGTTCGTAAGTTGATACCAAATCGTTGATGATGGGTTGACATCCAAGAAAGATGGTCAGTAGTTGACAGCATGCATTACAGGGCTCACTGTTCGAGGAGGAGAACAAGGGGGGATGGATGGGGTGATCTCCACTCGACTCGATAGAGATGCTACTGTAAGAAAATGCTACTGTCAAACAACTCTGCTGATAAATAATACGTTCATCCAGCAGTCAGAAAAATAAATAGAATATCAGTTGTTGACTCTCTAAGTAAATATCCAAATTTAAAATAAGAATTTAGAAAATAACTGGCACAATAAAGTTGATAGAAGCAAAATCTTCATGCTTATAAATATTGATTGATGATTAAACTCAGAACTTTAGCGTTACAATATGAGGGTCTAAAATAACTGCTAATGGATAATAACTTCGAAATAGAGTCTAAAATAATGCATAGACACTTTACAAAAGTATGGGCCGTACAGAATTGTCATTGATGTGTACGCCATTCAAAATTAATACTGCTTAATTAAGAACACTCTTTGAGGAATCAAGAATTGAACTATGTTGACTTTTTAAAGTGTATCAGAGTAATGAAGTTTACAGCTTGCAAATGTAATAATGTATCTTTCGAACAAAAATCCGCTCATTTGAGTGACTTTCGGTGATACTTATGTAAGTTTACTAAAAAGTGTGCACAAAACTGTAAATCCACCCATTTAGGTGACTTTCAATGAAAATAATGAAACTTTGGCAAAAAGTGTGCATGAAACTGTAAATCCACCCATTTGTGTGCTTGTTGTTTGAGAAGTTCTGTTGATGTATGCTTGGTTTCATTTGAACTTTTTTTGTATATGACTGATAAAATAATTTTTTTCTGGTTTTTGTTAATCCCCTCAAAATTTATCAGGTCTCTTAATCTTAAGTCATGAGATACTCATTTCAAGTCTAATATATTTTCAGACTGTTATAAACTGTAGCCTGAGCAATAGGACTGCTTCATCTGTCCACTTTTCACTCTTTCTCACACTCGAATTTGATTTTAGTAATTCTACAATTTCCTCCTGTATACTTTCCCGTTGTTCAGATGCTTCAGACAAGAACATAACTATTTGTCTTGTTTTTCTCTTCGGTGGCATTTTGTAAAATATTAATTGACATGAATACTTCGCACGACTATTAAACAGCACAATACAGTGTGCTTGTTGATTTGAAGATTTGACTTGATGTATGCTTTCTTATCGATTATATTGTAAAGTTTTGTTTGAGACCAATGACGAGCATTAATACAAAACCCACTTGTAGATGAAAAGGAATCTGCCATCGCATCTGGAAGGTTCTACACTCTTCAAGGGTTCCAGACCCACAAATCGTTTGAACATTTATTAGGGAACTAATAGGTGACATATTATCAAAAGAGACGAATACAAATCGTGCTATCATACAACGAGAATTGCATTTCCTGTTACTATTGATAATACTTGTAAACAGAGGCAACAGATTATTTTATCATTGCATCATCTTGAACAAATTGTTGCATCTAACCACATCGGTTTTTATAGCAAAAGTATTTCTCCGGCGTTGATGTGGAAATATATGGCAATAAAAATTTCGACGAAACTACTCCTTTCTTCGTTGGCAGTAGACGTACAGATTATTTGTGTCTATGTGCTTTCCCAGTCCAAACAATCTGGGTGTGGTTATTCATAACTTGGTAATCTGTTTTAGCAATTGCACTCTGCTCTAGATGTCTTGAGGCAAAATTGGCCATTCTTCACTTTGTGTGATCCAGCAATCACTGTTTCTTCTGTTGACATGCTCTCCATTTGCTCAGGTGCACCACTATGCTGGTGAAAACAATGCAGCTTGAATCGCAAGGACGGCTGCCTCTGTTGTCTTTCCAGTCAATAGTTTGGTAACTAAATTTTATCTCCAGTTCTTCTTCATTTTAAAGATTTTCAAGATGTTAATTTCTAGGAACTATCAATCCTAAGGAAAGCTCGAGCAACAGGAATTCTGTATTGTTAGAAATTGAACCTTTGCCTTACATTGTTGTTCATTAGATATCTATTTTTGTTCCTTACGTAGTGTTTGTGCATTGGACAAGAGATACTTATTGATATGCACTGCTATCATCACGAATATCGATTTATTTCAAAATCTTGATGAAATTTTGCATAGTTGACCTTCAAAGCATGAGGAAAGTCACTAATTCAAATTTCGAAAAAATAATAATTATTGATAAAAATAGATATTTATAATGATGGCAGGGAATATGAATGAGAAATATCTCATGACCAACAATGCAAGGCAAATTTTGTGCAACAATAGTTACAAAAATAGTATCAAAACGCACCTCACCAACAACATATATCTCAAGACTAAGAATGGAAGGCAAAGTTTGTGCAATATAAATAAGGTTCAATTTATAACAATGCATAGAATTCCTTTAATTCAGGCTTTTTTTAGAATTCAGAGTTCTTAGTACATAACAATTTATTGAAAATCTTTAAAACTATGCAGTAAATGCAGATAATGGAGTTAACAGACTAAAGAGAAAGAGTGAAAAGGCGACAGAGGAAGGAGTCCTTTAACTCCATGCTGTATTGAGCAAATATCAATAGAAGTATCTGCGACAGCAGATGAATGGCCAAGCATGTCAATAGAAGAATCTGCGACAGCTAGACAACACAATGTGATGAATGGCCAAGTTTTCCTTCAAGACATCGAGAGCAGAGAAGGAATTACAACATCAAGTGCACATCTAAACTATTTTTACGAGACTAAGAAATTATTTAGGCCAGCTGTGACATATATGAAGAGGTCCATCCATTGCGGGTATTTAAAAACAATGTTTATCGAATTTTCATTATGAGTTTTTACTGTAATAAATTTGAGCTTTTTCATAAAATATTGCAAAATTTAATCAAAAAAAAGAGTCCGAGCCACGTCTGACTTATCACCTAGGTTATTTGGTGACTATATCACCTAGATCCAAACATTTCATAAAAATATATTTTGACTATATTCTGTGTGAAAGTGAATATTTTGGAAACTAAGATGCTGATGATGCAATGAATGAACGTTCGTTTCCAAGATTTATTAATAATGTGCATAAAATGATGATGCAGTGACAGGACTTAAGTAAGGCGACTTCTATTAAGTAGGAAATGGGGTCACACGTGTCTCTTTTGAGCTCCCTATCAAACGTACGGACGATTGGCAAAAATGTATGTCTGGATGACGGGACAAGAGAAATAAGAGAGAACATTAAGAATATAGAAATAATTAGAAATAAAACAAAACTAAACACAACAGAAAAAAAGAAAGAATATACAGGGTGGTCCATAAGTCTGTCCCCCCTTTTATGTTTTGAACCGAAGCAGATATGTCAATTTTGATGAATCCAATGAATAGGAAGTTGTGGGTGGCCTATCCCATGGTGCACTTTTCATCATCTCAAATATGCAAATTAGGACGCATTCAAAATTTATCTCAAAAACCGTAAGGGATAGAGAAAAACCCAATTGTAAACTTGTTCAGCATAAAAAGACAAACAAAACAAAAAAAAATCATCCAAATCGGACTAACCAATCACCCACAATCGCGTGACCATGTTGACCATTTCCTGTGTGCTGAAACATGCCTTTTATCTGCTTTTCCGCATGAAAGTGAATGTGAGTATGGTAATTTATGTTATCTTTTTTATTTGCATGCTTTACATGGTGGAAATATCAACATTCAGTGTTCCTTGTGCTGTGTCACTGTTTGTAAGCTGCAAACGGTTCACCACGTGATTGTGGGTGATTGGTTGCTCCGATTTGGATGATTTTTTTTGTTTTGTTTGTTTTTCTATGCTGAACAAGTTTGCAATTGTTTTTTTTTTCTATCCCTTACGGTTTTTGAGATAAATTTTGAATGTGTCCTAATTTGCATATTTGGGATGATGAAAAGTGCACCATGGGATAGGCCACCCTTAACTTTTTATTCATTGGATTCATCAAAATTGACATATCTGCTTCGGTTCAAAATATAAAAGGGGGGAGGGAGACTTAAGGACCATCCTGTAACTACAGGGGGATTTGAGGCTCCATTAAAAAGTTATAGCGCTTTAAAGATAGATTTTAGCGTCCGTACCAAGATGGATTTCCGGAAGTGACGTCACAAAATTTTAAAGCGCTATTTCTGTTTAACGGAGCTTCAGATCGAAAAGCGCGATTAGACTTTTTTTGCTCAGAATTTCACCCTCTACCTGCCTTTTTATTTTGGCACGACCTTTTAGAATCACGACGTTACTTAAGCGTTTCTTTTGAACTTTAAGATTTATTTGTATAAGGTGCGTATAAAACATATACTTGTCTTTCAAATGTGAACGATGCAAACACTGTCTTGCTAATGATGATTAGGAAAGGGTTACTAACGTTGAATTTTGAATATTTAAATGAGTTCGATAATAGTCCAAAGCTTAATATTAGTCATAGACATGACTCTATTTATTGATTACAAATAATCAATTATTATTCTCTTTTGTTTACACTTTTTTTTGGATACCTGAAGGCGGGAAAGGAAGCACAATCCCTTGTAAGTGCTAAGAATACTCGATGCCAAAGTGCAAAGATGGAAGAAATTGAGATCTGTAATGAAAATAAATGAAAAATTGAATGATTTGTAACTGAATTTAATAAAGTCGCCGGTTATTTTGCATTTCATACCTAGCCAGAATTTCTTTTACGATCCATTTATTTCCGAGCAGTAGATGCGGGTTCCTTGAGCAGTGACGTTCTAACATTAGCGGTAATCATACAGTTATTAGGTCTGCCTGCAATGTGTCTGTAGGGTGCCGACCTTGTGCGTACCTTAGGGTATTGCCGGACATAGGAGGACGTCACAGTCCAGTTCTTTTGGAAATGCAAAATAATACCGGGTGGGCAAGAAATAACGTGAGGTGTTCAGAGCTTGCTAGCGGGAATTCTATTAGGCCAAATGCAGCACATTTTGGTGTATATACTTATTGGAACATGCAGTTTCGATTTTTGCAAAAAAAATTTAGTAACAAAAGCCGCCATAAGGGGTACTTATTTCAAGAAAACAAAGAATACACTTGCATAAGCGCGTTCCGTGTTGAGCAATCATGACAATAACAGGCAAGGCTGAGGATTTCCCATCATTAACGAATGAGAGGCCTGACGATGACGCTTACCCTGCCTGACCGGGCGTTATTAGTCAAGTTGTTTTATCAGAAGAGCGACAATGCAAGTGCTGCCCATTGTGAATTCCGGCGATTGAAAACGTTACGAAGAGGACAGATGAGCATAATTAACTTACGGAAAATGATTGAACGATTTGGATCTACCTGAACTCTAGGAGTGCAACCAGGCCCAGGACGCAAACAAATCAGGCAGCAACACGTTGAAGAATTCCAACTGCTATTTTGAAACAGGAGATGACTATTGTGCAGGGTACCAGCAGTGCACACTCAATAGCACTGCAAACAGATATCCTATGTTCTATGGTGAGGAAAATATTGCATAAGATATTAACATTTTATCCCTATAAACTCACACCTGTTCAACAATTGCTTCCTGGAGATGAAAGTACCCGAACTGACTTTTCGTTGAGATTTTTAGCACGTATGGAAGTGGATGTTACATGGCCATGGCAAATTTTATGGAGTGATGAGGCACATTTTTATCTGAATGGTGATATCAGTACCCACAACTGCCGTTTTTGGGCTGCATCAAATCAACAAGTGTGTCTGCCAACTCCTATGCAATCACCGAAACTAACAGTGTGGTGTGGCTTTACTGCTTCTTTCATCATCGGCCTGTACTTTTTTGAAGAAATCTATCCACGTGGACCGGTGACTTGTTTCGTCAATTCTGCCAGGTATGCCGATATGCTTTAGAATTTTCTGATACCACGATTGCAGAAAAAGGGTTGTCTGGATTTTACCATTTTTATGCAGGATTGTGTGCCACCGCACATCGGACGTCAGGTGCAGCAGATCTTGCAAGAACGTTTTTCAGACAACAGAATAATTAATCTTGCATTTCCTATGGTATGGCCACCCAGGCCGCCTGATCTCAACCTTTGTGATTTTTGGCTATAGGGATATTTGAAAAGCCTTGTGTATCAAGCACATGTTCCTGATCTCTCAACCTTAAAGGATCAAATAATATTACATATCAGACTAATGATTGCAGATATGCTGCGAGCTGCCATAGAAAATGTCGTGTACCGCATGCAGCTATTGGAACAGCATGGTGGTCATATTGAAACACATTTAAAATTAAAAATAAAACATTGTTTATTGTTGTTACTAAAGTTGGTTTGTACGGTATTTTTTCATTTGGCAATTAGGTATTCATTGTTTTCTTGAAAGAAGCGCCCCCTATGGCGACTTTTGGTACTTTTTTTTTTGCAGAAATCGAACCTGCATGTTCCACTAAGTATATACACCA
>JAHWFO010081671.1:872234-960198 GCA_023313115.1 Rhysida immarginata | reverse complement strand
CTCACATTTGCTCTTTTAACTCGTAATTCATATAATTTTGAGAAAATGATGTTCTGAAAGACGATCAGGCGAGCTCAAATTCTCCACATTGGATAATCCACCAATGTCACTGAGAATTCACTGAGGCATTCGAGACGTAAGTGAATTCTCCAATTCTCTCGTGTTTTACGAAGAATTCTCTGAGGCATTCGAGACATAAGTGATTTTTCTGATTCTCGAGAAATTCACCAGTGGCTGTTCTCCGAACGCACCCAGTGTAGGTTATGGCACGGATTATGGATATAAATGATTATCGATCACTGTTGAAATGAAGTTAAAGTTTCTAGCTCCCGACAGGGCGGGAACTCTACTGAAAAGTGACGCTGCAGGTACCATCAGCCCAACTGCAGTGCCACCCTATTGGGAGTTTGAAACTTAACTTTAAATTTCAATTTCAATGAAAAACCTCATGATCGGCCAATGTACGATCTATGTGGCATCTGGCAACACCACCTAGACAGAAGACCAGATAGTAGAAACGTCATACACTATTACATTGTAGCACCCCACAAAATTGCTGAACGCGCGCGGTAATTTTGTTGTGTGTGTTTTTTTTTATTGTTATTGAATGAGCTTTCAGAAACGATCATGACAATGATTTAACATGATTGCTTCTCTTTTTTAATAGTATAAATAGAACCCCGAGTTTCAGAGTGAATAAAAATGAAAGGAGTAAATAAAAAAGAAAACTGACATTTAAAAAGACTTAAAAAACGGAAGTATCTTTGTCAACAAGAAAAGGTATTGTTTAAAAGAAACAAGCGAAGTGTCCGAGGAATTGTGGAAGGTGACAACGAGCTCGTGCGATGATGAGGTTGTTGTATTTTTAATTTACTCGAGGAAGAAAGAAAGAGACGTGGTCGTTCGAAGACGTAGGGAGATTCCCTTTTTGTATTTTGGAAGAGATCTTAGAGTTAAATTGAACTATCTGACCACGGCGTTTTGCGTTTTTCGCGTTTGTTTATTTCAATTGTTGGCGTGCGTTTTCTTTCCCGTCGATTGTTCAGGAAGCTGCGTTTTTTTCAGATTACGTGACCAAATCTGAAAGTAGTTCCAGTGATGAACGACCCACCGTAAATTGAGAGAGGTTATCTAAGGAAAAAAACACAGATTTAAGGAGAAAAACAAATTTTTAATGTTTTCTCCTTAATCTGTGGAAAAAACTACCTTTAAATTTAACAAACTTTTACCACTCTCGGCGCTTCGCGCCTCACGTCGGCCCTGAGGGCCTCATTCAATGAGGCTCATTGGTCACTGTTTTCCGTTACTCGAACGCCTTCGGCGTTCTGTCTACGACGTCTCCCTCCGGGGCTAAATAATTGATATATATCCCAACCTATTTGGTTACAGGGGGCAGTTGATTTCTCCTCGGCCGGTTACAGGAGGCTAATGATCCGTATTTTTAGTGGTCACAGAAATGGCTGCCAGAAAGTTACGGGAACTCATTTTATGGTTAAACCTAAGTTAACCTAACCTAACAACAGAACGCTCAAAAAATGCTGGCTTACCTTTAAGACATGGTTCCTTTCGACAATGGCTAATCATCCAGAAAGCAAAAAAAAAAATCAGAAATCCACAAATAGCTCGAAACCACCGCGATATGCTAATTATGTGTAGTTGCGATGGCAACAGCTACAGCACGACGGGAAAAAACGGCAAAAACACGCCTTCCAACGCCTAAATCCAGAAACAAGCCACTTCACAACCAAAGACAATAAAAGTCCGCTACCAGAAACACCAAATATGTGATATCACTTCGCGCCAAACATAAGAAACACCACAGCCATAAACTCACCCAACAATTGAATTTGAAAGGAGGAAAAAACGCAGGAGCAACAATTGAATTGAACAAACGCGATAAAAGCAAAGCCGTGGTCAGATAGTTCACACCAACCGATCTTAGTTATTTTTTGACTAAGATGCAATGTGGGGAATGATGTCCGATACATGATAGTCCAGGGCATCTTTGAGTGTAATTAAGGACACGCTAATAAAGAAAGAGACAGTCTACAAAACATTCATGTGCAGATGGAAGCCTCTAAATGTATCCATTTAAATTCCGAGAACACGTCTGAATACAATGTTCGAATCTGAAATCTGAACGAGAGGATAGCTTACTTAAATTATCGAACTCGTCCCAAAAAAAATCTAGTAAGGTGGAATTCACTCATGGCCATGAATTTTGTGTTGAAATAGTTCATCATGGAAAGATTTCTTAGGACAACAAAAAAAAGAAGATACATATAGAACGGATTACAAATTGAACTATCAGATGACTAAGCCTAATAGATTTGGATATATAAATAATGTTTAGTTTGCTTAGAATCATGAATGTTTAAAGTAAGCAATATTCTAATATAAATACATGTTTTTTTTATTTTTTCGAGCGAAACTCTGCAAAAAAAAGAGACATATGCGACTGTCTTCATACCGGTATAAAAGATACTTGAGCCTACTTGAAGACAAGGTAATTTGTTTGGTCTTAAGCAATTTTATGCGTTTAACCCGCTGTGTGTGAAGCTCATAAAGTTTTATGTAAAAAAAAACAATAACAAAAGTTGGAACTGAACGTGGAGAATTTTTCCCTGTCAGAAAAGAGAACCCCAAATGTATGAGTTTGCATTTAGAGAAAGCGGTATTATAAGAGGAATAAAGCATTGTTTTGTATCTCGAAGGCGTGGTACATGGATTTATTTGATATACTGTAGATAAGAATATATACATAGAGCATTTAAATCTTCTCTTATAGAGTTTGTTAGTTACTGTTCAGGATAATAACTAAAAAGGGGGTGAGTTAAAATTTTATTTATTGTACTGTACGTGGCCGGAAAAACGTGGCGTTACAACATCATCGTCAGTCGAACATTGTTAATCCTATTTCTACCAATAATAAGCCCTAAATTTGGTCGACTAATGAAGTAGCAATGTATGATGTTTCCGCTATCAGGCTTTCTTACAAGGAGGTGTTCCGCTATCTGTTTCCACCTGGCGCGTTCGTACTATTAGCACAGAATAACACAGAATGGACAGCTTCACAATTTCTCATGCTAAGCGATGGTAGTGAGCAGACGGTGGCACCCTCCGATGGATGGGTGGAATTTGCCGGCTTGTTAACCCTTGGAGCTTACTACGACTTTTTCTAGATTTTTAATTATTTCTCGGTCTGTAATTAACGGAAACTATCCTGATCACACGGAATCTTTAAATGAATGACATGTAATCTTTCGGCGGAAAAATAGGCATTCGCCTAATTAAATGCTTGAATAACTTGTTTGGCATTCAACTGATTGCCTGTTAAGTTCACAGTATACATTTAAACAACTTAGACTTTACCAATATATTAATATTTTTCCGAAATATAGTAATTTCCTCACAAACTAATCTAATTTCAACAACTAAAATAACCTGAACTTCTTTAGAGAATAATAATTGGATGGTCTTCGAAGATTTTTTTTTTACTTGCCATACCTCATATATTTAAATTATTGATGAAAATGGGAAAGAAAATTCCACAGCTTGGGTTCGAACCAGGAACCTTCTGCTCACCGTGCAGACGCGCCAACCAATTGCGCCACCGCGGACATGGAAACATTAATGCTATATACATGCCCTTTGGGTTGGTTGGTGCAGTACCCAGTTCGAAGGCTGGGGCTATCCTTCCAACTGGCGTAAATCCGTTAAAGAATAAAAATTGGATGGCCTTTGAGGGTTTTTGAAATTTATTGTTTACCGTATATTAGGAAAGTGATAAGCAAAATAAGTGACAAAAGCCATCAGAATGCAACATTTTAAAATATGGGCGATTCAGAGTTCATTGTACAAACTTCTAGGGGTGATAGGTAGTGCTAACTGGAATAGTGTTTTCCTGTGCCATTTTTCCCGTTAAGCCCTCGTGTGGGAGATAAACGCCATTAGAGGTGGGGTTGCTACCCCAGGAGGGTGGCTTTCCTGAAAATCCCAAGCTTGCTACTGTCAACACCTCCTAGAAAGAAAGCGAAACAACTGAAACGTCATGCATTGTTACATCATAATAAGTCGACCAAATTTAGGGCTTATTATTGGTAGAAGTACGACTAACAATAGTCGAAATACTGTATGATGATGTAAAAATGCAAAATCAATTATAATACACTTAATGTTAAAGTTCACATATCATTTCCAAAGAAACAGAATATCATTTGGCAGTATTATTCAAACTTCTTTTTCTGCATCTCATGGAGCATTACAGCATCACAGAGCAGGTGGATATGTTTCTCATCTATGAAGAAGCAAAGTGCATTGGGCGGTATCGAGAGCGTTTTCCAAAGTAACTTGTACCACAGAACACCATCTTTGCCCGTATTATATAACGTGTGAGGGAGACTGGAACCATCAGCGTCCATAGACCAGGTGCAAAGAACTGCTTAGATAGACCTGCTGGAGAGATTGGTGATAATCCATCCATCAGTACACTTTCTGGCGAACACTGCATGACAATGTAATGCACCTGTTCCATCGTCAAAAGGTTCAAGACCACCCACCACGTGCTGCTTTCTCGCAGTAGTTCTTGCAACAGCATGATTCCAATTATGATTCAGTAAGTACATCCTTTTTACAGATGAAGCTACTTTCGTAAGAAATGATCTCTTCAACACACACAATTCTCATGAGTGGTCCTTAGTAAATCCGCATGCGACAACACATCGCAGCTAACAACACCGTTTTGGAGTGAACGTTGGGCAGGAATTTTAGGAAACTATTTGATTGGGCCATACATGTCCCCAACTGTACTGACAGGTCAACACTACCACCATTTTCTACTCGGCACACTATCAGATCTCCTGAAGGACGTTCCTCCTACTGTCCGCAGAAACATGTGGTGCATGCACGATAATGCCCCTGTTCATTACTACCGTGCCGCTCGCTATTTTTGGACGCCCAGTTTCCTATGCGATGTATTGGACGATGTGGATCGGTATTGTGGCCAGCCAGATCTCCCAAACTCACCCTTCTTGATTTCTTTCTATGGGGCCACATGGAGGGTATGGACTATGAAACTCCAGTAGGGACAATTGAAGATTTCGTAGCACGGATCACACTTGCTGTAGGAGTCATAAGTGATGACCCTAATGTGCTTGCAAATGTTCGGAGATGAATGCTTCTACGCTGTCGTTTGTGCGTGAAATAACAGGGTCGATGAAATGTGGAGCATTATACTGTCCATTGTGTTACGTGGTACAGTAGCGCTCAGAAAAAAAGGCACGAGTACAATTTTTTATGTAAATTTAAAAACGATTATCGGATTGAACCAATATTTTAAAGAAGGGTGTAGAAAAGTGAAGCACTTCACAAGACCCAAACAATTGGGACATAATTCTCATACAAAAACTGAACAGACACTTTTGCTGGTTTGGCGATATTCAAAAATAAGGAACAGGTCACTTTTGCTAATAAAAGTAAGTTTCCATTGTCACCAAAAAATGTATAAAAATAACTGTAACGTAATACTCTTTCACTTTTTATAGGAAAATGTCAAATCAAAGGGTACATGTCGATTTAAAGGTCCAGAAGGCAAATGCAAATGCTGCTGAGGAGGGGAATTCTTACAAAAGCATTACATCTGCTTTCGATGTTTTAAAAAGTACATGAAGAAGCATTATTCAACGAAAGAGAGCAAGAGGAGACCTCCAACGAAAGCCTGAATCAGGAAGACCACCTACTACCACAGAAAAGGAAGATAGACTGCTTTTTCGGATATCGAAAGATCAGCCCAGACTTTCAGCAGTGGATTTGAACTGTGAACTGCAAGAGGCTCATAGGGTTAAAGTTAGTGTTTCCAAAACAAAACGGCGTCTAGTAGAAGCAGGCGTGAATGGTAGGCGTCCTGCAAAGTAACCTCTCGTTACATCAGCGAACAGGAAGGCCCGACTTGCCTTTGCAAATAAGTGCCAGCACTGGAACTCCAACGCATGGGCGAAAATACTCTGCAGTGACGAATCTAAGTTTCCGCTTTTTGGAACGGATGGAATATAATACATTCGACGCCTCAAGAACAAGCGTTTCAATCCAAAATACCAAGTGCTTACTGTGAAGCATGGAGGGAGATCTCTGATGGTTTGGGGTTGTTTTAGTATAAGTAGAGTGGGTCCTCTTGTGCGTAATGTTGGTACTATGGATAAGAATATGTACAGAGATATTCTACAGAACCACATGCATCCCCACAGAAAAAACTGCATGCCCAGAGGCAGCTATTCCAACAGGACAACGACCTAATACACACATCCTATCTAGTAAAGCATTATCTGGCTTCACCAAAATTTCGAGTACTTGACTGTCCATCTCAGTCTCCTGATCTCAACCCCACTGAACATATCTGGGAGGTTCTGTTTCGTCGCTGCAAAGTAAAAAAGACATGAATGAAAAATTTAGATAAAAACTAGGATGAAAAATTTCAAGTGCTTCAGGAAGAAAGGTTTAAGATTCCGTCCAAAACCACGACAAAGTTAGTCGATTCTATTCTTATCACATTTCAAGCTGTTATCAAGAGTAACGGCTCTCTGACTAAGTACTAATGTATGACATCATCTCTTTTGATTTCTCACTTTCGTTTCAGATTTGCAACATGTTTGGTATGAAATATGTATCAAAATTTAACCAGTGCCTTATTTTCTGAACACACATAAAAGACAATTTTCTTTTTTACAGCAAGATGTTATAAAAATTTAGATATATTTATTTATAAAGTTGTATTTCCATGTCATCTACCACTTATTGAAAAAATTCTTAAGTCTTATTGTTCTGTTAGAATAAAAGCCAAAAATTGTACTTGAGCCATATTTTCTGAGCGCTACTGATTTAGGTTACAGTATGCACAAGACTGTATTATAAATGCTTAACGTTATCATTTCTCAGTAATTACAACTGAGTGCAAAAAAATTATGTGAATTACAAAATATTGGAGACCAAAGTGCATTTGTTTGTCTAGTATTGTAGACATAATTCCAATATTCCCCATTAAATTTTAATGTTCATATAATTATTATTTAGTATAAAGAAGCTTGTGATCTTCAAGCAGCCACCCTCCAGGGGCAGCAGCCCCACCTTTATTGCGTTTATCTCCAACAGGGCTGAACGGCAAAAATGGCATAGGAAAACATTGTTCCTGTTAGCACTACCGGGTCTTTTAATTGGGGTGGTCATTTGACTCTAACACTTACAATAAAACATGCGAATAACTTCTGGTATTGCGCTCCCATCGTATTGCGCTCCATCGAAGCGTTTTACAGCAATAATAGATACTAATGAACTGTGCTTTATTAATTATTTTATAAACTTAGAAGATATCAACGTACCAACTTTTTGCGGAAAATGTAGAATGAAGCTACAATGTTATGAAGTCCCTTCTAAACGTTAATAATAGTTTTTAAATATAAAATAAAACAATAAATTAATCCTCCCGAGGAAGGTATAGAAAAGTAGCGGAAGCGCTGAGGACATCTATTTTTAACCTTTTATCTGCACTTTTTGACCCCCGCCTCCATTTTTTAATCGAACCCTACATATTGCCATAGTTCTAAAGACCAAGTGACTGCCACCCTCACAACTCCGACCCTATTGGGACAATTTGGCCCAAACTTTAAAGTAATGTTGATCATGCTAAGAGGAATCTGCATACCGAATTTCACTCCTTTAAGCGTAGACCATTTGGTCCCCTCTAATTACCGCCTCCGAAACTCCGTCCCCAGAAAGCCAATCAAAAACCGAACTAAATAGTGAAGATGCACATGCCCATAGCAAGCTACATTCCGAATTTCAACCTTCTATCTCAAAACATGCGGAAATTATGTACGAGACGGACGGACGGATGGACGGACCGACGGACGGACAAACAGACAGACTGATATTATGAAAACAATAAGTAGTTCCGTTATTCCGCTACTTAATAATTATAAAAATTAAATTTTGAAATAAGTATAGCAAAAATAAGAAATCTAAACAATCAATTAAATTTTAATGAGAATTTTTTATAATGAATTTAGAATTTTTTAGAGTGAACTTAATATACAAACCCAAGAATCTTTTCAATGTGAAAATTAACTTTAGTAAATTTTTTAAATTTTTTGAAAAATTTTCAATATTATTTTAATATTAATTTTTTAATATATAGTTCTCATAATCTTTTGTTTTTGCTTAGTAATTCTTTTATTGTCTCTTCCTTTACTATTTGGTTAAATAATAAATTGCTATCTACTAATTCCATGTTATTTAAAATTTCTTGTGGATAATATTTGTTTAGCATAAAAATAAATAAATTTTTAATGATTATTATTTCTTTCTTATAATTAACTTCGTATATTAGTTTACAAGTTTGTAATTCCCGGTTTTTTGTTCCTTAGTAAAATGTGTTCTGCATGTTTGGAGTTTTTAGTGCATTTTTGATATAATAAAAAAGAATTACTAAGCAAAAACAAAAGATTCAGAGAACCTTATAATTAATCGTTGAGTAAGGGGTCCATAGTGCTCTTTCTATCGATAAAATTGGTGGAGAGTTTACAACACAAGAGAGAGAGAGGACAGGGTTTCCGACTAGTTTCGCCATTTTTTCCGGGCTTTTATTAGGATACAGACATGGCATACGCCTTTATATACAAAAAATATGGTACACAATCAGAACATGATTGGATGAAGAAATAACAAATAGTAAATAAATAAATTATACAGTGGCGACATTTGGATAGGAGAAAGGTTGGCAAAGGAACCAATAACAATGAAATTATAAGGAAACCTTGATAGGAAATTGATTGAAATTTAAAGGAAAAACTGACGTCATAACGCAAATAAAATCGAAAACGTGGACCTAATAGAAAAGTCATCCAGAGTTAACATAAATTAAGGTAACAATAACAAAATGGAAAAGGAAGTAAATATAAAAAATTACAAAATATGGGATAAAAAATTTAAAAAAGAATAGATATCTGGAGGAGGCGATCGGGAGAGGACATCTTGGCTTTAAAGATCTCAATAGGTTCGAGAGTGGCAGTCTTGAATGGGTCGTTGCCTAGATGGAGAATGGTCATAATTTCACTTTGCTCTTTTGGGGAATGTCCCCGTGCAGGCAAGGTGGTTCATGTAGTGTGATCTATTATTTTGTTTCTTGTAGAAGTCCATGTGTTCAATGAATCGTTTATTAAAATTGCGGGTCGACAGTCCTATGTAGTATTTATCGCAAAATCAACAGTTTAATCTATAAACTCGAGAACGTGAGAAATTTTTGGTATCTGTTTGGAAGAGGGGATTAAGAGAGCGAAAGCATGGGGTCGATGAGCGTTAGGAAACTTAGAGGCCGAGTGAGGAGAGGAAGGCACAGAGGCAGTAAAAATGAGAACTATTGAATCGCAAAGATACCCATTTCTTGGATGGAGATGGTGAGAAGATTTAGGGTTGCAGAGGGCAAGTTTCATTTGTTGGAGATTATGGGAGAAGCTGGAAGTAGTGTATGTACTCTTGAACGCGAGAGCGCAAATACAGTAGTCTGAATTCGGTGGCACGGGAAGCAGAATTGAGTAGTAACTTGAGAGCACCGTCGATGAAGAAATGGAGGGAGGCTTGTTTATGGATAGGAGGGTGTGAAGAGGTACAGTGGATTAAATTAAATGATGTGGTTGGTTTACGGTAGACAGAGAAGTAAAAGCGGTGGTTTGAGGTGCTATTAGTGATGAGGATATCGAGGTATGGAAGAGAGCAGTTAGATTCGGTTTCAAAGGTGGACTGGATGTGGCAGTGAGAAAGTTTTGAAAAGGTTTGCAATGTCAACGGGTGAGGTAAACAGGAATCACAAATAATTAGGATGTCATTAATGTATCGAAAGTATGAAATAATGGTGGAGTTAGAGAGCAATGGAGAGACAAAGATGAGTTCAAGATTCTGGAGGAAGATTTCGGAAAGGAAGCTACTTAAGGGTAATCCTTTTCCTAAACCGGATGGTTGGGAATATAAAGTATTAGTAAAGAAAAGTTAATTCTGGGTAGAAATGAAAAATAGTGTGTTGACGAAGATGAGAGGTCATGAGCTGGAAAGGAGGATGAGAGCAGGAGGTGTTCAAAAACAGAGAGTGTGTCTAGGACAAGTGTGTGTCTGTTAGTTTAAAGGTTAGTACTTTCAAGTGACACGAGGGAAAGGTATTCATTAGTTTGGAAGCAGGAGAGAGATTTAGTAAGAGTAATGAAATTCTGCACATTATAGGGGTTCAGCAATAGTTTAAGGGTGAAAAAGAATGAGGAGAGGGATTTAGCAACGCGATGGGCAGAGGCGGGGATGTATTTGACAACTGGTCTTAGAGGCATAGTGGGCTTGTGGATTTTGACGAGGGCATTAAGGGTAGGAGAATGCTGGTTGGGCGGAATAAGGTGTTGGAGGTATTTAAATCGCGGGATTTGTTTAAGTCAGAATGATAGACGTATGAAACTAAAGGGTAGGATCGGAGGGTAAGATAATAAAATTGTTGGATGAAAGGAAGTCAGAGACGTTGGATATGTATGTGGATCGGTAAAGGATAACGGAAACGTTTCCCCTGTCGGCTTTGACGATAAGGGCATCGGATTCGGCTAATTTCTTCTTCATGGTGAAGGCGGTGGTTGCATCATTGCATTGTTCGCAGGATATCTTGGCGGACGTCGCATCTTTGCTTGCTTTGCAGATGAAGTGTCCTGCAAGGGCACGGGCTGGTGGGCGATCTTGTTGGGGTCTGAAAGTTGTCCGCGATGATAGAGTGGAGATCAGGTTGGGTGGGCCTTATGTGGATGATGTGCTTAAGGCCCTTGTTTAGAAGGGATAGCTCGTTGACTGAGAATTTGATTGGTTACATTTTGACAACATTGTCGTGAAACTTTAAGACATTGATTATTGGAGTATTGAGCGGGAAGTAACGGACTTCGTAGGTCTTCTAGCTTCTGGCATAGCATCATGAACTTGTGTTCTTTGAACACCTGAAACCTGAGTTCAACTTCTTCAGTTAGTGGTATAAGAACATCGGCAGGTACAATTGAAGAGATATGTAGATGGAGTTTGAAGACGGCTTCGTTCAGGCGTTTCTTCTTGGAAAAAAGATTCGAAGTAGCTCGGCTTACCCATGTTCGTATGGCGGCAGATCTCGCGGCTTGGGCGGCGGTTGACTTATTCGGATGATGACTCGTGAGTATTTCGTTTCAAGACTTCTCTGAGACACATTCGGTTAAAGCATATATTCTGAATAGTAGAGGCCAACTTCCCCTTGGTGTGGAACATCTTAAAGATGAGAGATGCATAATCGTTGAATAAGGGGTCCATAGTGCTGTTTCTATCGATAAAATTGGTAGAGACTTTAAAAAACAACAAAGAAAGCACAGTTTCCGACTAGTTTCGCCATTTATTTCCGGCTTTATCAAGAAAGCACACAGGGGTTGGCCGTGGCCTGGTTGTCTCGTCGGTTGGCTTGCCAATCGATGGAGTTCAGCAACTTCAGGCGCGGCCAGCTGCTGGTTGGGTGACGGCCTGGGCTTGAGGGCCACCGCTAGCAGGACAGCTATTTGGGGCGCGGCTGTTGGGGGACTTTGGTCTGACCCATTTGCCGATTGACCACAGCTGGTGTTCCAGCAGTTGGTGACAGCCTCTGGTTCGTTTATCCCCAGCAGCTTTTCCATCATGAAACCCCCCGTGCTTCGGAGGGCACGTTAAGCCGTCGGTCCCGACTGCTACTATCATCTCGTAGCAGTCGTTATTAATGGAATGGCGCAAAACTCCCTCGTAGGAGTAGGATAAAAATGCACACAAGAGGACTAGCCCAATGTGCCTGTAAGACCAGTTGTCAATTACATCCCCGCCCCTGCCCATCGCGCTGCTAAGTACCTCTCCTAATTCATTTTCAACCTTAAACTTATGCCGAACACCTAAAATGTCCAGAATTCCATTATCCTTACCGAATCTCACTCCTCCTTCCACGCAAATAAATACTTTTCTCTCATGTCTCTTCACATTACCAACCTTTATACGGACATCCCTGTCCCAGACATCCTCTCAATTCTTGAACATCTCTTGCTCTCATCCTCCTTTCCCGCTCATGACCACGTCGACCTAACCTCTATCCTCTTTGCCATTTCTACCCAAAATTACCTTTGCTTTAATAATTCTTTCTATTCTTAACCGTCCAGTTTAAGAATGAGGTTCACATTAAGCAGCTTCTTTTCCGAAGTGTTACTCCAGCACCTTGAACTCACCTTTGTCTCACCTTCTCTCTAACTCCACCATTATTTCATACTATCGATACGTTAATAATATCCTAATTATTTTTGATTCCTGATTTACCTCACCCGTTGACGTTGCTAATGTTTTCATCAATTTCTCACCCTCCAGTTCTCTTTTCAAACCGAATCTAACCGCTCTCTTCCATACCTCGATATCCTCGTCACCAATGACCCCTCCAACCACAGCTTTCCCTTCTCTGTCTACCGTAAACCCACCACATCATCTAATTTAATCCACTGTTCCTCTTTACACCCTCCTATCCATAAACAAGCCTCCCTCCATTTCTTCATCGACCGTGCTCTCAAGTTACCCCTAAATCCTTCTTCCCGTGCCACCGAATTCAGAACTATACGCGCCCTCGCCTTAAAGAATGGCTACACTACTTCCACCTTCTCCCGTATTTTCCAACGAAGGGAACTTGCCCTTTCCAACCCTAAATCTCTTCACCCATCCCCATCCAAGAAATGCTTATCCTTGCGCTTCATTAGTCTTCATTTTTGCCGCCTTTCCGCCCTCCTCTCTTAACTTGGCCTCCAAGTTTCGTACCGCTCATTGAACCCATGCTTTCGCTCATTTAATCCCCTCATCCAAACCGACACCGACAATTTTTCACGTTCTGGAGGTTATAGATTAAACTCTGGGTTTTGAGTTTTATACTACATAGGCCTATCGACCCGCAATTTCAATAAACGATTCACGGAACCCATGGACTCCTAAAAAAACAAGATAATTCATACTACGTGAACCATCATCCCTGCACGGGACATGCCCCAAAAAGCAAAGTAAAAGCAAAGCCAGTAATTATGACCATTCTCCTTTTTTGCAACGACCCATTCAAGACCGGCACTGTCAAAGCTATTGAGATCTTCAAAGCTACGTAAGATCTCTTCTCCAGATCACCTCCTCAATTGCCAAACCGTTCTTGATATTTATTATATTTTAAAATCTTTATCAGATTTCTTGTAATGTTATATATTTACTTTCTTTTCCATTTTTTTATTGTTACCTTAGTTTATGTTAACTCTGGATGAGTCTTTTGCTAGGTCAGCGTTTTCGATTTTATTTTGCGTTAAGACGTCACTTTTTCCTTTATGACGTCAATCAATTTCCTCTCATAGATTCTCAAGGTTTCCTTATTTCATTGTTATCGATTCCTTATCCGATCATTCTCCTATCCAAATGTCGCCACTGTATAATTTATTTATTTACTATTTGTTATTTCTTCAACCAATCATGTTCTCATTCTGTACCATATTTTCCCGATATTATGATTTATGTCCTCTTGTGTGCATCCTTGATAAAGCCGGGAATAAATGGCGAAACTGGTCGGAAACTCTGTTCTCTCTTTGTTCTGTTGTAAAGTCTCTATAAATTTATATATATAATTAAAATTAATAAAAAGTAATACTATACACAATAATGAAATTAAATGTAAAATAAGTTATCTATAATACTTTAATTCTCTTATCCGTCTCTCTGAACGTCTGAAGCCAATAAAGAAAATTAAAACAATCTTTCAAAAGCCAGGGATTTTAGTGGCAAGGCAATTCTATGTCATTTTTTATTAATTAAATAAATAAACTAAAAAATGTTTAGTGTTGTTTTTTATATGCAGATGAACAGTAGCCTATACTGTTGCTGAATACAAGTTTTGAAAACCATTGATCCTCCACTTACATTTATTTACCCTTCAACCTGTACAGTTGACACCCGTCATGTTACGGGTAGAATTCTAGTAATATAATAATTAGCAAGAACTCATATTAATCTCAAAAAATAAAACAATGTAACCGGATAAATCATTATCAATGATTATACAAATATTGTTTAAAATTCGGAAAAATGCATTATAAGAAATTTTAAACATTCAGTTGTAAATGATTACTGACGATATCCGAAAGGACGAAATTCGGCCTCACTTAAATTCTAAACGAGTAATATTATTTTATTG
Source organism: Rhysida immarginata (assembly GCA_023313115.1). Classification (NCBI taxonomy): domain Eukaryota; kingdom Metazoa; phylum Arthropoda; class Chilopoda; order Scolopendromorpha; family Scolopendridae; genus Rhysida; species Rhysida immarginata. Next base: position 945,950 of record JAHWFO010081671.1, on the reverse strand, counting down.
CAAAACAGACATTGGTGAATAATTTAAAAATTTCACGAATAAGTATACATACTTACTTTTCAAACCCGCTTATCCGTTAGGGTCGCGGGCGCAGGAGCCCTATGGAGGATCTCCAGCGATCGCGATCTTCCGCCATCAGGCGCATATCCTCCCTGGTAACATCCAAACGACTCGAACCCAGATTCTCCATGTAGTCTAGACACCTGGTTCTAGGCCGATCCCTTGGTCTCTTACCAACCGGCTTGGAAAATAACAACCGCCTAGGAAGTCTAGTTTGCGGCATCCGTATCATGTGGCCATACCAGCACAACTGAGATCTCTCAATGCGGAGAAGTAGCGGCTCAACACCTAAAGATTCCCTTATTGTGCTGCTGTACACTCTATCTAGTAGGGTAACACCTGCCACACCTCTCAGAAATCTCATTTCGGCCGCTTGTACCCGCGATCGCACTCTTTCGGTCATTACACAAGCCTCATGACCATAGGTGAGAACGGGGACAAAGATAGATTTGAAGACAGAGAGCTTGGCTTTGTTACCCAGCTCGCGTTTCGTTACCACGGATCGCCACAGTTCACGTCTGACACAGCTTGCTGCACCGATTCGAGCATCCAATTCTTTCTCCTGCCGTCCATCACTCGTGAATGTAATCCCGAGATACTTGAATATCTCCATCTGTCTCAATGAGGCTCCCTTATCATGGAGAGCGCACTGAGGAGGCTGTCTTGAAAGGACCAGAACCTCGGTTTTAGCCACACTGATCTTTATCCCAGCTTCTTCACTTTGGTAGCGGATAGAGAGCACTTGAAACCTCCACACACTGAACTTAGTCATTTCAGCCAGCGTGCCTGGCGCAATCAATCCATCTCGCTCAGTCTGTATTATAAATTTTTTTGTTTTTATTTTTTATTTGTTATTTTGGTTAATTTTAACTATCTGCACAAATCGCGCGATGAATGATTCCGCAAACTGAATTGTCGCGATTCCTGTAACCGGCCGGGGGGGGGGGGGCGGAAAACCAACTGCCTCCTGTAACCAAATAGGTTGGGATATATATCAGTTTGTTAGAGGGGGGTCTGGGCAGCCCCCCAGTCTTTAAAAAATAAATTTAAAGTAAAATTTAAAAAATTTAAATTTTATAATTTTTATGGGTTGATGGATTGATTGCGCCAGGCAAGCTGGCTGAAAAGACTAAATTCAGTGTGTAGAGGTTTCAAGTGCTCTCTATCCGCGAGTCTTCACATTTGGCTGCAAACCGGTCTAGAGCATGCTGAAAGTTCGTGCGAGAAGACCCAAGGAGGACAAGGTCGTCAAGCAAAGAGCAACCTCTCCACCAGGCAGTTGCCCATACAAACGCGCTCATCGCCTCGGCTGCCCCTGTCTATCCAGTCCATAAAGATAATGAACCAGAGGGGCGACAGTACGCACCCTTGGCGGAGTCCAACACCCACTGTGAACGGTCTTGACTTAATGCCAATTATCCGGACACACATCTCAGAGCTTTCCTACAGAGACATGATAGCAACCAGTAATTGCCCATTCACTCCATACACTTGCAACACTTGCCAGAGCTTCTCCCGAGGAACTCTGTTATATGCTTTTTCGATGTCCACAAAGCAAGCGTAAACATCTTTTGCATACTCCCAGGATTTCTCAAAGATTTGCCTTACAGCAAAGATGTGATCCGTCGTGCTTCCGGCCAGGTCGGAAACCACACTGCTCCCCCGACAGTTTGGAGTTGACTATTTCCCGACTTCTCTTCTCCAGACACTTAGCGTACACTTTCACAGGAATGCTGAGAAAAGAGATGCCTCGATAGTTGTTGCAATCTCTCCGATCTCCCTTTTTGAAGATAGGGATCACAATTCCTGTCTGCCATTGCTTAGGGGCCTGTCCTGATATCCAAGCAACCAGACACACTCGAGTCAGCCGCAGGATACCATCCTGATTTAAGGCCTTTAACATCTTGGACCAGATTTCATCATCACCTGCAGCTTTGCCAGTCTTCAGGGACTTAATTGCCCATCTGACTTCTGTTTCAGTGATACTACTGTGACTATTCTACGCTCTAAGGTGCACCTCGTATGCCTCAGCTGTTGTTGTCACCGGATTAAGAAGAGATGCAAAGTATTCCTTCCACCTATGCAATATGCTCTCCTCCGTTTTCAGAAGCCTCCCATCTGAACTCCTAATAGTTTGTGATGAAAGAGACTTTTTTCCACGGAGGCGGCGCACGGTCTGCCAGAACACCTTATTTGCTGAACCATAGTCTGCCTTTAATTTCTCCCCAAACTTCTCCCAGGCCTTGGCTTTAGCTGTTGATACTGTCTTTGCTGCTGCTTTTCGCGCCTCAGTGTACCGCACTCGACTCGAAGTTGACCTAATTGCAAGCCATAGCAAATAGACTTCCTTCTTTGCAATGACAGCTTCTTGGATTTCACCATTCCACCACGCAGTCCTTTTCTCAGCGCCCTGCGCCACACTCAGCCGCTTACGACCACAACTCATTAGAAACTTATTAGAACTTTATTACGTATTAGAAAACAGCACATTTGAAAACGAATGAGAATGAATGAGCCCGGTCGAGTTTATTAGCTTTTCAGGGTAACGACTCATTCATTCTCATTAATTTTCCGAATGTAGGCCCTACTGTTTTATAATAAGTATGGTTTTTGTCCACATCGCCTAGCCATACCTTTCACTTTACTCACTCGATAAAAGGGGCAGGGGATAAGATCTTTTCACCGGGTTTTTTGCTAAACCCACATTTTACATGATGCTCTATAACTTTCTAAATAACAGATAGGGTCTAACCCCTACCCCTACAAAATTAAAATTTTCAAAATTTACCCCTTCACCCCTATGACGCGAAATGTTTTTATTTTGATTTAGGGGACATTAAAACCAAATAATCAATATTCATTGTCCCCCCAATCTGTTCCCGTTGAGTCGTTATTTGTACCAATTATGAAGCACCCTGTATATTTACTATATATCTGCGGCCTCGAATAATGGATAACAGCAAGAACAGATGAAGGGGGAAGTTAATCCTTCATCTGTTCTTGATAACGGAGTTAATCCTTCCTTAGAATTGGATCACCCTTCTACTATAGAGGTTTTTCATTGACGTCATCAAACGTCAGCTGTCCGCCGTATTGGTGAACCTCTGCTGCTTTCCTGACTACGTAGGATTTGCGCTCGCGCTGGTGCACCAACGTGGCCCCCTTATTGTTGCAACGTCATATGAAAACTTTCCGTAGCCCACGAGAAAGACTGGCCTTGGCGCGGAAAAGTCACCTGACCATCTTAGTCCGAGTAACAATGTAACCTTCATTGTTTCCAACAAACGAAAAATTGCTGACTATTATAATCCAAGATGGAAACAATGAAGATTACATTATCATTCGCACAAAGATGGTCAGGTGACTTTTCCGCGCCAGAGCCTGTCTTTCTCGTGGGCTACGAAAACTTTCTATATACTCTCCTTACTTCGTCCTAGTTTACTCTGCAAGTATTTTATTAAAAAGCTTGGATTATTAGCCAGAAACCGCTCATTAGTAACATAACAATAATGCACAGACTTAGACAAGATTTCGCAGGAAGATAATCTCAATACGACTGCAGCACCGCACACGTGTTAAAATATGTATACTAGACGCTATTCGAAGTCGAATGAACATCCCCATTAAAAGACCCTGGCACTACCTATTACCCCTAGAAGTTTGTATAATGGATTCTGAATCACCCTTTATACCCTTAAATACGGTATGCGGCAAAATAAACAGTACTGAAATACGCATAAACATTTCATAATTTCAGTACTGTTTATTTTGCCGCATACTGTATACATGGTGTAAATGGACGACGTTTCAAAAATGTAAGTATATGTAGAGGATGAAACTCTGAGCAAAAAAGTCTAGTCGCGTTTTTCGTCTGTGGCTCCGTTAAAAGGTATAGCGCTTTAAAGTTCGGTATCGGTAAGGAATATCGGTATCGGCCAGGGTGATTCTGAAAGGTCGTGCCAATATGAAAAAGCAGGTAGAGGGTGAAATTCTGAGCAAAAAAGTCTAGTTGCATTTTTCGATCTGAGGCTCTGTTAAAAAGTTATAGCGCTTTAAAGTTTTGTGACGTCACTACCGGAAATCTATCTTGGTACAGACGCTGAGCAATGTTTAACTTAGCGCTATAACTTTTTAACGGAACCTCAGAGCGAACGCGACTAGACTTTTTTGCTCAGAATTTTACCTCTACCTGCCTTTTAGAATCACCCTGGCCAATACCGATACCGGTATTCCTTACCGATACCGAACTTTAAAGCGCATTAACATTTTAACGGAGCCAAAGACGAAAAACGCGACTAGACTTTTTTACTCAGAGTTTCATCCTCTACATATCCTTAAATTTGTGAAACGTCCTCCATTTACACCCTGTATACATTTAGGTACACTACATATTTACTGATAAAAAAAAATACATTGAAGTAAATGATGTTGATAAAAATTAAGAAATCTCACACCTCATCAAGATAATATTACAAAAACAAAATTCATAAAAAATGACAGTTGATTACAGTTAATTTACATTTAATATTAAACTTCATAAAAGACAAAAATTCAAAATTTTCAAGGAGTTAAAAAATTTTTACAATTTGAAAGCAAATAAATTTTATTCTAAATTAACACTCATTTTAATATCTGCTCACAAAAGAGATTAAATTCCTTTACTGAAATCTCTTATTTACAGAATTTTTTAAGGCACGGTTCTACAGGTTGATGCAATAATTGCGATTGTTAATCTTACTCGTTGGAACTTGGAAAGGATATTAAAAAAAATCTAGTTTATTAAGAACTAGAAGAGGTACCCGGCGTTGCCCGGGATAATTACACTTGCACAAACTTTTCCTTTCATTGTTAGTCATGAGATATTTCTCATTAATATGTCCTGCCATAACCATGAATATCGATTTTTTATCGATAATTATTATTTTTCCGAAATCTGAGGTAGACAGTGACCTTCCTCATGCTTTGAAGGTCATGTATGCGAAATTTCATCAAGATCGGAATAAAACTAGATTTGTATAAAAAACGTACAGACAAACATCCTTCTTTATATATATAGAAGATATACTATAAAACCAGTATACATGATAAAAGTAAATAAAACAACGCAATTGATTTTTTCAGCATTAACCTAATGAAAAGATTTTTCCAGGTGTTATTAATCCACCAGTTAAACGTTAAAGTTTTTTAATTTTTTATTAAGAACTTAGCTGAGTTAATCGAAGAAAGTGGCTTTATTTCAATTTTAAAAATAAGCAAAATGTAAGTTTAAAATGCTTTTATATTCATTGTACACCCAAAAAATTCTAATCACAGATTCGTTAATAATGTGAGGGTTTAAAAAGATAACATTTTATTTTTCATTTAATGAAATTAACTTAAGAAACTGACAAATTATTTTAGTTATACAATTAAACAACATATATAATAATTCTGAATACTCCTTTACAAAAGAAATGTTAAATCATCAAAAGTTAACTTTTTAATTTATAATATTACCCTAAGAAACGGGTCACTTTGAAAGCTTTAATAAATAAGCAAACATGCGTTAAATGGTTTTATTTTCTTTGTATAGACGAAAGAAATTCATATGCAGACTTGAAGTAAACTCTTTAATTAATTGATATTAAAATGAAGAACGAAAACTAAATTTAATATTGAAATATATCCGAACAGCGCCTATATTCTAATGCTATTCCTATGCTAGGGAAACCCCGAGTCCACCAATCCATTAGAACTAGTGATATCAAGAACCGGATAATACAAGATCCGGATATCCGGATCTATTTTTCGGACCTAGGTCCGAGATCCGAGATCCGGATCTATTTTTCGGACCTATTTCCGAGATCCGAGATCCGGATCTTGGGTCCAAGATCGGAGATCCGGATCTGGGGTCCGAGATCTGAGATCCGGATCTGGGGTCCGAGATCCTGATCTTGGATCCGAAATTCGGATCCTATATCAGGAAATTATGGATATGCAAATTTTATTTCTGAGAGCAGTTTATAAAAGCTTTTATTTTTTTATATCATCTATAACAACCGCCATAAATAATCTACCCTATTACTGTTTACGAAGCAGACGCTTTTTTTGCGATATGCACGCCTAATCATTAAAATTAACGGGGTAATGGAAACAAATAAAACCTCAAGACTATGCAATCAATTAAGAGTATCATTTGACGTAATGTATATTCGTAACTAATTAATAGTATTATCACATAACATTAGGAAAGTGTTTCCAACAATGCTTTCTGAGATCATCTTTATATATAAAAATTCAGGTTCAGGATGCGTCTGTAAATGTTCTAAAAACTTTTGAACCACTTATCCAATTGAGCTCATATTCGCACAATGTGTTCATTAGATTCAGAGTAAGGTTTACATGTCATCAAAGGGTAGGGGTGGGGGTAAATAATATATATCTTGGTTTATGTTTGTTTGTTTCCTCAAGAGATGGCGCAAGGGAAACTCCATCCAAATTTCATCACACAAACAAAACCGAGCAACGCCGGGTATACGACCTAGTATAATTATATATTTCCGTTGTTGTTAGTTGTTATTTTTTTTATTTTAATGAAATTAAATTTTTTTAAGTGTTTACATATACATCATGACAGGAAAAAATGTTTACAAACTAAACGGAATTGTTCTAAAAAAAAAAAAAAGGTTAATTTAATGGCGAAATCACCTAAACGGAAATGATTAATTATTTAGTAATTTTTGCAGGAAACATTTTTATATAAATTCGCAAATTTTTTTAATTATTTAAAAACAAAGATTAACAAGATATAAGGGGGAAAAAGGTTTTCCAAACTAAGCTCAGGAAGTTGGCTTAATATTGATTACCAGATTTGATCCGGACACTCAGAAAAGCAAGTTAAAAGAAAGCTTTTAATAATTAAAATTAATGAACAAAAACCTTCGACACCTTTTCTTCATTAAAGAATAGTCCTATAGGTATAAAGTGAGCTCAGATAAATGATCTTAGTGTCAAATTCAACTGATCTCCCTAACTCTTATATAGCTTCATTGTGAGAAAGGAATCATCACCGTTCTGCAATTTCTCGCGCTTTGTCGTGACTAGTCGTAAACTCTCAGTAACATTGTTTTGAAATGTAGAGTTTTGCTAGACTCTTGACTCTCATAACTCCTTCAATCTCCTTAGAATGCATTTTGAACATGATTATTGATTACACCCAGACTGATTGGTTGGCTAATCAGTCTGCCTACTAGTCGAGAGCACGTAGTTCAAGATATCAAATCCAAGTGAATAGTTAATCATAGCAAGGCTTTTTGAATAAAATCTGTTAAGCGTGGTTCCCACTGGCAGAAAACAAGAGAGCAGAAACCAGGGCGTATTTTTTTCTGCCTTTTTACTTTCTGCTCCTGCAGGTGTCCCACGTGGCAGAAACTCAAAAGGATAAGATAGCAGAAGTTTTACCCAACACAAATGCACTGCACTGAAGCCGTCGATCGATCTAAACGGTCGGCTTCGACTACACACAGTGCGTACACAGTTCGTTCAATCCTCATCAATCATCACATCGAATTTTTGCATTCAAACGTTGTTTATTCAATTTAATTTGATTAATTAATTAATTAATATATATTTCGCACCTCTTCTATTAGCGCTTCTACATCAATTTTCTTTCTCGGCCTCTTCACCTTTGTGAGCTGAGTGTCCGACATTTTTATTTTGTGAGCGAGAGAGAGAGGACGTCACTGTGACGTCACTGTAGAGATCGTTTTCTATTGGCTGAGCAATCGTTTCTGCCCTGCTTGTGCCACAAAAGTTGAACTCAACCCAACTCTAAAAAGCAGAAATTTTCATTTGGGCAGAAGAGACGAAAACGGGAAGTGACATCATAAAATTTTTCTGCTTTGTGGTTTCTGCCGTTGTTTTTACGCATGTGGGAACCACGCTTTACTAATAAAAAAAATAACAAATAAAAAAATTTACAATAATCTAGACAATTTTCAATTTTTTGTTTATAAGCGAAACTTTGAGATAGTTGTTGATTTGTTTTCTTGTGAGTTATTTATAAAGTGAAAAAAAATACTCCAATTTCATTTTCACACATTGGTCGACAATTTCTTCGGCCAACAAAATGTCTAAACAAAAGAACAATGTAGAATATAATGTAATTGTATGACGTACTAAGATCACCGTGGGAAAACTTCATTACCACTGGTGTTCGATTTGTAATGTGGCAATGGGAAATTCTCGTATGAATAAGTAAGTTTCTGTTTTCCTTATCACTTGTCATATATGACTCACACATGCAAAATAGAGCAGTTAGGAAGGTGCATTGCTTCGTGCCAGTGTGTATAAGAAAACATACCACCGAGCAGAGTATGGCAACATTTTCAGAAACTGGACCTGATGAAAGCAATATGCAAAATATGCGGTACAGTTCTTAGTTGCGGTTCTTCAACAAGCCCTTTGCTTAAACACCTCAAAAATCGCCATGTTAGCATTTCACATGCTTCAGCTGAAGAAGAAAGTTAAGAATCTGATCATAAACTAAGCTTATATAATTCTGTGAGGGTTCCCTGTTTTCTTTAAATTAGATCACTATTGGTAGGCCTACCTTTGTAAAGGTTAGTTTTTATCTTTTAAGTGTTATTGTGATAAACTAAATCTCAGTCGATTACTCTACACCCACACTTTATCCAGCCCTTCTGTCCTTTTAATTCAGAATGCGATGTTCTAAATTACTATGCTTTTGTATATGTAAAGTTTTCTGTAGTGCAAACGTGCTGCAGAAATGGATCTGCACTCTGCACGCTCTCATTTCTTTGTATATACTAGTATAGGCTAATTGAACGAGATTGGTAAGAAATTAAGCCTATAACTTAATCTTTTCAGTTTTATTGAATTAAAAATCTGTTGTGGGCACGAAGTGACTTCCTGGTACGCCTATTAATTTACATAAACACATTTTTGCTCCAATTCATTTAAAATTATTTCATTTCAAAATGAGTTACGAACTTCCAATTCTATAATAAAGTTGACAGTTACACGATTACTAAAAAATTAGTTTTTATTAATTTCAAATATTTATATACTTGAATTTATAACACTTGTTACTAGAATTTGTGAATTTTCAGTAAGTCTCACATCTCGTCTCTACTTTGGTTTCAAAAGAATGATATTCAAACATTTAGGTAAAATTGCAGAAAAATGAGTAATGTTTGTGCCACTATCAGTATATACATGTAGTATGGATACAGGCCTTAAAAACACAGAATCATTGGCATTTTGAAAGTATTTTTTGTAAACAAGAAATGAATAGTCCTGAATCACATCACATCTAACATGTAATTCCCTTAAAGTCTTTCTTTTATTCATGTCGTCACTTTGTCACTTCTTATTTCTTCATAAACATAAATATCTCTTGAAGCTGCAATTACAATCCTTTCGTATGTGCGTCATTTCCCTAAGTTTTAACCTTTGCAGTATTTTTTATTAATTCTATTACACTTGCATATTTGAACAAAAAAAGCATTCAATAAAGTATCGTATATGTCTTGTGCTGCCCACAACAGATTTTTTTTTCAAGTTTTAGAGGATTACTTCAAATTTTATTTGTTTCTAAAAATATTTCTACATTTGAAGGCGTTTTGTAATAGTTATTTTTATAATTTATTACACCACAGTTCTCGCACATCTGTTCGTAGGGAAGCCCCAGATGAAGACATGCAGACTTCTGAAAACAGACTTCTGAAGAGCATCCAATGAAGAAGTTGTTGAAATCGTGGAAGAACAACAACCGCAACCAAGCTCATCAAACACTTCATCCTCTAAAAGAAAGAAATTAGCGCAATCCACACTACAAACAGTACCAACAGCTACTCCTGCACGAGCAGAAAAAATTACTCAGCAAATTGTGAGGATGATTGCGATTGATATGCAGCCAATCTCTATAGTCGAAGACTTGGGTTTCCGTGAGCTACTGGAACTTCTTGCACCTAACTATAAAATTCCCTCCCGTGGAACAATTTCGAGACGCATTCATCTGCTGAAATCAGAAATTGAGACCACACTGAAAGCTGCACTCAAGGATGCTAGATCGGTGTCACTCACCACAGACACATGGACATCATGTAATATTGAATCCTACATCTCGGTGACTGTTCATTTTATCGATGGAAAGTGGAAGATATATTCATATGCTCTAGACACTTCTGCAATGCATGAAAGACACACAGCTGATAATCTCTCAAAACGAATAACTGAAATATAGCTGAATGGAGTTCAACAGGACACGTTGTTGCTGTGGTGCACGACAACGCTGCAAACATGGTTAAATCAATGCAAACTGTCGAAGGAGAGTGTTTCCTGTCTGCTCATTTATTGCAGCTGGCTGTCAACAAATGTTTACAAGATACTGTCATTGCCAGCATCATCAGCAAAGCTAGTTCCTTAGTTGGTCATTTTAGTCATTCTTCATTAGCAGCTGAAGCACTCGGAAAATGTCAGGAACAGCTGGGTTTGCCTGTGCATAAGCTCCTCCAATGCGTGAAAACGAGTTGGAATTCAGCGTTTCTAATGTTGGAGCGTCTCATGGAGCAAAAATCTGCAATCGCCGCAGTATTGAACGATAGAGCTGTGACACCTGTCAGGACGGCTATTGCTTTAGGCATTACACAGGAAGAATGGCAACATATTGAAAATATTGTGCAAATACTTCGACCCTTACAAATTGCCACGACAGTATTGTGCGCAGAGAAATCTGTATCCATTTCTTCTGTATTGCCGGTGATGACTAGTGTAGTCATTAAATTTCTAACAGTAAATGAAGATGACGACACTCCTCTTATCAAACAATGCAAAGAAGCACTTCTTTCTGAAATCAACAAAAGGTTTCTCGATTTTTTTAGACATAAACCAATCAGTATGGCGTATTGCGGCATTCTTAGATCCAAGGTACAAAAACTTGTCTTTTTTGCCGGAATATGTCCGTGAGGCCACAGTAGAAGCTGTGAAATCCCTTCTGCAAGACGGCAATTTCTTTCCCGAGACCATCCAACCACCAACACCTTCGGCACTGGACATTCTGCTGGGGAGGGACGACGAAATGCAAACATGTTCAGAAGAGTCAGAACGGCTTAGCTCAAGTGAACTAGAACGCTACAAAATGGAACTTCCAATTAATAGAAATGATGATGTGCTTCTCTGGTGGAAAAACAATTTTTCGCGATATCTATCCGTTGCAAAGTTTTCAAAAAAATATCTTTGCATTCCTGCTGCTTCTGCTTCATCTGAAAGAGTGTTTTCTACAGCGGGAAATATAGTTTGTGATAAAAGGAACAGACTTCATCCAGATATAGTGCAAAGTTTACTGTTTTTATATAAAAATATGGTGTAACCATAATAGTATGAGATCTTTAATTTTTTCCCATTTAACATTGTTAGTTACCCATTTTATTGCATTGCGTGGAGTTTAGTTAGATTGTTCCACGATTCCACAACAGAAACTTATTCTAATGGAAACTCTATCAAAGAGAAAGTTAGTTTAATGCTGTTTACTTTAAAGTTTAAATTAATGTTTTAAACACTAAAGTTATTTCTTAAACTTATTTGCCAGTTTGTTATGTGTGGTAAATTCAATAACCAATAATTACTAATTAGACTTAAAATAATAATTAGCAATTCTATGTTTATTTGTAGTTATGCATTTCCAATATTATCCCTTATTTGAAATAAAAGAAAAATCAAACATTTTGTCGCTTTATTTATTTATTTATTTATTTATTTATTTATTTATTAATTAGGTATAACACATCGGAGCTCATCTAAGATCTGTATGGAGATAAACCGACAAGTTAGGTCTTAGGGGGCTCCATGATACAAATTACAAAGGTGAAGTAGTACAATAAGTACAGAGTGAAATTAAAAAAATAAATATGGGATTAATGTCAGTTGGATTAAAAATATTAGGGTCTAAGGGATTAATGTCAGTTGTTAGAAGACCAGGACTGTTTAAATAATGAATATATAATATATATAAAGTTGCAAATCATCAATTATTTAGGCCTAATTGAAATTTCTTAATAAAAGTTTGACACATTTTTTGTTCTCAAAACTGTTCCTTTTAAATAGTCTCATTTAAGGTAATTATTTGTAGTGTTGAGTATTCGATGTTCGTTCGATTCCACTTTATAACGTGTCTCAAAGTCAAAAGTCCCTAAACTCCCTAATTCCCTATGTCCCTAAACTCCCTAATTCCCTACGGATCGCTTTAATTATTCAACAATCAAAATCATCATAAAATAAACTCAACTTTAATTTAACAAATCTTTAGTCTTCGTTTTAGTTAGAATTGTACATAACCCCTCAATCTGTATGGACTATTGCGATTTTGATAGCCTAGTCCTGTTAAGTTCTAATTAGTCTTACTTACTACGCATCCAGTGAAAGGATCCGAGATCCGAAATCCGGATCCGATATCCGAGATCCGAGATCCGAAATCCGGATCCGATATCCGAGATCCGAGATCCGAAATCCGGATCCGGATCCAACGGACATCACTAATTAGAACTGCTTCAAGGTCACGACTAGAGTGCCTAAGGAGAGTGGTGACAACTCGGAACGGATTTTGATGGGTTAACGCACTGGACGTCATAATTTTCCTAAAATAGCGTGCCCTTTGCATTGCAGATATAGAAAAATTAATAGTTTTCGTTTCGTATTTCATTTTATTGTGCAAGTATTTTAATTTTTGCTAATAAAATTGCATTATTAAAGTTTAAAAGATGTGGTTTTATTAGATCCGCTGTAAAATTAACGATTGAAGTGTCCAAGAGGGAAGGAGGGAAAATGTTTTTTCATAATAAAGAAATTATTTTATTGCTGTTCATAAAAATGTGAATCTCACCAAATAAAGTGATTTTTAATGATATTATAATAAATAAATATTTCAAGGAATGTTAAAAAAGTTTTAATTTTTATAATTTTTAAAGTTTTATATAATTTCAGGGAATTTTTATACAAGAGTCATTCAGGCACAATGAGTAAGATTTTTATCTTGATAAATTTAAAACAAACCCTGAAACCAATAGTAAAAATAACTATAGTCACCGCCCCATACAAAAGAAAAAAAACAGACAAATGTTACCATGAAGAAGATAATAATAATAAACACTTCCTGTCTGTAAACCAGAAAACGAGAAATATCATTACACATCATCCACAAAAAACCTATGGCCCACTTAAGAAATAACACAAAAACATTTATTAAACATCTCATAAAGTAACATTTAAAATTGGAAAAAAAATTAAAATAAATAAAAAAAGGAAACTCGAGAAAATTTGGTTAAAACTTTCTATTATCTTAATAAATAATGATTAAATACGGAAAATAAGAGTTATTAAATAAAAATGAACAAAAAATAATAATTAACAATTAACAAAATTATTAATAAATAATAAGTAAAATCAAAATAAAACTATAAAATCAAATAAAAGCTGACGTTTCGGATAGAGACTATCCTTTATCAAAGCAAAAAGGATAATTCTCTAAAGGCAATTAGAATATTAGAGAATTATCCTGAAGTTATGAAAAAAGACAATCGACAATCGAACAGTAAAGTGTACATTTGTTAGGATGGGACGAAAGCAGCGCTTTCACAAAGCTTATCGAACCAGAATAAATTCCAAATGAAATACACTGAGGTAATCAAGAAGCCTAACTAACCCAACCAGTCTTCCATATTATACAAAAAAGAAAATAAGATCGACGATTGACAGAAACAAAATACAAACGAAAAAAAAATACAAGGAGAAAGAAGATTATGCAATCTTCCAGTACCCGGGAAAGAGACGTTGCTAATATCTTCAAAATTGACGTCAAGAACGTGCCTCGGTTTACGATACTTCGTATGCCAGTTCATATTCAATGAGTTCTTCAGTATTCCATTCACAAGTTTATTATCGTGAGTCTTCATCTTCTGTATCATAATCAAAAGGAGATCCTGTACAAACTTACCGATATGGGCTATGTTTAAATCGAGGTGGATGGATTGGTTTTCCACCGTCCTTCTGTCCAGCTGGGCAATGGTCCTCAGGATAACATTCTGGAATGACTGTAGTTAACTCCATTTGGTTTTACAGATAGTCGCCCACGCAGGCATGCCATAGAGGAGTATGGTCCGGACAATCGATTTGTACAGAAGTAGCTTGTTGTCAATGCTGAGGGCGCTGTTGCGACTCATGAGAGCTATGATACTGTACTTAGTCCTCTTCGCTTTGTTCAGAGTATAGGACATATGCCGGTTCCATGAGAGTCTTGAGTCAATAATAACTCCCAGATAATTGTAGTTGTCCACCCAGTCCAGTTTCTTATTGAACAGAACAAGAGAATCTGGGGGATGCTTGAGCTTCTTATTGAGGTACAAAGCCTTGCACTTTCCGACGTTAAGGTTCAACTTCCAGCAGATAAACCAGTCTTCGAACTTCTTCAAGGCGCACTGCAGCTGGGTGATAACGTGAGCCGGCTTGTGTGCCCATGTCATAATGGCTGTGTCATCCGCATAAAAATACAGATTACAATTATCGGGTTTCGGGAAATCATGCACAAAGTACAATACTCATTTCCAAAAAAGTTGGGACAGTGCAAAATATATAGAAAAAACAAAAAGGGATGATGTAACAAAACTTTCTCGCGAATACAAAATAGCAGATACGTTTATGAAATGATATAAATATACTGTGTGCACCAAAACATTTTGTATCGTGGCCGGGACGTTCATTTTGAATGGGGGTGTTGCAACACGTTCCAAAATAGTAGGGACATACGCTGTAGAAAGCGCCGTTAGTAGTGGAACCTTCCGAATTGTTCGGGAATAATCTAGAATGATGATGTCGTACTACATTCCGTATAAATAACAGTTGCCATCCGTCGTTCAGGTAACTTATTCGGAACGAAGGGTCGAGGCAAGCCAGTTAGCGAAGATCTTCGTGTTCGAATCATTCAAGAATTCACAAACAACGTTTCTCAGCGTGCAATAGCCAGAAGATTTAACCTGTCATCATCTACCGTACATAATATTATCAAGCGCTACCGAGATAGTGGTGAGATTACAGTTCGGAAAGGCCAAGGTAGAAAACCTATTCTGAATACTCGAGCTCTTCGGATCCTTCGACGTCACTGCGTCACTCATAGGAATGCTGCGATTACGAACATAGCCACGTGGGCCCGCGATTTCTTCGGGAAGCCATTATTGTTGAATACTGTAAGCCGGTGCATCCACAAATGCAAACTTAAGTTATACTGTGCACAACGGAAGCCATACATCAACAAACGACAGCAACGTCGCCGAGTGATATGGGCTCGAGCCCATCGCAATTGGTCCTAAGCACGCTGGAAGAACATATTGTGGTCCGATGAATCAACCTTTACGATTGTTTACGGAAATGATGGACGCCGTACACTCCGGACCAAAGACAAAAAGGATATTCCCGCGTGCTACAGGCGTTCGGTACAGAAACCACCGTCTGTCATGGTCTGGGGCTGTATTAGTGGACATGGGGGAGACTTGCACATCTGCAATGGCACCGTCAATGCTGAAGCGTATATACAGATCCTAGAACAAGCTATGGTGCCATCTAAGAGGCGCCTGTTTGGACGACGTCAGTGTATATTTCAACAAGACAACGCCAGACCGCATGCAGCGCGCATAACTTTTGCATGGCTTCGTCGGCAGCGCATTCGTATGTTGGATTGGCCCCCTTGCAGCCCGGATCTGTCGCCTATAGAAAACGTTTGGCGTATTATTAAACGAAAACTACGACAGCGACGACCGCGGACAGTTGAACAGCTGAAAACCAATATCCAACAGGAATGGGACATAATTCCGGTTACGGTGTTAGAAAGATTGGTGTCATCGATGCTCAGAAGATTACAGTGTGTCATCAAGAGGAGAGGTGACGCCAGACCGTGGTAAACGCCGTGCTGTTCCAACTTTTTTGGGAGTGTGTTGCACGTGCCCAACGGGAAAACCACCTGTATCTTTCTTTAAGCATATAAGATATGTGATCCCATGCCTAATTTATCGTTTATGTATTGTAATGCGTTGAAATAAACGGCAATAAAATAATCCAAACAAATGTGTTGGAGTTCTTCTTATATGTTGCACTGTCCCAACTTTTTTGGAAATGAGTATTGTAATTAAATAGCACAGGCCCGAGGACAGAACCCTGAGGGACACCGGCTTTTACAACACGGGGTGTGGGAAGATTTTCTCCAACTTTGGCTTGATAGGATTTGCCGTCAAGAAAAAATTTCGCCATTACAATCAAATCGGCAGGGTACCCGTCTCTGATCATTTTTAGACAAGGCCCTCATACCACACTTGGTCAAAAGCTTTACTGACTTCGAGAAATACCAGCCCACAGTACCCGGATAGGTTCAGGGGGGTGCTCAGGTCTTCAACGAGCCTTAATATCTGCATCGGACAAGAGTAGGCAGCACGAAAGCCAAACTGCTCTTCCCGAAAAAGGTCATTTGCTAGACAGTGATCTTGGAATCTGACGAGGATCGTTCTCTCCAAAACCTTGGACATCGAGGGTAGCAAGCTAATAGGTCGGTAGCTCGCGGGAATTGCAGGATTTTGCCCCTGCTTGGGGATAGTCAACACAATAGATTTCTTCTAAGCCACAGGGAGGTAATGATATTGGTGAGAAAGTCAATAAATTTCTTTGGGAGATTCATAAGGACGTTATTTCTCACCTTGTCTTTTTCTGGAGCCTTCTTTTTTTCAGTTTACTTATGATGTTGGCGATCTCTCCAGCCTCGATGATGTACTTTGTAAAATGCTGCGGAAGTTCATCAATATTGACAATACCTTCTTCCATACGCTGAGACATGATTTGACTCTCGGGCTTATCCTTGGTAGGAGTAACAAACTGCATTTCCAGTGAATCTGCAATTACCTGGGCCTTGTCCTGATCAGTTTGCACATAGTCACCTTGTGGAGTACATAGTGGAGGAAGCGTATCATTCTTCCGCTTCTGTAAAGCTCTGACTATACTCCAAATGGAATTGTCGCGAGCCGACAGGCTTTGAGTTTTCTTTCCATCTAGCGTCGCGAAGCTCTTCTATATCCTCTTGGACTCTTCGCACTAGCCTGTTATACTTGGTTTTGAGCCAATGTTCACGATAGCGTTGCCATAGTCTACGGGTCCTGTTTCTTTCAGAAATTAGGCGTTGTATTCCAAGAGTGAGTTGGACTCGATGAGGAGGTTTATTCTCTGATGGATACTTACTAGCTTCTATGGCACTGTTAATACATCTGGTGATGTCTTCAACACGTTGATTGATGTCCTCTGTACATTAAGCAACGTCGGGAAGCAGCTATATTCCCTAAGAATATCTTTGTAGAGCTTCCAGTCTTGATGATGTATGAGTTCCTCTCGGAAATTTATGTCGACATTGTCAAAGTTCAACGCCATAGGCTTGTGGTCAGAAGAAAGGTTATCAATCGTGAAGATATTGTACGGTTTAAAGAAACCCTTCAAGAGCGAGATGTCCAAAATGTCACTACTAGGGGAGTGGTCGCAGCAGTAGATGTCCTCCACAGGTCCAGCAGCGATGATATCATCTCTACCTCATCTTACAATAGAGAATCATGCCGTGGTAATTCTGCGTTCTCGAGTTCCAGCTTGGATGTTTGGCATTTAGATCACCAGCCAGGAACTTCACTTCACCACAAGAGACGTCATTGTTTATGATGGAGACCGATTCCATACCTGCATAAGACTTGGAGACTAATTCTTGGTGTTGAATTCCCTTCTTAATGATGATCGTAGCGCTCTCAGAAGAACATCTTGCAGCATTTGAAGCAATTCGATCCTTACGGTACACACATTAGCCAGAAATGAGACCTTTGATTAATGATTTATTGTAAGGTAAGGATATGACTCTCCCTCTATTTTTAGTCCGGTTGAGGGTAGTGATATTCAAAGGTCTCAATTCTGTTTTTAAATCTTTTAATATTTCGTTACCTTTTATCAATCCCAACCAGACCAGGCATATATTACCTAACCTAAAGGACCAAATTCCACTACTACAGAAATCAGGAATATACGTAGCCAGATGTTCCCAATGCCCCATGATGAACAAAGGACAAACTTTCCGTAATATTGAAACAAGATTCGAAGAACACATGAGACACACAAGATATGGTAGAGTCAAACACTCTCTAGATACCGGGCATGAATTCTTATTAAACAATGTAAAACTTATTGAGTCAATAAACAAGAAACGCCTTCTGGACGCCTTCGAAAGCTTAGCCTTTAAAAAAACAGATAAAAAATTGTTACTCAACTTAGATAGGGGCCTTATTAGCGAATCACCATTGATCAAATGGGCGACGCACTTACCCAATCAATAAATTTCAGTTGGATCTTTTGGTCTTGATTGGCTTCCGTTCGTTATAAATACTCAGCATGTTCTCTCAAGTTCTCTCAAGAAGCTCTTTGGCTGCTGAATGATGAAAGCAGAGCTTTCAAAAAGCGCTTACAAACTCAGGTTGTATTTTTTCATTTTATTTTCGGTCCTTTTCTTTTTATGTTTGTTCAATTCCTGTTTCATTGTGGAAAAAGAGTTTTATTTTATTCTTAAGTTAATCATCGCCATTATCCACTTAAGATTTTTAGACAGTCCTTTTTAGAAGTCGGTAAAAATAAGAATCAAATTTATATAATTTAGTGTATAAATGGAATATTTAATAATTTAGAATAGCTACATTTACTTACTTAGGATTTTATTTGTTTTTTTTTAAACTGTATTTAGTTTAGTGCTGATTTTTTTAATGTTAATAGATATACACTGAAGAGCCAAAACATGATGATCACCATTAGCCTTGTGATCGTCTAGGCTAAACTAAACCATTCGAGGAACCATATTTTTTCACTTGACCTATGTTAACAAGGAAGTTTTTAATGGACCATAATGATACTATTAAACCACGTACCTCTGAACCAATTCATATTTTCATTACTTTTACTTTCATAACACATAATTCCAAGTTGTTTGATATATTACATGCCATATCTTAGCACTGAAGGTTCCAATGAACCATAATGGTTCCACTGAACCAGGTGCCATTCAACCAATTTCGACTATCATTAATTTTAGATTAAATTCGTTTATGACACATCATTCCAACTTGTTTGATAAATTACATGCCATATTTTAGCATTAACAGTTCCAATGAACCATAATGGTTCCACTGAACCAGGTGCCGTTCAACCAATTTCTAGTATCATTAATTTTATGTTATTTTCATTCATAACACATCATTCCAAGTTGTTTGATGTATTACATGCCATATATTATCATTGAAAATTGTTGAGGGTGTCATAAAGGTACAATTTGAGCACATGCAATTATATCGATTAAGACAATCTTCAAATTGGTTCATGCGTGGAATCATAGTATCACTTGGAGAAAACAGTAATTAATAATGCACGTCACCACAGAATTCTGATGGTGGAGGATTCTGCAAAGTGAATATGTGCGAAGTATCGAGTGGCGAGCAAGATCTCCGAATATGAGCTTGATTGAGCATGCATGGGAGAAAACGTAAAATAATATTGTTTTATTTCAATGCATGTATTATTGAAATCTTTTATTTTTTCAGTTCGAGTTGTGTGATATACTACTTGCTATATCTTATCATTGAAGATTTTTGAGGTTGGTCATGGGTCACAACAATTTCGGATACACTCCAGCAGGTACCCTGAAACTCCTTACTGTTTTTTTACTGTCTTTTTTTTAATTTTTTTAAAGTCTGGGGGGCTGCGGCCCCCAGACCCCCCCTCTAACGAACTGATAAATACCCCAACCTATTTGGTTACTGGGGGCAGTTGGTTTCCCCCCAGCGGGTTACAGTTTTCGCGACAATTCAATTGGCACTGGACATTCAATTTCTTGGCATACATCAGTTATACCAGGTATATATAATTACTCGGCGCAGCCCCCCAGTATTTAAAAAAAAAATTCACTCCGAGCAAAAAAACCCAGTAAAAAACAGTAAGGTGTTTCATGGTACCTGCTGGAGTGTATCCGAAATTGTTACCGCCGTTGTGCTGTGGTCATGAGGGTACTATTAGAGCACGTGCAACTCTATCGATTATAACCATTTTCAAAATGGTTCATTCGCGGAAACATAGTCATCAATAGTCGAAAAGATTAATTAATATCAGCTTCTAACTCGTCATTACGATTTGTTTGATGTACAGGATGTTTCTGAACTATCTCTCCTAATGCACATGTTTCTTACTTAAAGACTATTAAAGATTTTAACGTGAAATTTTTTATTCACAAAGAAAAACTCAAACAGTTTTTTACCCCGCGTAGGTTGATAATGAAACACATGGTTGGCGCGTGGTACCATTGTTGGTGCGTCGTTTTATTTTTCGCGAGACGCACTAAACAACGGCGAGTGTTCAGAAAAAGCACAATGCGTGTTTTCGCTTGCAGAATTTAATTCGATGATTACCGTTCAGCGAATGTCCAAAAAAAAGTTTAAAAAGTTTCCTTCAATTCATAAGTCAATTAAGCTACGGCATGAAAAATTTTTAAACACCGGCAGGCTGTTACACAAAAAGGGTGCTGGTAGACCTTCAGTGGCACCACAGAGAGTAGAAAAGGTCAGGGAGGCGTTCGTTCATAGTCCTCGTAAGTCACTTCGCCAAGCGGCTCGTCAACTGGATATGCCAATGACATCCGTACGTAAAAAAGTGAAGCATGCCTTCGTCTTACACCCTATAAGATCATGCATGAACTGAAGCCGGATGACCGACCGAAGCTCAAGAAGCTTGTTGAGGATATGCTCTAAAAATCGGTAATGATTCCATCTATCTTGAGGACATTTTGTTTTCTGATGAGGCAACATTCCATACTTCCGGAGCAGTAGACTGACACACCTGCCGCATTTGGGGCTCACAAAACCCCCACGTTCTAAGAGAGCATATACGAGACAGCCCAAAGGTTACTGCTTGGTGCGGTTTAATGCATGATCGAGTAATCGGACTTTTCTTTTTCACTGAAGACACCGTTACCGCTGCAACCTACTTAGATATGATGGAGAATTGCCTGATTCCACTGCTGGAAGAACTGCAGCCCTACAAAGTCTACCAACAAGATGGAGCACCTCCTCACTGGGGCCTTCAAGTTAAGCAGTGCCTTGATACGAACTTTCCAGGAGGATGTATTGGAAGGGATGGGCCAATCCCTTGGTCCCCTCCCTTACCCGATGCAAACCCTCTGGATTTTTTCTTCTGAGGATATGTGAAAGACAGCGTACAAGACCAACGTTGATGACATTGAAACTCTCAAGAACAGAATATCTGAAACCATCGTTGAAATCACCCCCGAAATTCTAGCCCGAACATGGAAGGAAATCGAGTTTCGCTTTGACGTCCTTCACGCCATAAATAGGGGGGAACATTAAAATTTATTACGGCAGGCTAGGAAACTTTTTGAGTTTTTCTTTGTGAATAAAAAAAATCACGTTAAAATCTGTAATAGTTTTTGAGTAATAAACATATAAAATACAGGAGATAAATTAGAAACACCTTGTATTACTTACTATATCTGCTCATTGAAAAATGCTAGGTGGGTTCGGTAATGTACCATTTGTGCACTTGCTACTGAACCGATTTAGATAATATATATGTTTGGTTCGTGTTATGACGAAAACAGATTTTGAATATCTTTCATAGCTTTGCAGAATTAGTTACGGTCAGTCAGACAGACAGATACGTATCCCCACAGTGATAGCATAAATTACCTTTCGGTATCTAATAATCAGAACAGAAAGCAGAGAGTTAAAAAACTGCATAGTTTCGGGTCACACTACTGCCTTTTCTGGCTACATGCTACTGATGGCAAAGTAAGAAATGGGTATATTTATGTTGCTCGACTGTGTAAATAGTGCAGGATGACAGTAATATTAATCCTAAATATAAATAAAAATAAAAATATAGTTACTTATTCAGCGTGCACTGCATTATATTTTGCCCATATTTCGTTCTTGCATCGCATGAAATTAACCATTCGTTTGGAGTAATAAAGTATTTCATCTTTTCCCATGCAGGTAGCGCATTTATATTTAATAACATAGCATGATATATAATCCCATTAGAATCAGGTAACAATAATCCCTATAATAAAAGCATAAAAATTCAATAAAAAACGGACATAGAGAGAGAGAGAGAGAGAGAGAAGAGAATTAAACACAATTATCTTGAAAACACAAGTTTGAATCATAGTAATAAAAATATAACTCGTTTCGGAGAGAGGCTGTTGAAAATGAAAATAACAGAAAACATTCGTCCAGATTTCAATTTCAGTCCATTCTGAATCCAACTGAAGAGCTTATTTCCAAAGTGTCTTAAATCCAAAATTCTTATTTTTCAATATTTTTACATTACATGATTTGTTATGTATTCATGCATCATGCAAGAAAATATTATGTTTCTATAGGTTATTATTCCCATGTTTAAAAGTTCGTGAAAAAGTTCTTTATTTCCAACATGTCTTATATCCATTTGGCCAGTCGACTGACTCGCAGACATCACATGACTCATCACGTCTGCTCCATTGTTATACGAGTAACACGACTCGTATGTTGGACACAACTGATGAGTAACGGCATATACATGATGTTTCATAAATACTCTTACAAACTCTTAGGGGAGGTAGTAAGGGTAATTCTAAGCAAAAAAGTTCATATAAACATGGGGTCCGAATTTGAATGCTAACTGAGATACGAACAGAAATAAAAATGCCTCACCAGAATCAACATGTTAATAACTCAGGTTCTATAAGATCTTGGATGATAAATATTGGGAGAATAATAAGACACATAAAAATCCGTATACCGTTAAAATTTGATCGAATTCCAACGAGTAGTTTCCGAGTTACGCACTCAACATCGTAACACGCATCAAGTGCTGGTTACTACTCGCATGTGAGGACTATGGTATCTTATTGTAAACATAACATTTCCTGTACAGGTAGATAGTTATTTACCAATACATCGAGTTTTTGGACTATTGCGTAAAACTGAGGAAGGGCTTTTGCTAAGAGGTTATCTTATAATATTTCAAAATGTTGGGATAGTATATGTAACTGGCACGACTGGTTTCTTTATGATTGGAAAATTTCTGCCAGAGAACATATTAAATCCAAGATGAACTTCAAGATCTCAGCACTGAAACGCATTGAGATAAAACGTGGCAAAGTGGCTTGTCAAAGAAATGGATCATCTGCCAAAACATGAAATATTGGAACATAAAGTAAAGGAGGTGAAGTCAAGACACATTAAATTGCTTTTAAATAATCTAGCTTATTAATGTATTTGACCTTATCTCCTTACTTGGTAACTTGCTCATGTGTAATCGAACACCATCCGGCAATGCCTTTTTGGCAGATAATATTATTGTCAGCAACTGAAAAAATGGTAAATGACATTTCGCCTGAAGATGAAGACTAAATGATACGTTTTATTTTATTAGCAAAACGTAAAACATCATTTATGTTAATAAAACTTTATAACTAAATATTTCATTGGTAGTATTATTCTTTTTTCTTTACTTATAATCTCTTTAAATGATTATTTTAATTTCAAAACGTTTTATCTCTAGGACATCTGACACTGTTTTTACCACTTTTATTAGTGTAGGATTTCAATAAGTTTGGGTGAAGATAGACAATACAGTTATAAATCATAATGCATAATAATTAAAACTCTATCTCAAAATTTTTTATTTAAATATAAAAAAACGCGATTTCCAGAATTTGGCATTTCTTCGATTTAAAACACTTTGGAAATAAGCCCTTCAACTGTGTATATGATATAGTTCAGTAGAGAATCAGAAGTGCAATAAAAATTAATTATGAAGTTGTGCAAGATATTTGATTCAAACAAGGAAACAAAAATATACTCTCATTTTTATAAAAACTCTCTTTGGATAGCTCGGAGGATTTGGAGTTTAATTAGCGAGTTTTCAGCTGGTTGCGATTAAACAAGAGCATTTGTACACCACTTAGCCAACAAATACGCACTTTAATATTTAATTGGATTTCTTTTTCACTTTGATGACCTTACGCATCTGCCATAGCATTGAGTTCAGAGGATTAAAAAAAATAAAACGTGGTTTGGGTTATATAACATTTTGTTAATTACATTTAAGTAAACACACACATTGTGGCAGCAAAATAAATTATTCCAAGCTTAAACAGCATAAAAAGTGTGTCTACAAATGCAAAAAAGTCTACAGAAATTTACATAAAAAGTATAAAACGTGTATATATACATACATGCACAGAATATGCATGCATATATATCTATGTAAGCAATGTAAATTAAAAAAAAAGAATATTGAATAGGAGAGAGGAGGCCGTAACCTGGTGGGCTTTCACTGAAACAACTTCTGTGAAGTTAAGCAACATCAGGCACGGCCAGTGACCATCCATGATTCACGATCAGCCCCCCCCCCCCCGGCTGCTGTGACCATCATACAGCAGTCGTTAATCCAGGTTCATCCAGGGACCAAACTTGTCGATATTAAGCCATACAGGCCCTGGATGGACGTATTGGATTATCAATACTAATACTAATCTTAAAAGAACTAAAAAAAAAGGCGAGAACCTCATGCGCGAAACACAGCGCATATTATTACGCTCAGTGGGACAAAACATTTTGTTTATCCATTTCTGCTGAAAAAAAACAAACATTCACTTGGTAAGCTTTTCGCGACGAATCATATAAGAAACAGTCGAGGCAGGATGCCAAAATCAGCGTTAATAGTACGTGAAATAAGCACGCCATGGAAACTTTAATTTTACCTCAGCAGGAGGATAAACTTGCGGGAGGTTAAAAGAAAAGCAAACAAATCCACTGTCGGGGAGTTCGATCAGACGTCATAGCTGCATATCAATGATTTTTCAATTGCATTTAATGGTGAATATTGAGTGGATGTCTAGTACTGCAGATATCAATATCTTATATTGAATTTTATATTTTATATATATATATATTGAATTAGTTATACACCGATGTCTGGATTTCTTTTCCGATGTATAGATTGATTGTTGTAATTTATTTAATTATACTTGTCGCAAAATTTACTTTTATGATTTTCATGTAGTTGGTTTATTAATGTGGCAACTGTGTTCTTACCATCGCAACTAATTTCCTCAATCGCATGAATAGATGCCGTTTAATTGTTAGCAAATAATAATTTTTGTCTTTTTTTTGTTCCTTACAGGTTTATACCTCTTGCACTTTCCTCCACTCTAATCACTTCCTGTGCAGCTAAGGAGTCTGATCGAGTTTTCGGCCAGTGGATTTGTTTGCTTTACTTTAAATCTCCCGCAAGTTTATCCTCCTGCTGAATTAAAATTGTAAGGATCAATGGCGGGTTTGTCATCTACTCTCGACTCTCTTCTATACTTATTCACACATTTATGTAATGCTGCGGGGAGATGTTCCTTTTTTACATTTGCCAAATTAATGGTTTACTTTCCGGCAGTAGTAGATAAATAGAAAGCATATGCCCATTTTTAACTTCTCTTTTTTAGATTTCTACTAGCACAGGACCCGGCGTTGCCCGGGATAATTATATTTGTAGGTAAACAGAACAATAACAAAAAGTTAAATTATAACTGCAAATTGGTTAAATAATAACACAATCAATTCAACACAGAGGGAAAGGGCTATCCATTCTAATGTGAGAAAAATCCGAAAGGCAGAAATTCTAGGTGATATACCGGACTTTATTTACCTCTTGTTGACTTGCCTCAGATTAAAATGGTATCCATCTTCATCACCGGGGAACAAAACAGAATACTTCAGGCCCAAGTATTTCTTGCCCTTGACGTAGAAGCTCTTTTACCCTCTTACTCTATCTGAAATTCCCGTTGTTCAGATGTTTCCAAGGCCCGTATACATTTTTCTGTTTTAGCTGAAGAGTTACTTGAGCAGTACTCTTTCTTTTTCTTTTCTTTCCAGACACACAAATTTTTGCCAGTCTTCTGCATGTTTGCCAGACTCCTTTTCGTCGTCAATAGACGCTGCCTTATATATGTCCTGTCACTGCATCGTCATTTTATGCTCATATTAATAATTCTTGGAAACGACGTTCAATCATCGCATTACCATTATCAGAGATTCCGAAATATTCAAATTCACGCAGAATATAGTCAAAATAAATTTTCTGAAATGTTTGGATCTAGGTGATAACCCCAGTGCGTCTTTTATTTTTTGATTAAATTTTGAAATATCTTAAAAATAAACATATGAAAACGCTCAGAAATAATACAGTAAAAATTCCTAATGAAAATTCGAAAAAATATTTTATACAGGCTCACGATGTATAGGCTTCTCCAAGTATGCCACTGCTAGTCTAAATAATTTCTTAGTCACGTAATCTTACTTTGGATGTACACTTGATGTTGTTGCAATTCCCACTCTTCCTTTAATATCTTGAAAAAAAATTTGGCTATTCATCACTTTGTGTATCACAGAAGTCTCAGATTCTTCTATTTGCTCAATACAGCACGGAGCTAAAGGAGTGCGTCCTCTGCTGTCTTTCCACTCTTTTCCAATAGTCTGCTAACTCTCCATTATTTCCAGTAACTGGTCATTTTTAAAGAGTATCAAAGAGTTACAAAGAAATTGTTTTGTACTGAGAACTCTCAATTCTAGGAAAAGCCTGAAAAAAAGGAATTCTATGCATTTATACAAATTGAAATATATCTACATTGCACAAACTTTTCCTTGCATTGTTAGTCATGAAATATAAATTTTTGGTCCGTTCAAATTGTTTGTGAATTGCGTGTTTTTACCATCTATATATATAAAGAAGGATGTTTGTGGGTGGGCGGGTGGGTCTGTTTGTCTGTATGTTTTTTATACAAATCTACGGTTTTATTCCGATCTTGATAAAATTTCGCATACATGACCTTCAAAGCATGAGGAAGGTCACTGTCTACCTCAGATTTCGGAAAAATAATAATTATTGATAAAAAATCGACATTCATGGTTATGGCAGGGCATAATAATGAGAAATATCTCATGACCAACAATGCAAGGCAGAGTTTGTGCAAGAATAGGTATCAACAATGGTATCAGCACGCAATTCACAAACACACTGCATGAATTAACAATATATATCTCATGACCAACAATGCAAGGCAAAGTTTGTGCAACAATAGGCCCATTGTGTTCGCATCAACAATGGTATCAACGCGCAATTCACCAATAACAATGAGCACAGAATGATGAAGTAATGTTAAAGCAAGCTTTCCAAGAATTATAACAATGAACATAAAATGATGATGTAATATGGATAAGTTTTAATCTGTAACAATGCATAGAATTCCTGTTATTCAGGCTTTTCTTAGAAAATAGAGAGTTCTTAGTACTTAACAATTTCTTGATAATCTTTAAAAATGATCAGTAACTAGAGATAATGGAGAGTTAGCAGACTATTGAGAAAGAGTGGAAAGACGACAGAGGAAGCACTCCTTTAGCCTCCGTGATGTACTTAGCAAATGGGAAGCAAGTAAATAGAAGAATCGGCGACTACTAGACTGCACAAAGTGATGAATGGCCAAGTTTTGCTTCAACACATCGAGAGAAGAGTGGAAATTGCAACAACACTAAGTATACATCTGAGGTAAGATTACTAGCAGAATTTATTTAGACTAGCAGTGGCATCCTTGGAGAGGTCCAGCACCATTGTGAGCCTTTAAAAAGATTTTTTTCGAAATTTTCATTAAGAATTTTTACTGTATTAATTCTAAGCATTTTCATTTGTTTATTTTTAAGATATTGCAAAATTTAATTTAATTTTTTGAGATTATTCTGTTTACATCCAAGTGTAATTATCCCGGGCAACGCCGGGTACCTTTGCTAGTTATTGATAAATATTGTTGCACAAACTTTGCCTTGCATTGTTAGTCATCAGAAATTTCTCATTATTTTGCCATGCTATCCTCATGTATATGGATTTATTTTCGATAATTATTACTTTTCCGAAATCTGAGGTAGACAGTGACCTTCTCCATGCTTTGAAAGTCATGTATGCAAAATTTCATCAAGTTCGGAAAAAAACTGTAGATTGTATAAAATGCAAACCCACACACCCACCCACAAACAAATATATATATATATACAGGGTGTCCGGCAAATAAATGGTAAATAATCATACACGTGAGAGAACATGTATAAAGAATCATTTTTATTTCTATGAAAATGGTGTCGCAAGCCAACCCCCACAGAGATACTAGGGTTAAAGTATGTTGCGCTGCCTGATTGTTGGCATCCCACGAGCAACTAGGCAATGTGGTGCAGCCTACACCTGTTCAAGAGATGTCAATGTATGCTCGAATGGCTGCCCCTGTCACTGAAGGTCGTGGCACACGTATTGATTTGCATACATTTACACAATCAGGACCATTTCACAAATAAGCTTACTACCTGAACCCTCACAAACGGGATCGTTGATGCAGTTATTAAGAGCCCGTGTGTACTGAGATCTATAGGCTCCAATGTGGGCTGTTTTCTCACATTTATGAACATTTATTTTAGGACACCCGTATATATATATTGATTTTTTTTGCATTACGTACGCATGTATATTTGCATATTTATGTATAATTTTATGTATAAATATGTATGCATATTTCTTCTGTATACCGTAAAATCTTGAATACACGCCGGGTATTCAAATACACGCCAGTCTCAAATAAAAGCCGGGTGGAGTGTAAGAAATAGATTAAACGCTGGGTCTGAAATAAACGACGGGTTTTTTCGGGTCATCTTTCAAATCGACAGCAGCACGGAAAGACCCTGAACAATATATATCCGTTCCAATAGAAATATATTGCTGAAATTACGCGATTCTATGCGGGAATCAGAAACCATTACCTTGAAAGAATTCGAAGATGATAAGGAACTTTATAATTATGAGGCAGTTATCTCCAGTGATTCCGCCCTGAATGCCGGGTCTCGATTAATCGCCAGGTGGTTTCGGACCATTGAAACAAATAGACGCACGGGCGTGTATTCATGATTTTACGATATGTATGTGTATATTGTGTAACGTGCCTTTTCGTGGCTTGAAAAACGAAGACCGTTTTTTTTGCTTATTTTTGGCCCTTTTTTGGCCGATCGTAAAGTTTTGTTAACTAATCTAGTAAATTGGCCTACTGGTAAGTCTATTTACGCGACCGCAATCTTTCAGCTCTAACCCATGCTCTTGTTCGAGGTGTGGTTTTATCTTTGGCAAATCGACCGACGGTCAGTGCTTTTCTGTACCTTTTTTTTCTTTCCTAATTAATGGAAGGCTCCAATTTGGCTTCGTATTTTTTTGGGAGGTTAATGTGGCCCCCTCCTGTGTAACGAATGCAAGGGTTCACTCGACGCTCTCTGAGGCGTTTAGTAAAGGATCGGTACTGCCTAAACTTCCTATGGAAGTGAGTTTAAACACTAAAATATTTAAGTCTGGCCAGACGCAATCTAAACGGGAATATTTGCTTGGAGGCAGTTACCCAAATCGATAAGACTTATATTAGAGGTGCGAAAATAAATTCCCCTTGAAGTCTTTTATACGTTTTTTTCTTTTTCCCGGAGCTAAATAATTTGGAAATTTACTTCCGTTCGATAAGGAAATATCCCTGAGCACACCAAAACTGATTCGTGTTTTTTTTAATGGCCTAGATAAAGGATTACAGGATTGAATTTGGGTACCAGGTAAGAAACAATTATGGGCTTATTTAGATATAATTCCGAAAAATATATTTTTTTGTCTTATTTTGTTCACTCGAAATGTGGTTGAAACAATACGTAAATGAATTTTCCTGAAAGAAAAGTATCATTTATTTGCTAAGATTTTCTAGACACTAACAATTACCAAGAATGGGTAGATTAAATTAACTCATTCTTGGTTGACAATAATTTTCTTCAAATTTTTCTTTGCTCGTGGAGTCAAGCATTTAAAATTTTTTTTTTTGAACATTGTTTTTAATTTACCGCGTGGCGTTCGCAATGTCGTGCTACCTCGAGCGTTGTTTCATACGCATGCGTAAAAGAAAAATTGTTAATTTTTTGGGTTTTTTAGTTTCCTTTTTGCATTGGCAGTTTTTAGTTTGGTTCGGTGGAGACAACAACAGCGGACAGGCTCGTCCGCATTTATTAGTCTTCTCCTTCTTTGGTTGTAGTTGGAATTGGACCGAAACATGTATCGGCCATATTCTCGATATATAATGCGTGAGTCGTAGTCGGGATAGGACTTTATTCTTCAAGTTTTATTAAGGTCTATTGCGACCTCAATGATGCAATGAATATTTCACGTTTCGAATTTGCCGTCACGCTGACCTGTTAAGGAATCAAAAGCCAAGCGATATCCATTTTTTTTGTTAGAGATTTTAGCTGCTAACCGACCATGGTTTTCGCCAACGCTATGTAACTCATTCGAAGATACAACAAGATATTTGCCTCGACGATGTCGGCCCTCCAGAGAAACTTGTTTCGCTTTCGATGAAGAATTTGCGAAAAAGTAAGATTTTTTTTCCTTTTGGTTTATGAAACTCAAATTTGGACCAACGTAATTTGGATGCCTAATGGAACAACCGTCTGTGGAGTCCATCGCCATTTTTCTTTTACCCTCTGGTTCTCCTTTGACTGTCTGCGTGAGTCAAACATTTTTCACATAAAGTACTTTAAGAAATAATTGGACTGGCCTTTGAACTTAAACATTTTTTTTTTTTTTTAACAAAAAATAACTTTTGATGTTCGATGCATTTTGTGCTTTTTGGACTTTCACTCGACTCGGCGATTTTTAAGTTTGATGTATTTTCTCTTTAATTTTATGTGCTTTTCTTTATTTTTCTTGATTTTTTTGATGAAACTGAGAAATTTCCTATTGTATTTTTATTCTGACTTTTTCTTTAACCCTTACCTTTAGGATTTTAAAGGATTTCTTCCTCGTCGCTGCAGAAAAGTTACCTGTGTGTCCTTTGGCGTTGTTTTCCTTCCCTACGTTCCTTTTTTTTAGTGTAGTAATGTTTCTGTGTCCCTGTTATCTTTAGTCTTATTTGTGCGTGACGAGGTAAGTATCCTGTAATTTACGGAATTTTGCCAATTTCCGTTCTTGTTTATTTTATTTTTTTTCCCCCCTCCTCCTTTCTCTTATCAACTAAGCCTTTAGTTTTACTTATTTTTTTTTGTGTTTTGCTTATTAATTTAAACCACTCTCTCTCGCATACAGCAGCCTTAGTTCTTCATCGAACTTTTCACCAACCAACTTCAGTGTGATTCACCTCAATCTTCCTGAGACTGTGAAGCTGTTCTTTTCCCCAATCACGTGGATTACTCGATTTCAGTTCTTTCTTTTATGTTAATTATCAATCATCTAAGTGCCCCTTATTTTTTAATATTTATCTATTGTAATTTTTTTTTTAGTTCCAAGCGTTTGTTCGATGTTTTGTTTTTTGAACTATTTACTCGACTATCCAGCTTAGTGAAATCCTTCGTTCTGGACTTTATCCATTGTTCCACTCCTCTTGCGCTACAAATTTGGTCATCGTCAGGATCTTCGTAATTTTATCCTCAAAAAAAAGGGAACTCGTCTGATGTAACCCAGCAGTGTCTCTCTAATCAATTATGTATTCATTGTTTATATATATATATTTTTTTTGTCTTTAAAAAAAGAAGTTAAAAAAAAAATAAAAGCAACAAATACGCTTGGAATTAATTTTTTTCTTTTTTGATTTAATCAGACTTCATTTTAGATTAATAAAGACTTAAAAAGGAATTAAAAACCTAAATAAGCTAATTTTTGATCCTCCTTAGCGGTAATTAAAGTAATCCCCCGCCTTGGTTGTAAACGTGACATGTAATTTTGGGGTTTAGAATACTAGTAAAGGGCTTTGGAGTTTAGAATTCAGTAGCTGTGCGTGTCACTGAATTGGCACGCTACAATTGAAACGTGCTAAAAAATCGAATTTGGCACGTTCAGCCAAGATGAGTTACAAGGAAAATCTTACACCGACCTCAATAAAAACCCCAGGAAGTAGTTTAAGTAGTTGATTAAATTAAGTTTTAATTCCCTCGCTCCAAACTTTAAATTATAACCCCCATTAATCAAGAGACTGGCTCACCACATACCATAGAGAATAGCAAAGTAAAGTCGTTACAGTATGGCCCCAAAAACCAAATAAGGGAAAAATGTTCCAATTAAAAAAAAATTTATTACAAGCATTGAAATGCTCAAAGTAAAAGGACAAAAAAAATGGTGACAAAAGGCCCGCAGCTCTAAAGGTTCGGTACGAGGATGACGCTAAGATGATATTGACGCACAGACGGTGGGAGCGTGTAACACCCGTTAGAGTTTCGGTAGATTATCTCACTTCTTGATGCTGCATGAAAGAACAGAGTCCCAAGGGACTAGAGTCCAACACTAGATTGATAAAGAAATTCAAAAACGAAGAGCAGTGCTACGTAAAATTGGAGAATAAAATAAAAAATAGATAAAAAAAGAATAAGTTCTTTCGTTTTATTGGGTTAATAAGTAAAAAAAATTATATAATAATCACTAAAATTCCCAGAAAGGTGCGTAATATAGAATAATTTCCAGCAAAACTCGAATAGGGTCGAATCGTTGGATTGACGGTTGAATTAGTCCCAACCGACGCTCACGATGAGACACAATAAGTATGAAATGTACTCTGTAAAGAAAGTTCAACTATGCGAAGCCATAATAACAAAAGCTATTATTATATATGATACGGCTAACTGTTCTAACCATCAACGACATATGATAGCTATAATATGGAACTAGAATATGACAGGACAGAAATCTGAAATATGATTTTTTTTGCTCCGTGTGAGCGCACAGTAATAATAATAATGATGATGATAATAATAACCCTCGTGTGGTCCTACGCCCGCGTCGTGCGAGGGGGGCAACATCTTAGAGAGATGGCCCTGGTTAACAGGTCTAATCTGTTCTACTCTTAGATTAATCTTGAGGGTCCAGATGGCCCAGTAGGGCTGAAGAGCTGATTACATCAACCAAGGGCCTGCTGATGATGGAGATGGCTAACAGGACCACCCAGTTATTGGTGATCACTATGATTAGTGCTAGTGCGTTATCTGATACCGGCTCGGACGTCACCCGGGTTACCAAGGTCCGCGCTCGTGGGTTAGGCACAGGCTCACGTTCGAAAAATATGCCACAATCTCCCAGGGCCACTGGTGGCGAAAGCAGCACCAACTCCTGTTCGGCTACTGCAATGCCACAACCTGTCCCTAGTGATTCAACAGCTTCTTTGCCCTTGACCACTAAGGCAGGCAAGCCACGCCAACGCATGAAATGGACCAATGCCATAAACTGTTTTATCATGCGAACCTACTACGCAGTCACTAAATTGGAAACTGACACTACAGCGTACAGACAACGCTTATATAACATTTTCAAAGAGACATATCCTCACATCACAGTCACTGAACAGCGCATTGCAGATCAGCGTCGCACAATTGGTATGAACAATTTAATACCCTTACCCACGCTGCAGAAAAAAAGCAAGAAGTTTCACAGCAGCTACAAGAACACGAGACATCTACACAAACCGACACTCAACACACAGAATCAAACACTAACATTTACATCACTAATGAACTTGTAGAACACACACTCAACAATGAACTTCACTATGATATTCATCCACAACACAACATGAATACCAAAATTATTAAAACATTAAATGACACCCTACAAAGATACCTTACAGTTTACACGGGAACTAATCCCAAACAGAGACCAGGTATACCTAAAATAAACATAAACAGAAAAACAGGGGAAATTTTATCTTACATGAACACACATATCTTACCACAATACATTTAAGAAAATCTATCTTTAGAATACATACACCTACTTATTTACGCTGGGGCTCTTACAGTTATATCCACACTGGGTAGGAAACCAATCCATATGAACACACAAAAATTATACACCCAACAGAAACCTAAATGGCAAAAGCGGATTGAGTTTGGACAAATGCAAAACCATTCACATTGAAAATGGAGTACTCAGAGGAGCGGGCTTCACATTAGATGAACCAGATCACATTGCTGCTATCGAAAATGACGAATTTTACAAATATCTAGGATTTAAACAAGCCAAGCTTCTGGAGCACAAACACATAAAGAATACACTCACTAAACAATATCTTCATAGGCTAGAGACAATACTTAAAACGCATTTAAATTCCAGAAATTTAATCAAGGCCATCAATACTTATGCCACGCCAATACTCTCCTACTCATTTGGAATCATACAGTGGACACACACAGATCTTGAGGGAGTTGAAAGGAAACAACGTAAACTGCTTACAAAGCACAGAAAACACTATCCACACACAGCTATTAAAAGACTCACCCTGCCTTGTTCAGAGGGAGGCAGAGGTCTTATTGACATAATAGATCTACACCAGAAACAGACTCAGTCACTCAGAGAATTCTTTTACTCTAAACAACACACATCACCATTACACAAAGCAGTCTGCATGGCTGATACAAAATACACACCTCTGAATCTGAACAGCATGCAGAACCCCCATAACATTCCTACAACAAGCACTAAACTTCAATCATGGCTCGGAAAGCAACTCGACAGTACATACACCTACTTATTTAAGCTGGGGCTCTTACAGTTATATCCACACTGGGTAGGAAACCAATTCATAAACACACACAAAAATTATACACCCATCAGAACCCTAAATGGCGAAAGCGGATCGAGTCTGAGATTGACGAAATCCGCAAGCAGTTAGGTAGAATTACACAGTACACAAAAAACAACACTTTATCAAAGCAGAACAAACGCCTCAGACAGTTATTTAAAAAGAATAAACACACACACCAGACATGAACAGCACAATCAACACATTACAGAATATATGGACACATTAAAACAAAAGTTAGCTGCAAAAACACAACGCCTGAAGAGATACAAAACATGCACTCGGCGCAAACAGCAGAACAAGTTATTCGCAAACAATGAGAAGACATTCTATAAGCAGTTAACAAAGATTAAAACACAAAACACTGGTCTGCCAACACAAACAGCACTCCAACATTCTTGGTCGTCTCTTTGGTCTGTCTCAGTTCAACATAATAGGGAAGGTAGCTGGATCAGTAAAGAGGAGAAATTAACATCAACACTACCAAACATGCCTTATACTGACATAACAGCAAATGAACTCTCACAAGTCATTAAACGTACTCACAATTGGAAGGCTCCAGGTGTATATAGGATTCAGAACTTCCGGTAATAGCGCTTCACCTGTTTGCATTTGATCCTTGCAAAACAGATCTCCAACACTTTGCAAACACCACAGACATTGTCACATTTCCTTACACAAGGAATAACATACATGGTGCCAAAGTCACATAACACTACAGATCCCACACAATATAGAATTATCACATGCCTGCCTACAATTTACAAAATAATAACTGCCTGTATCGCAAAGAATATTTATACACACATAGACACAAACAACATTCTCACGGAGCAACAAAAGGGATGCCGTAGAAATCAAATGGGTTGTAAGGAGCAACTCTTGATAGACAGTGTGGTCCTACGGCAAACTCACAATAAACATCGACACTTCCATGCAGCCTACATTGATTACAAAAAGGCCTTTATAGTGTCCCACACACATGACTTTTAAATACACTACGATTATATAAAATAAACTCTACACTTATCACATTTTCTGAAAGTACAATACTCCATTAGAGAACTACACTGCACCTCACACACAACAGTGATATCTTCACGACTGACAAAATACAGATAAACCGGGGCATCTTCCAGGGTGACTCACTGAGCCCACTCTGGTTTTGTCTAGCACTAAATGCAGTTTTAAACAGACTGAACAGCACAACTTACGGCTACACAACTAAGCATAATAAAAAGCTGCCACTACACACTTACTCTTTAGCACGTACTCTACATGGAGGACAAGAAACTCTACGCCTCCACACAAACACAACTGCACCAATTACTTGATATTACACAAACTTTTTCAAAAGACATATACATGCAATTTGGGTTAGACAAATGCAAAACCACTCACATTGAAAATGGAGTAATCAGGGAAGGGGGCTTCACATTATATGAACCAGACCACATTGCTGCTATGGTAGATGACGAATTTTACAAATATCTAGGATTTAAGCAAGCCAAGCTTTTGGAGCACAAACACAAACAATACACTCACTAAACAATATCTTCATAGGCTAGAGACAATACTTAAAACGCATTTAAATTCCAGAAATTTAATCAAGGCCATCAATACTTATGCCACGCCAATACTCTCCTATTCCTTTGTAGTCATACAGTGGACACACACAGATCTTGAGGGACTTAGGAAGAAACAACGTAAACTGCTTACAAAGCACAGAAAACACCATCTACATGCAGCTATTGAAAGACTCACCCTGCCTCGTTCAGAGGGAGGCAGAGGTCTTATTGACATAATAGATCTACACCAGAAACAGACTCAGTCACTCAAAGAATTCTTTTACTCTAAAAAACACACATCACCATTACACTAAGCAGTCTGCATAGCTGATACAAAATACACATCTCTGAATTTGAACAGCATGCAGAGCGCCCATAACATTCCTACAACATGCACTAAACTTCAATCATGGCTCGGAAAGCAACTCCACGGTAGACATCCTTCTGACCTCAACCAGCCACACGTCGACAAAAAAGCGTCGAACTTTTGGTTGAGTGAAGGGAGTGTCTTTGAGGGAGGAAACTGAAAGAACCATGATTGCCATACAAGACCAGATTCGACTGATTAACGCTAAAAGCTACAGAAAACATATTATCAAAGATTCGACTGATGGGTCTTGCAGGAAATGCCATATCGCAGAGGAAACCATCCAACACGTTATATCCAGTTGCAAAATACATACACAGACAGATTATTTACACAGACAAAACCAGTAGCCAACGTCGTACATCAACATCTGGCTAAGATACACAAGCTAAGGGACATTTCCACTCCATACTAAAAATATATCCCCGACACTGTCTTAGAGAACACCACACATAAATATATTTTGCAGAGCTATAATCACTGACAAAACTATCCCTCATAACAGACCAGATGTTACACTAGTAGATAAGCAAAACAAAGTGACTTACATAATTGATATCTCCATCCCCAACATACACAAATTTCAAAAGACGTATACTGACAAAATCACTAAATATACGGATCTTGCACACGAAATAAAACGCATTTGGGGAGTTAACAGAGTACACATTGTTCCTATCGTTCTTTCTGTCACTGGGGTTATTCCACACTCGCTACACAAAAGCCTGTCAACACTAAATTTAAACAAAAACTTATACAAAACCGTACAGAAAGCCTCAATTCTAAACATCTGTCACATAGTAAGGAAATTCCCTTTTGTCGCATTTGAGTCCCTTGGGCTTGGCCCTCTATTGGGTCCGCCTCTGGGATTGGCTTCCGGACTTGACCCGAGTTTGGCTTCGCCAAAAAATAAAAATAATATTAATAATAATAATAATAATAATAATAATAATAATAATAATAATAATAACAATAATAATAATAAAGAAAAGAAAGGAAAGGTAACAAAACAAAGCAAAATTAATGGGCTAAAATAAAAAAAGAATAAAACTACGAGAATAGGTGATATAAAAAAGAGAAATTTAAACTAACGCAGATTGCCAAAAAAAAACAAAAAAAAAAACAAAAGTCGCCTTAACTAAAATAAGGAGTAAAGGACATTGTTTACAACAACAGGAATCCACACTTTATAATAAAAGACTGAACATGAAGAAGGTCAACAAAACAAATTAATCAGGAAACAACACGGACTTACACACTCATAACGACAACTAACAACAAAAGACAACAGAGACTTAGAGAAGGCGCTGGGGAGGCTGACAGGAACAAAAGGAAAAAAAAAACATGAACAAATGACAAAAAAATTCACAATGAAGTTAGAAAAAATAAACTTAAGCAAGCAGCTACTGTAATGGTTCTTTTTTAAGAGGTCCAGATCGGAACAGAGTTTCATTCCCAGTGATATTTGAAATGAGTAGTTCAATTGAAGGAATTCCGACAAGTGACTGCAAAAACAAGGTTACGTGATATCACACGGCAAATGGAAATTTGAAGAGTTCGGAAACTCAGCGAAAAGATTCTAGCCTTGAAGCATAATTAACGAATTCTTGGTGAACGGCATCCCATACCTTACAAGCTGACAGAGTGAAGAATCAAGCAGTAGATTATCCAGTTCTATGACGACTGCGGATAAAAGCAAAAGAAATTGACTGAGATAATATGGTCACATACGTTATTCAGAATCCAAGAAGAGTCCAATTAAGGAAATAACCCGCTCCATTGCGACTCGCAACATCAATTCCTATCTAGGTCCGACGAAATTCTTCCTCATTTCCTTTCCGACAGGAAAGGCGGCGGATGATTTTATTGATTACATAAAATTGCTACCGAACAAGGTCGATTGTTGAAGGAATACTGCCTGAACTATCAAAGACAAACTACTCATAGCTGGTAACCGATCACCCAACAGAAATAACAGTTAGGGAAAGTTAGATAAAAACTCGGAGCTCGCATTTTCCGTCTGAACTCCTCCATAGCTTTTTTGTCACTGTCCTTCAATTCTCCGCAATCCTAAAAATTCCAAAAAAAAAAAAATTTCTCATATCGACGCAGAGAGGCTCAAGCGCAAAAATAAAAATGAGCGAGTTGCTTCGAATAAGAAACCCCTTGACAAAAGCCTTTCACATCGTAACAATGAAAAGAATACGCATAGTACGTAATCGGTTGAAACAATTCCACAAAGAAAATTAAACTGTTTTAAACATTTGCCAAAAACTTTGCTTTTCTTTAAATAATTATTTTGTTAACACCGTGAAATCCGACTTTAAACAGGAATAAAATCATTAACATTAAGCTGATAAATTCTTGATCTGGGGTTATCACACATACGCTGGTAGCTTATTTGGTAGCACATTAGATAGAAGCATTTCATAAAAATATATTTTGACTATATTCGGTGGGAATGTGTATATTTTGGAAACTGTGATGCTGATAATGCGATGATTGAACGTTCGTTTCCAAGAATCATTAATAATGAGCATAAATTGATGATGAAGTGCCAGAAAATCAATAAGGCAGCGTCTATTAATGAGGCAAAGGTCACGGATGTCACCATTGAGCTCCCTATCAAACGTCCAGACGACTAACAAAAATTTTTGTGTCTGGAAAGGAAAGAGAAAGAACGAGTATTGGTCAGAAAAACTCTGCAACTGAAACAAAACAAGCTACACGGGCATTTGAAACATCTGAAAACCGGAGTTTCGAATAGAGCAACTTGAGTCAAAAGTACATTGTTATGCTCCGCAGTGGTGAGGCAAGTCAAAAAGAGTTTAGATCAAGACTCGATATATCACCTAGAATTCCTTTTTTCGTATTTTTGTAGAATGGATAGTCCCTTTGCTCTGTGTTGTATTGATTGAGTTATTATTTAACCAATTGGGAATTATAACTTAATTTTTTGAGAGTGTTCTCTTTACCTCTGCTAGTATTTTAATAACAAGAAAAAAGGTGGAAATAAAAAAACTCGACATATAAGACGCACATATTCTAAGCATAATAAATTGTCGTTTAAATTACCAGTTCCGCCTTATTAGGGGCACAATCCGAAACAAGCACAGATTCTTCGGAAACCCGAAACATACAATAATGGTATTACATTGAATAAGAAAAATCAATGCATAACCGCTTGTCCAACAGAGTTAACCACGGAGGAAAACTTTGAATAATCTCATTGATAGCCTGGCCAGGCAAAAAGGTGAGATGAAACCGCCTTCTCAATCGTGGGAGTTAACGAAACAAGTGAGGATCCATATATGTAAATAAGAAAAACCAACGCTAACCGTAAGCGTCGCGTGAATTCTTTAACTACCAAAAGGAAGGGGGCCAACGTAACTTCCCTTGGGAAACTGAAGTTGGAGGACGTTTTATTTAAAAGGAAAGAGTCAAACTTAAATAACACGGAACAGGAGTCCAAGAAGAGAGCGAATAAATTTACTCAGCTCTAAAATTAAGCTGTTAGCTCAGGAGTCTGGACAATAAGTGTAACACAGGAGTCCGATTAAAAACCCCCACTCGGCGGGAAGACGGTAAAAAAAATCAACAAAAGAGATATGCTTCATAATCTTTAGCGGTAAAGGTAGAGAGGAAAAGATAAAGAAACGACGCAAGGGTGAAAACAGGAAGATAGTTAGAACAAACAGAAAGTTGCATGCAACAACTTCCCCTTTGACCAATTAAAAATACCTTTCGTTTTTTTTCTCCCATTATTTATTAAACTGTAGATTCTACATAAATTACCTGCAAAGATCATTAGGATACCTTGTATTCACCGGAATAATCTTTCACGTTGGCGCACGCAACCCGCCATTTACGAAAATCCTCTGGTCTATCTAGCGTTTTTAAACACAGAGTGTTTGGTTCATAGTGACCTACCATCTGAAAAGGCCCATTGTATATAAAGCTCAACGATTTTAATGGTCTATCTGCAGCAGGTAGAACTTGCGTTTTAACTAGTACCAATGCATCTTTTTTAAATTGTCGTCTTTTCCTTTTACCATGTTCATCATTGTGGCTTTTTCTTCGATTATCGAAGGCCTCACGTATGTTTGTCTCACATTGCTGATAACTATCTTGGCACGCCTTGTCGTCTCAAAAATCCGTTCCCAACATTGATTGTTCTTGGGCAATACCCTCAAGAAAAATTGGCACTTATTCAACAAATCTTCCTATACCTGCGCGGGGTCGTCTAATAGTCCCAGTCGTAATTTGTCTTTAAGTGCTCTTATAAACCTCTCAGCCGGGTTAGTTCGTGGGGTATAAGGAACACTATATATGACCTTAATTTTTTGCTTGTTATAAAACTGTTTAATTTTTTCCCCGTAAAATATTTGGCGTTGTCCTGCAGTACACTCTGAAGTTTTCCGATTTTATCGATCCCTTTTCTTAGAAGAGTTATGATTGCTATCTGCGATAGTTCACGACTGAGCATTGCTTCTATCCATCCCGTAAATGCGTCCACCAGGATAAGCAAAAAACGATTCCCACGTTTTGTACAGGGTAACGGCCCAGTGGCCTCCAATGCCCAAAGTTCGTTGGGACCGGATAGGCGTCTTCGGCATACAAGGTTCGCCAACTAATAATTCGTGGCCTTACCTTTTTGATAAACTGGTCACTGTCGTATACAGCGTGTCCGGAAATAAATGGTAAACATTCATACACGTGAGAGAACATGTATAAAGAAGCATTTTTATTCCTATGAATATGGTGTCGCAAGCCAACCCCCACAGAGATACAGGGGGATTAAAGTATGTTGCGCTGCCTGATTGTTGGCTTCCCGCGAGCGACTAGGCAATGTGGTACAGCCCACATTGGGGCCTACAGACCTCCGTACTCACGGGCTCTTAAGAATGGCATCAATGATCCCATTTGTGAGGGTTCAGGTAGTAAGTTTCTTTGTGAAATGATCCTAATTGTGTAAATGCATGCAATTCAAAACGTGTGTCACGACCTCCTTTGACATTTAAGGAATTAAAGGTTTGTTGAGTGACCTGAGAGGGGCAGCCATTCGAGCATACATTGACATCTCTTAAAAAGATTTGGACTGCACCACATTGCCTAGTCGCTCGCGGGAAGCCAACAATCAAGCAGCAGAACATACTTTAATCCCCCTGTATCTCTGTGGGGGGTGGCTTGCGACACCGTGTTCATAGGAATAAGATTGCTTCCTTAAACATGTTCTCTCACGTCAGGGATATGATTTAATCACCCTAGTCTATGCTTAACGGTAAATGAAAAGCTCAGCAATTTCAATGCCCAGCGCGTGATTCAGCTATTCTGGTCGCGGAATTTATGCAACCATGTGAACGCCTGGGCATCGCAATAAACGTCAAATTCCGTTCCCTCTAAGTAAGGACGAAAATTTTGAATTGTTGATAGTACTGCCAGACATTCTCACTCGAGTGTGGTATAACGTGTCTTGCAATCCGTAAGCGACCGGCTTAATACCCTATGATACATAGGATTCGCGGGCTCGTCAACCGGCATTTTATTTTTTCGAATGCTTCCTGGCAATCATTGTCCCAAGACCGGGGATGGTTTTTACGTGTCAGCTGGCGTAAAGGATAATTAATACAGCTCAGCTCAGGAATAAACTCTTTATAAAATTGGACCATACCCACGAATCGCTTAACCTGACGCAGATTCTTGGGCACGGGGAAGGACAATTGGCGGTATATTCTTTGAGGTTGGCTTTAATCCCTGTTGGTTTAACTGGTAACCTAAAAATTCTACTTCATTAACCGCAAACCGAGATTTTAAAAAGTTAACCTTCAGATTGTAACACTGTGTCCAGAACGCGCAGGTGTGTGTCCAAGTCTGGAATTCCCACTATAATATCATCCACATATTGGAAACTCCAGGTTTCGACAGTGGCATCCAGGATACGGTCTATAGTTGATTGTAGAACTGCACACCGTTCTTTATTCCAAAAGGAACCACAGTGAAACAATAGGTGCCCATCCCTGGTACCATAAAAGAAGTTTTTTGTGCGACGCGGGGTCTAGGGCGATCTGCCAGTAAGCAGCCTTCAAGTCCGGCATGGAAAAAACCTCGTGCGTGATGGAGTTTTCGGACGATATGATCTATAGGCAATGGGTAATATACCAATGGGATCAAACCGACGCGCGTCTAACACAAATCGGTACTCCTGGCCCCCTTTTTTTTAGGTAGGAAATAAGGAAGTGACCAGGACGTTTCAATACGCCTGATCACCCCGTAACGTTCCATCTTCAGAATCCTTTGACGAAGTATTGGCACTTTCGCTTTCGGTTGTGGAAATGGTCTTATTTTCACTGGAGGTTGATCTCCAGTATTAATAACATGGGCGTAACCAAGAAAAGGTTCAGAAATTTTTCCCATAACTCGGGCCATTTTTTCGATCAGCAAGTTTATTTTCTGTCTAGTGTCAATTCCGTTCAGGTCTTCTTGTGGTATAGATATCAACGGAAAGAGCAGTTTTAATGTTAAACAGCCACTAATTTACGCAGGCTGTCAACCCCCACAATCTTTGGCATGGTAAGTTAGGAGCTAACTAAAATGTCTATTCCAGTCTCCCACAGGCATCCCGATTGATTTTCTCTATCGTTACTCGTACCGTCTGCATAAATCTCATGGTGTCACTATTAGCAACTGTAATCCTGCGTTCGGTATCCTCTTCTCTCACCGAGTATTTCAGGTGCCGAGACCATTTTTCATTGAGTAGGGAAACACTGGACCCTGAATCAACAACAAATTTGTGCGTCTTTCCCCCAATTTCTAATTCAACCTGCCAAAATGCATGGTGGGGAAGTACCAGAGTTTGAGTGATCTGCAACTCATCCTTTAATACATGTTGGCAGAGCGAGTTGATTTTATCCGTCTGTCATGTTTTTTCTAAGCGACGGTCATTATGGATGTATTCGCTCTGGCGATTTGGGAACTGAGTGTCGTTTCGCCAAGTGGGCATCATTTCGCCCACGCAAACCGTTTTCATGTTATCGGATTTGTTGTTGCACGGCCCTTTTTCAGGCTGCGCGATTTGCACCGGTTTTTCTTCAAAAATGGTTGCTTTCGAATGCTTGGCATAACCACAAACGTGAGCAGTGGACTTAGCT
The DNA here is from genome assembly GCA_023313115.1 of Rhysida immarginata. NCBI lineage: Eukaryota > Metazoa > Arthropoda > Chilopoda > Scolopendromorpha > Scolopendridae > Rhysida > Rhysida immarginata. The sequence continues at coordinate 902,039 of JAHWFO010081671.1, read as the reverse complement.
CTTTCCTCAATATGCCTGGCTTCCTGAATTAGCTCACGAACATTTTTGGGGGTGTTTTGAATCCAATGACTGCGAAACATAGGCGCTGCATTTAACTCCGCAAGAGCTACAAGTAGGGTCTCAGTCAGAATCGAACCTAACGCCGGGTTGAGCTCGTATAATTTACACCAATACGACATGAAAGGTTCTTTCTCCTCTTGTTGCATGTTATATAATTTTGTCAGGTCGTCCTAGCATCTTTAAGAGGACCGATTTCATCTGATTCCAGGATCCCGACTTGTAGCTTTTGCGGAGTTAAATGCAGGGGTCACCAACGTTAGCCACATTCTAAAAAGTACCTTATCAGGAAACCCCCAAATTTTAGGTTTCTTTTCGACTTCTCAAATATAATCATTAATATTCCAATCCAATTCGAACCGAGCTACTCCCATGTATTTTAAACATTGGGAGCTTTTTTCGTTTTCAATGAGCCATATACGTTCCGTTACCCACTCAAACGATTCTGGCTCCATAGATTATTAAACCGCAAAACAACCAGAATCTGGGACATAACTTCTTATGATAAGCAACCAAAGTCTTGCTCAGATCAACACGAAATAGATCTGCCAGGGGACTGTACCTAAAAACAAGAACAAAAAAAAAAAAAAAGATATCAGCATAAATCTTTATAGAACTTTGTTTAAATAGGCAAAGAGAGTTAGTGAAGTGAGGAATAAAGCTAATTTGACGCTACTCCAATCTCAATGGCTAATGAAGTAGCATAAAGCGAAAAAACCAACGAGTCTAATTAAAATTTATTTTAATTGAAAAAAAAAAAACGCACGGAAACGTGATAGAATATCGAATTTGGCACGATCAGCCAAGACGAGATACAAGGAAAATATTACACCCCAATAAAAACCCCAGCAAGATGATTAAATAGTTGAATAAGTTGTTAAGTTTTGATTCATCAAGAGACCGGCTCAACAAATTACAATAGAGAATCGCAAAGTAAAGTACTAACCTCTATCCTTAAAAGCAAATAGCTTGGATTTCCCCTCCCTAGTGTCAAAGTATGGCCCCAAAAAACAAATAAGAGAAAAGTGTTCTAATTAAAATAAATTTTATTACAAGCACTGAAATGGTCAAAGTACAAGGACAAAATAAACTGTGACAAAAGGCCCGCAGCTCCAAAAGGTTCGGAACGAGGAGAACACTAAGATGATATTGACCCATAGTCACGAAGGGGGGAAATAACACACGTTAGAATTGTTGGGAGATTATTATCTCACTTCTTGATGCTGAATGAAAGAAAAAATAGGGATAGAGTCCAACACTAGATTGATAAAGAAATCCAACAGCAAAGAGCAGTGCTGCGTAAAATTGGAAAATAAAATAAAAAATAGATAAAAAAAAAAGAATAAGATGTTTCGTTTAATTGGGTTAAGAAGTAAAAAACATTATATAAAAATTATTAAAATTCCCAGAAAGGTGCGTAATATAGAAGAATTTCCAGAAAAACTCGAATAGGGTCGAATCGTTGGATTGATAGTTGAATTAGATCTGACTGGCAATCACGACGAGACACAATCAAGTATGAAATGTACTCTGTAAAGAAAGTTCAACTATGCGAAGCCATAATAACATAAAAAAATTAAAGAAAGGAAAGATAACAAAACAAAAACAAAATTAATGGGCAAAATAAAAAAAAACAAAAATAATAAAACTACGGGAAAAGGTGATATAAAAAAATTCAAACTAAGGCAGAATGCCAAAAAAAAAAGCCGCTTTACCTAAAATAAAGAGAAAAGGACACAGGTATAACAACAGGAATCCACACCTAGTAACAAAAGCCTGAACATGAAAAAAGTCAAGAAAAGAAACTAACCAGAAAACAACACGGACTTACACATTCATAACGACAACTAACAACAAAAGTCAACAGAGACTTACTTAGAGAAAGCGCTGGGGATCGATACTCAGATCGATCGATACTCGAATACCGATGTTTGATTGAATTAGATCGAGTACTCGAGTACTGCTTGTGCTTCCGCCATTTCGATCAAAGATGGCGCCATGGACGAAAGAAACTATACTTATTAGAAGTGCTACAAAACAAATAGCGTATATGGAGCGTCATTTGGCCTATCGTTTTGTGCATCCATGAACGAGGAGCGTCATCACCAAATAATATATGATGATTACAGATTTTTTAAATTTTACTCCTGCTAAATTATTGTGAAAACGATATGTGTTATTGATATCACAAAAAAATTACTTAAACAATTTAGTCCTATATACGTAAAAATTATATGCGATAGTGCTGGGCGATGTTCGATGTTAACATCAAACATCGATGATTATAGTATATCGATGTGGATTTCTTCGACCTTTTGATGTCGTTACGGCAGAAATGTCATCTGAGGCATCAGTTTCCCTGTCAAAAGTAATACCAACAGTTCGTAATTTGCGGAGATTGACAGCTTCTGCTAGAGGTGATGAGTGCAAAGCTGTTTAAGCAATAAGAGAAAATTTGATCGCTGGCCTCACAGGAAGATTCAGAAATATCGAGACAACACCATCTCTTGCAGTAGCCACTTATTTGGATCGAAGGTTCAAGAAAATGTGCTTTTTGGAACGTGGGGAATTAGCAGTTAGACGCGTTCAACGCGAACTCAGATTCTTTTCTGGTTACGAAGTCGTGGAGCAGCAGCAGCCCTCATCAGAAGAAAATAATCTATCAGAAGATATTTGGGCTGACTTTAATCAGCAAGTAATTTCAAGCGCTGTTAGACCTATGCAAGAGACCCGGCACAATGATGAACAGAAAATGTTAGCAAGAAAAGAAAACCCTTTGAATTGGTGGAAGAACTGTAGTCTAAGTAACACCATGAAAATCCTTGTGATACAATATACTGCCGCTACATCTGTTCCGTCTGAGCGAATTCTTTCGAAAGCCGGCACATTGATTTCAGCTAAACGAAATTCATTGAAACCAAAAATGTTCACATGATTCTATTTTTAAACAAAATATGCAATAAAGCAATATTTGTTCAGAAATTAATAATTGGAATCTAACTGGGAAAGTTAAAGCATTTACAACTGATAATGCTTCAAATATGGTAGCAGCAATGAAATCAGTTATTGAAAAAAATAATATGGGTATTCATGTTAGGTGCTTTGCACATATATTAAATCTGATTGTTAAGACTGCTATTCATGATAGTGAAGACTCTTCACTGAAGAGCTTATGCAAATTTTACAGAAATGTAAAAAAATTGTTTCATTTTTTCATCATAGCTCAAATGCAGTGGAGGCATTAAAGTCTGCTCAAAAGCAATTTGATTTACCAGATCATAAACTTATACAGGATGTACATGTAGAAACTAGGTGGAACTCGAGTTTAGTGATGATTGAGAGATTAGTAGAACAGCAAATCGCTGTATCACATGTATTATGTTTGCATAGTAAGACTGAGTTTATGTTAACTAATGATGACATTGATGTTTTAAAGATGGCTATAAATATCTTAAAACCTTTTGAAATTGCAACTGTTGAAAATTTCAAAGGTTTTGCCTATTATTGGTTTGCTCCAGTCAAATGTGAAAGATGCCAATGATAACTGTCCATGCATACCGTAAATACTGTATTTAGCGCCGGACCTGAAATACCGGCCCGCCTGCATTAAGCGCCTGGGGGTCTATCAAATTTTTACAAATAAGCGCCGGACCTTCAATAACCGCCCGGGCGCTTATTTTAGTTCAGTTCGTTGATTTTTCTTCTCTTGCTTCTTCTCACGGGAATGTTTTCCCTTCAAACTGCCACTGCTAAACCGGAAATCAGATACCCGCATGACTGTATTCTAATGTCTTGCTTTTAATTTTGGATTCAGTCAAGCAACATAGCCGATGAAAAATGAAAACTTCACAGTTATAGCATCAATTTTAAACTTGCGGTAGTAAAGTATGATGAAAACTATTCTACAGAGGCTACAGCCAAACAGATTAGCATTGATCCTAAATGCATTCGGGAATGGGAAAAAGTAAGATACTTTAGAAAAGATGAAGAAGGGCGAGAATTTTACATAATAGTTTTCATCACAGTTACGCAGAATTTTATAAGCGCCGGACCTGTAATACCGGCCCGCCTGCATTAAGAGCCTGGGGGTTTGCTGAATTTTTGCAAATAAGCGCCTGGGCGCTTAATATAGTATTTACGGTATTGGGCTCTAATTTGATAAACGAAATGAGAGAACGGTTTTATAAAATTGAAAAAAATGAAGTATGTAATATTGCTACACTTTTGGATTCTAGATTCAAGTTAAGCGGATTTAAAAGTCGAGAAAATGTTGACTATGCTGTAAAATTATTAAAGCAAAAAATACGATCTCATGAAAATAATCTTCAGAACTTAAGTTCATATGAATTTAATAACACTGATACTGACTCGATAAATATTACTGAGACTGAAGAAGTTAGTCAAAAGTTTAGATTTTGGAAAAAATTTGATGATAGAATTGCAAACAGTCAAAGATTACAGAATTCCCAAAGAACTTCTGATGTTATACTAAAATCTTATCTAAATACAACGAATATTGCTAGAGATAAAAATCCACTAGTTTACTGGCAAAATGAGTGTGATTCTGTTTTAAAAAGTTTGGCAGAAGAATATTTGTGTATCCCATAAATTTGTTTGTAATTATTTCATAAAAATAAATGTTTGTTATTGCCATTAAAATGATTTTATTTAATGTTTTTCGTTGTTGTTTTGTTTGTTTTTTTTTACTTTACATGTTAAAAAAAAATACTTGATCAATACTCAAATACTCGAATAATTGGGTATGATCGAGTACTTGATCGATCGAGTATTGCATCTCTAATCGCGGTAACAGGAACAAAAGAAAAAATAAACATGAATAAATCATAAAAAAATCAGAATGAAGTTAGAACAAAAACTTAGGCAACCAGCCACTGAAATGGTTCTTTTTTCAGAGGACCAGATAGGAACAGAGTTTCATTCCTAGTGATATTCGAAACGAGTAGTTCACTTGAAGGAATTCTGATAAGTGACTGCAAAAACAGCTTACCTGATAAAAACACGGAAAATGGAAAGTTTGAAAAGTCCGGAAACTCAGTGAAACCATTCTAGCCGTTTAACGTATTCTAAAAAATACGGCATCTTGGTGAACGGCATCCCACACTTCACAAGCTGACAGAGTGAAAATCAAGCAGTAGAGTATTCAGTTCTATGACGTCTGCGGATGAAAGGCATAAACGTCCGGTGGAATTGACTGAGATAGTATGGTCACTTACATTATTCAGAATCCAAGATGAGTCCAATGAGGGAAATAACCCGCTCCAATGCGGCTCGCAATAGCAATTCTAATCTAGGGCCGACGAAATTCTTCTTTTTTTCCTTTCCAACAGGAATGGCGGCTGATAAATTAAATGCTTACATAAAATTGCAACCGAACAAGATCAATTGTTGAAGGATAACTGCCTGAACTATCAAAGACAAACTAGTCATAGATGGTAACCGATCACCCAATGGAAATAATATTTTTTCGATTGAAAAAAAATATTATTTACTTGTGAATTCATCAAACGTTCTGATGCTTTGGAGAGGAGTAATTCTCGACCTGTGAGCCAGGTGGCCACCTCCTATAGGGCTTTCAACCATGACAACTTGGTTGTCTTTAAGACACCTTGTGGTTTGGTGGGATTTGAACCCACAACGTGCTGATAGATCCAGTGGTATCACAACAACTGAGCGTAGCAGACACATATCGTCATAGTGTTGTAGCCGTTTATTTAATTACTTACGTTATTGCAGGATGAGTAGCAAAGGTTATTTTTGTGATTATGAGGTTTTATCTTAATTATTGTATACAGATTTAAATTGTGATATAATAAATTTTCTTCAAACATATGCTTTTATTGTGAATTAAGGCATGAAAAATGTAGTGTATACAATGTTCAGCACACAATTTTTTTCTTTACCACGAGCTGCAACTGCCAATGTGTTCATCGAATGTAGCAAACGGACTCTGGAAAGTGCAATGTACAATTGCCCATAAGAAAACAGTGGACTTGGCAGGTATATATATTGTCGACGTTCGAACTCCACAAAATGAGCATTCGCCTGTAATGATATTCTTAGTATTAAAATGATATGCCCTGCGTTATCCCCGTTGAGTCTTGTAGCTTATAGAACGTGATATTTAAATTCTTTTAGGATCATTCTTATTCCATTAACCATAGAGCTCGTTAAATTTCTCAGCAGCATTACAACCCTTCCCTTTCGAAGGCGTAATGTGTGTGCCGAAAAGTTGAGAATCTTGCTCTCATTAATAACTTCTATCCAAACAATGCTTCTGGCTATTCGTATACGCTTCGGTTGGTACTGTAAAATGTACGTTCTTCACCTTCGATCATGTCAATGATGATATCGCTGGGAACATCCACATCAGCATTTTAAGGAGTTATGATGGCCTTTCTGTTGACATTAAACTCATCCATGTGTCAAGGATTTTTGAATAAATGAACAGAGCGGGACGAGGAGGTGAATTTGAATTTAACAATTGAAATTCAAATGAAATTCAATAATGTTCCTTGCAACTTGCAAAAAATTACAATTGAATAAAATAAGTGTATATGAATTGATTCAGTCCAATCCGCTTGCTGCCTCTTCGGAGATAAAGGGGTTTGTCTCTAAGTGGGCCTTGTTAGCTTCGGGACGTGCAGCGTCATTGGCTGGAAGCAGGGGCTTCTGGATAAGTCTTTGTGGGATGGCGTCCGACCACTCGGAATTGTGATCTGGTCTTTGAGGCACGGCAACTTCGGATAGCGGCAACCGCTCTAGGTAAATCGACCGTGGTGTAAAGAAATCAAACTAAAGATTAGCTTATTGCAAACAGGTAATTAAGTACGTAATTAAGAGCACACACAGTCATTCACAAGGCTTAATACTCGATACTACCAATACCGATAGAATGTGATCCTGAGTCCACGTGCGGACTTTTGCGAGGGCACCCAATGCGAAGACCGCCTGCGCTGCTAATGGGAATGGTCACTTCTATATCCTCCAATCGCCACAGGAGAAAATTGGTGAACACTCGGTGAGTATCGTGAATAGAGTCGCGTTCTCTTCTCTTTGTGAAAAGTCTGAGTTCGTGAAACACTGGCGCAGAGGATCACTAGCATATTAGATTTCTTCGGTTAAATTGGGCGGACCACGATGAGAGCTCGGCAGGTAATTTACTACGCCCTGCCAGAAGTGATATGCGTTCTTTCGGGGACGGTTGTTTGCTAATATGCATCGATCCGACGTCCTTTTTCGTACTGTCCTTCTACGCCGGCAATCGTACTCCCTTGTTGGCTGGTTCGGCTCCTTCACTCGGCTGCAGATGTCGAGGCCTTACAATAGGAATAGATAAAATAAGATGTCTTATTAATATTTATCTTACTGTCCGTCTGTCTTCTTAGGCTATGTTGATTTCCACTGTGGAGTCCGAAATTCTCTTCTCCGGGGCTGACCTCTATCCACTTGGCTGCTTTGGTCATCGGGTCGTCCTCAATTGCACTCTGTCTCTCCTTTTCCGTTCTCCGCCTTTTATTCTTTTTCGGTGGATCTGGGCCCATTTTGCGCAGTGCGCCCACCTATCCCCTTTCGATACTGCTCCTTTCTCCACCAATGGTCTTTTCCTTTTGGTTTCTCCGATTTCTTGGCGGGTCTACTCTCTGTCAAGGGGACGGCTTCTTCTCTTCTTTTTTTTCTCCTTGTCAAATCCTCACTAATCAAATTTCTCCTTATGTTTCTTTTTTTCGGATTTGATACTATCCTGCCGCCGAACCCGCATCGAAAATTGTCAATTTTCGATTGCGGTCTTTTCATCTGTGTTTTCTCCTTCTTCTGTTTTTCTGCAAGAATAGCAGAAGCTTTGTTAGTTCTTATATTTACCTCTAATTCTCTTCTTTTCTTACTCCTTTTTTTCTCTGTACCAGATTATTTCTTGATCCTATGGGTGGCTGAAGCCAATCTTCCTGCAACGGGACAAAATTAGAGTTATTGTCACATGGGAACTTCCGAAACCGAGAGGAGACGATGACGCGCGTGGAGAAAGGAAGTCGACAAGAGCCACTCCAATAGCACGACGGGAAGGAGGAAGCCAGGAGTGGAGAAACGCATCATGGCGGCAACAAGAGCGTTTGGGTCGGAGTGCTCCTGAGAGATTTATGGAAGTGAATCTGACGGAAACCTCCCAAAGAGGAACGGAATATTCACGTGCGGACGAGAGAGAGGAGCAGGAGAGCGAATGTAAGCCCGCAATGTTGGAAAGTTCCGGAGGAAGCGTCGTTCGTCGCCAGCGAGCCGGCCACATCATATCGACAGCAGGACGACTGCTCAAAACGCCAGGTTTCAGCGCAAACGTATTTGGACGAGGACTGGGTGAGCGTATTAGCTCGCCTATTAGAGGAGCTCGTTAAAGATTCGTTCAGCGAAGCCGCTGGCGGTAAAACGGAAGTGGAGTACGTTGACGCCACGAATTCTCTTTTTCCTAATGTAGACAAGGACGTAGAAGACCCGTCGCCAGCAAGAGTATCTCTTCAAGGTGCCAGCATTCCGTTTGTTTACAGTAGGACATTAGACATTTTATATAGTCATATTTCAGTTGTCAGTAACGCAGTCACTAACGTTACTGTAACTGAGATAACGACTCGTTCGTCTCAAAGGAGGTTATGCCGAGCCGCATTTCCGTACGACGCGATTGAGGGGGACGAGAATATTACTGCATTTGGTGTGTTCCCGTGAACTCTGAACTCTTATCTGACAGATGGTATTGGCGGAGTATTTTCGGGACAGCAGGTTCCCGGTCATGTGATCTGATAATGAACGGGCTCACAGTTTGCTTTATTTAACGTGGAACTGGATGTTTTTGTTTGCTCATGCCGCAGAGGGTTTTGTTTCTTTTCGGCGGACAGGACTGACTTTATGTCTTTGGGTTTCAACAGGAATATTGAATTCATGGAAGCGTCTCCTATCTTTGATAAATTGTTATTTGGGTTCCAGCAGTGCCGGAGCTGGCTGGGTGCAACAAGAATGTGCGACAATTTTTTTGTGTCAACAATTCCTAATGCAAATTTATAAAGATAAATGTTAGCCTTGGTGCATGTGTTTAGTGTTTTATGAGAGGTGATCTCTTTGATGTGGTACCCTAAGTGCGACCAGGAGTTAAGAAGAGGCATTTAAGGGGTGCCTTACTCAGTGCTTCTAAATCACAGCGAGTGTCCCGTAGATAACATTTAAGTGAGTGCTGCATGGGTGTATGGTTTTGTTGACCTCGAAACTGCTTCGTTTCTTCATCGTTTTGCTTCAAGCTTAGCGACGAGTTTCGTCAAATGTACGTTACACCCTCTATTCATTGAGTTAACTGGCCTTGGTGAATAGACGTAATTGGTCTTCAAGTGCGTGCTGCTACTTACCTGTTCTGATAGCCGGCTTTCCACCCTATTCTGCGCTTACCAACCTAGACTGGACTTCCACTGTTTTTCTTGGAAAGTTAAAGTACCGCAATAGTTATTTTGCAGTAGCTATCCCGACGAGTTAACCTCGCCTCGGTGCTTACGCTACTGTCCTCCACGAACTATTTTAATTCAGGGTATCTACAGAGTTTCTGAAAGTCAATTTAGTGACTTTTTAGTGACTTTTGGGGACCTCTTAAAAAAATTTCATGACCTAATTTAATTTTTTTTAATGTCAAAAAAAAAAATTTTAAGAATTTTTCCCAGACTGGAGTGAGCAGATTTTCTCCATGACCAAATTTTAATTCTGCGACTCGGAATTTTCGTGACCCAATTTCTAATTTCGCTACTTTCTCGTGACTTTCGTGACCATTTTCCAATTTCGTGACTTTTTCGGGACTTTCGGGACTTTCATGACCTGTAGACACCCTGTAATTTATTCTTAATTCTCAGAGTTGATAAATTTTCGAGTCAGAGCGCCATCTGTGGTCAACAAAGACAATTTTTATTTACTTTCATATAATTCCACTGCAAACTGAATCTGAACTTATTCTACTATATATTCCAATATAATAATACTGCAGCTTGAGTATTTATATTTGAATAATTATTTGCAATTTTTATTTGGAGATTCGAATAAAAATAATCTTTATTTTCATTTATACGTTCTCACTATTATTTACAATTAACTCTGTATACACCCACGTGACAGTTATAAAACATTCGACTAACTAATCTCTTCTTAGTTTTTCTTGCTTCAATGTCCTATATCTTATATCTTATTCCCTGTTTTTCTGCTTAAATGTCCTCTTTAGATGATGATTTGTCCTTTCTTCTTTCTTCGCATGACAACTTATTTGCTACATGTCCTGTTTGAACCTTTGTATTTTCTATAATATCATTAAATTCTTCCAGCTTATCCAATTTTTAGCTGTAAACGACTTATTGTATTCAAGAGATTATTTATCTCCTTATCCTGTTTACTAACAAATTCTGCTAACACTCTTAAATTATCTTCTTGCCTCTTGATAATTTGATGTAGCTTATCTAGTTTTTATCACTTTCATGTCGCAGATTTTGTCTATCAACCTCTTGAAATCCCTTTCACTCTGAAGAAACTTCTTTTTCTTTACTATTTATCATTCGAACTTCTTCATCTTTTTTACGGGTGACTTCGAATTCTTCTTTGATTTTACCTTCAGCTTCATCTTCCATTCTATAATGCTCCGCTAATTCCCTACTTTCCTTTATTGGCTGGATATCGCTTATTTGCTATTTCGGGTTTTCTTCGGCCTTCCTTTCTTCCTTTTCTAACTCTACTATTTCATCAGTTTTCAATTTAAAGAGATTCGTTTCGTCTATCTTCCTTGTTTCTTCGATTTTAACTTTGTTTAAATCTATCTTCACTTTCTTAAGTTTTACTCCTCTTTCTTCGTGAGCCAATATAGATTTATAAGAGGAATCTCCTCGAAGTTCTAATGCGTGTCTGCTTGAAGCTTTTCTTTCTATATCCATAGCTTCTTTCCCTAAGCATTCATGACCCATTTCCTCGCTCATCATACCCCATTCAGCTGCTTTCTCTAGGGCTTCGACGAACTTCTGTTTACTTTTTATACCGCTTTCTTCAATTAGTTTTCTTTAGTGATATGCTTCTTCGCTCCTGCTAAGAATGGCTTCTTTATTCACGGTTACTTGCTCTCTCCTTAACGGATATTCGATCCATGCACCGTTAGGTACGAATCTCATCCTATTTTGAGGATCTGGGCTTAACAAATCAGCTACTTTAAACGTCGCAAACTCTTGTTTCCTTATACGGAATATTGCTTGGGCCTTTCTTTGGGTCAACTTCGCGGCGATATCCTTCATGCTGTCCGAAAAATCACTATTTCTTATTTACCTAAATGGGATGGACTGCATTACTTCCTTTAAACCACTTCGGAATGCTTCGTCATCTATTAACCCTTCGGCGTGAGTTACCGACATTGCTACTGATTTTTTTATAAGCATCCCTTAATTCGCTTTCTTTAATTATCTCTTATAATTATTAGCTTCTTCTAAAATATTGTCCTTAACGACTATTGTTAATTCTGAATTATCATCTGTTTGCGCTTTAATTATATGAGCCTCTTCTATTAACCGTTCTTTAGCTAAACCTTTATCCTTATTTAGAATTGGAGTCCTCTCTTCTCGATTATTCTCTTCATAATTAACCTCCATTCTATTTAACTCTATGTTACTCCTTGGTACTCCTTTCTTTTTCCGTTTCTTATGCTTAGCTTGCTTCCTACTTGTCAACACTTGCTCTTGCACTCCTTTCCTTATCTTCCTCCGTTATCACGCCCCACTCTTCTTTAATATTTACCCGTGCCTTATGTTTTATTAACTGGCTATCCTCAGTTTCAAAATAGTTTTCATCTTCACTGTTTTCGTTTAAGCTTTCTTCACTATCGAAACTTAAACTCTTCCTTAAATATGAGCCTTTGCCTAACAACTTTTCGACGTACTTCACAACTTCCCATAATCTTCCCATTTTCATATTTCTTAATTTAATTTGAATTCCTTTAGAGAAACTACTGATGTATGCATTAATTCTATCCCTTTCTTTCCAACTTTTTATGGAATTAATTAATAACATATAACTCTTATTATAGTCCTCTATCTTCTTAACGCTTTTTTTCTGGGTAATGCTCCTTCTTTAGCCATTTTTTTAAGTCCCGATCGCTTTCCATTCTTAATGCCTATTATACTTACAAACGCTGACAAGTTTTAATTTTCTTATCGTGCTTGCTCTTCTCCGAACCTTGTAGTTGCGCTGCGTTTCTTATCTCCGCAATTGTTGAAGGAAGGCGTCGTTTCTCCTTTTAAAGCACATCACCGCTCATTGGACGACGATTTTCTCCCTTTGCTGAGAGGATACAAAAATAACAGCAATATAAGTTCGAGTAGAGTTCTTACGCAGTGGAATTGAGAAAATTGCCGTAGTCTCCGCCTTGTCTACTACCAAAGCACCTCCCCGCTCTGTCAATGATTTTTGAATAAATGAACAGAGCGGGACAAGGAGGTGACTTTGAATTTAACAATTGAAATTTAAATGAAATTCAATAATGATCCTTGCAACTTGCAAAAAATTACAATTGAATAAAATAAGTGTATATGAATTGATTCATTCCAATCCACTCGCTGCCTCTTCGGGAGATAAAGGGTTTGTCTCCAAGTGGGCCTTGTTAGCATCGGGACGTGCAACGTTATTGGCAGGGGCTTCTGGATAAGTCGTTGTGGGATGGCGTCCGACCGCTCGGAATTGTGATCTGGCCTTTGAGGCACCGCAACTTCATTGTTACTAAAGATCTGAGTTTCTCAGCGAAACCCTTAAATCTTCATCTACTGACCCATGAGGAACTACAGCCAAAATTTGTCTGCAGTCGCCACCAAATACAACAACTTTTCCGCCAAAAGGCAACGTGCTCTTCTCGCCTACTTCGTTACGGCATATACGTCGTAACGTACGATTGACGGCTTCAGTTGCGTATCTGCTAACCAAGATTCTTCATCCCACACAATCATGGAGGCTTCTTGAATAAGCTTCGCCAAATTGAAATGCTATGAAATATAACACACTGTCTTTTGATGAAGATGGCGTGGAATGACGAAGCGTGAGTGTGCTGTGCGACCACCTTTGAGAAAAATCTCCTAAAAACTCGTCCTTGCCGCCCAGGTTTTCATACCCTTTTCTTTGCTCGATATTTAGCTTTCATGCAAATTTTCTTCGCTTATTAGCAGAGTGCATTTCATTTTCTAAAAATTGATAGCGACTCTTGATAAATTCCGGCGTAAACTAAATAGCTAAAAAAATAAACATATTAAAAATCGTACCTTCCATCGTAAAGTTTTTGACACAAAACGCGACTGCTTTATAGTTGCACAAACTTTATTGCTGGACATGAGCTATATTTTGTTGGCCCGCGCATATTGTTGGTCCGATGAAAACTCTTAACAATAAGCGTTACGGAATCATCGCATAGTATAGTAAAATCGGTTGAAACAATTCCACTAAGAAAATTAAGCTGTTTTAACCATTTGCCAAATACTTTGCTTTTCTTTTAATAATTATTTTTGTTAAGACTGTAAAATCCTACTTTTAAACAGGAATAATATCATTAACATTAAGCTGATAAATTCTTGATCTTTTCTAGATTGATAACCGCAATAATTTTTTAATAATAAGAAAAAAGGTGGGAACAAAATACTCGACATGTAAGACGCCGATATTCTGAGCATAATACATGGTCGTTCCGCTCTATTAGGGGCACAATCCGAAACGCGGCTAGATTCTTAGGAAACCCGAAACATACTAAAATGGTATCATATTGAATAAGAAAAATCAAGGTATAATTGCTTTTCCAACTAAGTTAAACCCGGATGAAAACTTTAAATGATCTCATTGATAGCCTGGCCAGGCAAGAAGGTGAGATTAAACCGCGTTCTCAAGCGTGGGTTTTAACGGAACAAATGAGGTTCCATATATAATGCTAAACGTAAGTGTTGCATGAACCCTTTAACTACCAAAAGGGAGGGGACCACCGTAACCTCTTTTGGGAAACCGAAGTTAGAGGACGTTTTCTTTTAAAGGAAAGACCCAAACCTAAATAACACGGAACAGAAGTCCAAGAAGAGAGCGAATAAATTTGTTAGCTCAAGAGTCTGGACAATAAGAGTAATACAGGAGTCCGTATAACCCCCCCCCCCTAACTCATTGGGAAGGCGGTTAAAAAATCAACAAATAAGATATACTTCATAATCTTAAGCGGTAACGATAGAGAGCAAAATATAAAGAAACGATGCAAGGGTGAAAACAGGAAGATAGTTAGAACAAACAGAAAGTTGCACAAAACAAATATACACTTTTGCACGTTTTATTTAAACTTCGTTATTCTTTTTTTTACATTTGTAGCTGTTATGAAATTTGACTGACGGAATTTCTCTGACATTCCTTGTCGCCACAACATGTGCTGCATCTGCTCACGTCATCACCCAAGTGGAGAGTGGATGCGGCGTCAAGATCTGCGTCATGATCAATGGAAGAGGAAGAAGGAAGATGCGCGGAACCAAAAAAGAAGCTATGCTCGGGAAAACGAAAATAACGTGGAGTCATAAGGAGAAAGATATAAAAGAAAAAGTCAGGTGAAAGGCAAGGAGATGGAAAGCAAAAAACCGCCCGAGATAATGATTATCACAAACACGAAAGCAGAGAATATTAACGAACGAAGAATTGCTTCGGCCAGCGAAGATATCAGCAGGCAAGCTTCCGTCAGCTTATAAGTAGAAAGCAGTGCGTCATCGAGTATATTACGTCGAGCGGTATCCCAGTCTCGAGTAGCTAAATCGCCGAGTGATATTTATGCAATTCAGCCTGACTTTAAGGTGAGTAAACTCTCGCTGTGTGACTCATATGCCTCATGGACCGAACTTCACTATTGCCACGTCGAAGTGTTCAAATTTTATCAATTTGGTGGGGGCTCAATTGAATGTCATTTTCGAGTAGAGCTTTTACCTCCGTGATTTCAAGGAGGTGAGCGCTACCAGGGTATTTAAAAGAACAAATAAGTAGCTTATGGCTTAACGGGCTACAAGTCTATCTCTCTTTTAGTGGCAGCTTCATATCCATGCAAGAGCATGTTTAACCCGACTTAAACTTATCATTTTATCTCATGCTATGACTCTCTAATTCTGACTCACGTTTAAGAAAAGGAGAAGTGGGTGATACGGCTGTTTTAGACATATTAATAATTTATGTATTCCGCAATTTTACTGATAAACACGTTGCCTATACTATTTTTTCGTTAGAGTGTTCAAGCAAGGCAATACTCTTCGAGCGTCCGTAAGTGACATAATTTTCTGAAAGATACCTTCCTATGACGACCGCATTTTACGACTTTACGTCTTGGCATCATATTGTGATTTGTGACCCACTTGCAAGAGAAATTTTCACCACATCAGCCATCAGAGCGTGTGATGTGTCAATGTTTTATTTATTGCTCTTGATGTGGTGATTTTTCTGCAAGTGTTTCTCAAGATTTTCCCTACAAATGTTCCAAATGTGCTATCAACATTTCTAGTGTTGTGTACTAGTACATTTCATCAGGAAAGGGGCCTGCCTCTATTACTTTTAGTTCTGTTACTTATGTTAAGTTAATTAATCTTAGCTAAGCTAGTATAAGATGATTTGACAATAAAATATTTATTACTTTGCATCAAAAAACGTCCGTTCTGTCAATGACTATTCTACTGTGTCCTCTTATAATAATCATGACAGAAGCCACATTTTTGTGCTCTATAATTTTGGAATCATTTGTTTTTTCCTTGCTTCTTGTACTTTACTTACCTACCATTGCTGCCCCAAATGCGTGTGTACAGTATTAATTGTAATTAATAAAGATATTTTTTAAATTAAACCACGTTCCATTTTATTTAATCTCCGAACACTGGTAGCAAGGCGTGGTTTTGGTTTGTATAACACATCATTAAGCTTGGCAGATTCTTACTTTGACTAGGGTCGATCTATTCCCAAGCCTACGAGCGCCAACTTCCACTAATGGAAATATCGGATGCTGACACTTCTTGAGACAAAAAGTCTGGACAATTACGTTAACTATAAATTTCCTTTACTAACTTCTGAACTTAACTTTTGTTTAGAGTGGGCTTGCTTGCGGCATTAACTGTTGAGCATGGTTAGCGATGATATAGTCGTTATGCTCCAGGTTGATAACCCATTCACCCTTTAGAAGCTACTCGTTGCTGCTCTGCGAGACCGGATTCAAAGATGCAGGCTGAGATCATGCGTTATCTCTAAACTCTGCATTTTAGTTAATTGGATGACCCAGACGCCTATGTTGCGCATGCTTTGCAGCGTCGCAAATAGGCAGGAGCCGTATCGTTGCGGTTAGATAACAAAATACTGATTGGCCATATGACGGCAGGCTTAATGTCAACCTGAGATTTTCTGTGAAAGCCATCCCTTTTATATCTATAGAAACTTTCTAAAGTCAGTTAAGCATGGTATTCAAGGATGAAAACTGCTGTAATCGCCCTGTTAGCGTGGCCTCATGTATGACTTCTGCGCCGACTTTAATCCCCCCTTCCTCTTCCAGACATCATAAATAACCTGTTATAATTGTGGAGGCCGAGGACATGTTAGGTCTGTTTGTCCCTCTTGGCATCTCCACGCAAACTCTGGTCCCCCTATGGCACGCGTTCTGCCCAGACCACATTCGCCAAATGTGCATACCCCAAATTCGCAAACCAGGTGCAAAAGCGCACAAGAAGAAGCCAGTGGTTAATTTGCTGGATAGTCGACACGGGCAGTTCGTTTCATTTGAACGAAGATAAAAATTTGTGTGAATCCATGCAGAAATGTCATAAAACGAACCATACTGCAGATCCTGGAATGATAATTTACGCTGTCGGTACAGGGGGCGCGAGTGTTTTGCTAAACTCTGGATCTGTTTTAACACCACATGATGCGCTTTATGCTCCTCATGCACGTTATGCACGTTTTAACATGTGTTAATGGGACAATTAACTAAGCAAGGATACTCTTTATTTTTTGGGCCAGGCGGTTGTTCTGTTACTTCTGATCAGGACATATCTGTGGCTGCACAGGCGGCTGTTGTAAATTTACCATTTTTCCCTGTAACATCAGACATCCCCTCAAGTCTCCCAAACTATTTTCAATGGCGATCACATACCAGGATGTTCACAATGCTCTGGGGCATTCTTCGCCAAAAAAGCTTGGCAATGCTGTGAAACACCGAAGTATTCATAGACTTGAAAAGTACCTCTCATTCCTGATGATCAGCCTGGCGTTCCCTGCCTCGAGGCAAGGATGTGCAAGGCCTCTCACAAGTCTGTCATGTTTCAGCAGTCCACATCTTCTCACTGTGGACATTGTAGGGCCCATGCCTACCATGTCTGTCTATGAGAACAAATATCTTTTGATTGCAGTGGACGATAGTACCCGTAAGATATTTGTGTGTGCTGTGTCAACCAAAGCAGAGGTACCACAAGCGCTGATCAACCTAATTAAAAAACTGCAATGATCCACTGGACATAAACTTGTATATGTACGTTCAGATAATGGCACCGAGTTTATCAATGAAGCACTCAGCGAATTCTGTTCGGTGGAAAGAATAACCCAGTAATTCACCATTTCTGAGAAGCCCCAGTCGAATGGTGTAGCTGAAAGAGTAGTCTGCTCTATTTGCGACGAAATGCATGTTCTATTTACTTCGTCTAACGTTCCACGTCATTTTTGGGACCTTGCTGCTGCTATAGCAGCATACAATTGGAATTCTCTGCCAAGAACAGGGCAAACAAGAGCTCTATAAGAGCTGTGGTCCGGAAAAACACCCACTTTTAAACATTTGGATGCCTAGTCTACTATTTCGTGCTAAGGTTACAAGGGTCCAAACTCCAGGCACATGCAAATCATGGAATCTTCATGGGATACCCGGCGTCGTCACCTGGCTATATCATTTACTCGATTGAAGAAGACAAAATGATACGAGCTCGATCTGTTCCATTCCATCCAAGAACGTTACCTTATCTGTCAATGTGCCGCGACCATTATTCACGATTCCGTCAATGCCATAGCTAACATATGATACCAACTCCTCAGACACTTCTCAGATTAACAAAGCAGAAAATGTCAAACAACCGCCGTCGTTTTTTCCAACATCCAACGTTGAGAATTCACCGCCACACCTCGCCCCTGATACGGAGGATCCATCTGCTTCTGCTATAACGATTTCTCCTTTTCCTCCAGTGGATGCACCCGTCCAGTAGGACCTGTCACCACCGACGCAACCAGCCCCTGCGACCCCTCAACAGGAGTTGCGCAGATCGCAAAGATTGAAAGACAAGGCAGAAAGGCATCGAGCAATACTCTGCCATTCCAACCAAATCGACTCCACACTAGAGGAGGCACCGTTAAAGAACCATATGTCGTATAAACAGGCACTCTCTTCTCCTCAATGTTACCAATGGGAAGAAGCTATGATGAGTGAATTGGACGCGCTCAACCTCCATCAAGATTGGGATTAGTCCCGAAGCCTCTAAACACGAAGATATATCGCATTAACTATAATCCAGATGGGTCGGTGTCAAGATTCAAAGCCAGGTTGGTCGCGATCGGATCGTCACAGACGTATGGAAGTGAATATGAACTCACAATTTCCCCTGTATTTCTGATGGAGTCGTTGAGATTACTGTTTGCCATGGCGGCCAATATGGGCATGTCGTTGTACTAGTACGATGTTAAATATGCTTACTGGCATGAATTGATAGATCATACGATATATGTAATGCCACCCAAGGGTTTGTCAATCCACTCAGACAAGGTACGCAAACTCCAATAATCACTATATGGTTTGAAGCAGATGCAGAAGCAGAGCGGGAGATGCTGGTATATGAAATTATATCAGCTTCTCCTCCACTTAGATTTTACGCCATCGCGAGCAGATGACAGTATTTTCTTATATAACAACAACGGATGTTCCATACTCCTTGCTTTATACGTAGATGACATCGTGGCTGCTACAAACGATTTTTCCGTTTTAATGTCAGTGATGACTAGTGTTCGACAGGAAATCGATCTAGTGGATCTTGGGCCTCTACATCACCTTTTAGGTATGCATGTGAGTCAGGAAGGCAATATTCATCAGATTATTCCAGACTCACTATATCAAGCAAGTCCTGCATGACTATAAATTGCATGACATTAAACCTAGAACAGGTACCCTTAGTTCGCATGTGAACCTGGATGAAGTGGCGGACTCACGGCCAGCTGATCCCACAGTCCATCAATCTCTTCTCGGGTCACCTATGTATGTAATGAGATGCACGCGCCCGGATATAACGTATGCTGTAACACGATTCTCATCTTATGCCAGGTCTCCAACTTTATTGCATATGACGGCACTTAAGGGAGTCGCTGCTTATCTAGCTCACACACGTGACGCTTCACACACCTTTGTTCAATCAACGGGTTCGTCGTGTGCGTTTGCCGATGCGAGTTGGCGTGTTACCCCACAGAGCAAGGGTTACTCTGGTATTCTCTATAAATTGGGAGAAAATACCATCTCTTGGTGCTCTAAGAAGCAGCGCCTCGTGGCCTTAGGCAGTTGTGAAGCCGAAATCATAGCTATATCTGAGTGTGTGAAATCATTTCGTTGGTTATGGGACTTAATCATCCAAATAGAATAGGGGGAATAGAACTCTTTCTCCACAACTATATAACTTCTGATTAAACATCTGTCATTGCATGTCTGAGTGCGTTGAAATCTAAGAGTAGAAGGAGTCACATTCTGAGATTGCATAATTACATCTCGCGTAAAATCAATCTTCAGAAGGTGATCCTCAGACATGCCTGCAGATATGTTGACGAAATCTTTACTTGTCCCCACTTTACAAAAAATTTGGAATCAGTTGTCTTTAACTGATCAGGATGACAGACACTAGTTAGAGTTTTTTAATATGTAGAAGAAAATTCTGCATATGTATGGCCGTTCCTTTATCTTTTAGTTTAACTGCAAGTTTGTTTTTTTGTGGTTGTTTAGGCGGGATGAGAGGGTTTCTAAACGCCGGATGTATTTCATATGATGCATTCATTACCTTTTTTTTTTGCTCTTTAACCAGAAGAAAGGCTTCTGCATACATTTCTTTTTAGTGTCCGAGTAAATAAGTCATAGCACGTAACTAGTTTATAGGAATATACATTGCTTACACACTAGTGAGCTCATTGTGAAGTTTTTTTTGCTGGCATGCCGATAGACTTATAATTCCCTAAACATTAATTAAGTGTGCGCACACTATTCATATTCACAATATTCAATTATTTATTTGTTTACTTAACAATAGAAATTTCTTGTATATATGTGTCTCTTAAGGTCCAGACAATAAGATGCTCCCCCAATACCTCTATGCTCACAGATATGTTCATTTATCCTGCACTCGAGTATAATTACAGGGGCATTTGTTCGGGATACCTGTTTTTGTTTGGTAAATGCAAAGCATATCATTGATTATTCATTTGCATTTAATGGAGAATATTGGGTAGATAAATAGTATTGCAGTTATCAATATTTTATTCTTTTATTACATTATATATTGAATTAGTTATAAACGATGTCTGGATTTCTTTTCCGATGTATAGATTGAGTGTTGTAATTTATTTAATTATTGTTGTCGCAAAGTTTACTTTTATGATTTGCGCGTGGTTAGTTTATTAATGTGGCAACTTTGTTCTTTCTCTCGCGGCTAATTTCCTCGATCGCAAACGTTATGCCGTTTAATTATTAGTAAATTATAATTTTATTTTCCTTTTGGTTACATTTTTATACCTCTTGTACTTCTCCTACACTCTACACACGTCCTGTGTAACTAAGACGTCTCATTGATCTCCCAGCCAGTGGATTTGTTTGGTTTTCTTTTTATCTCCCGCAAGTTTATCCTTCTGCTGAAGTAAAATTGTAAGGATCCATGACGTGTTTATTTCACGTCCCATTCACGTTAAGTTTTGTCATCTTCCCTCGACTGTCTTCTATTCTGATTCATCACGAAAAGTTTACCGTCTATGTATGCTGTGAGGAGATGTTCCTTTTTTATGTTTGCTAAGTGAATGGTCTACTTCCCAGCAGGAGTGGATAAACAGAAACCATATGTCCCACTGAGCGTGCAATATGCGCCGTGTTTCGCGCACGAGGTTCTCTCCCCTTTTTTTAATTTCTATTCGAAATTTTTCTCGTGTTGATTTTTTGCACTACTTATGCACGCAGGTGTATATGTATGCATATTTCTTTTGTTTATTTATGTGTTTATTGTATATACACATTTGCAATTTTTATGTAAACTTCTGAATTCATTTTTCTACATTTGTAGCTACATTTTTTTGTGCTCTTCAAGCTTCGAGTCATTTGTTTTTTCCTTGCTTCTTTTGTTTTCCTTAGCTGCCATTGCTGCCATAATGTGTAGTTGCAGTATTAATTATAATAATTAAAAATGTTTTGAAATCCAAACCACGAACCATTTTATTTAATCCTCTGAACACATTGATTCAACAAATTCGTGGATCTGCTTTACGGCAAATTTTGTTCAGCGTTCCAGTACTATTTCTGCCAGGACCTGCAGAATGACTTTTTTTTTCCAGAACCTTCATCACTTCAAGTGATGCCTGCAGAATGGATCCTTTCTGTATTTCCCTCTCCAATACATCCCAAAGAGTTTTTTCTACAGGATTAAGATCAGGATTCTATTTCAGTCAGTTTATATGTTGAAATGACTGTTCATAAGATCACGCGTCCTTGTCGTTTTGGAATATTCTAGTGCCACTGGAAGGAACTCGTTCATAGATGGAATTGACCAGTTAGTCTTTATCTATATATATATAAAATCCAAATACCACTCACCCACTCACTCATCACGAAATCTCCAGAACTATGAAGCCTACAAACTTGAAATTTGACAAGTATATTTCTCTTGGCTTCTAGGTGCTCGCTAAGAAAGGATTTTATTTATTTCTTCTTTTCCATTGTAGATTATTTTAAAAACTCAATTTACCTGGAGCTGAATGGGATTTTTGCCATCCTTAAAAAATTGTGACGTTTGCTTAGGAACTGTGACGTCGTTGTTTGCTTTATTTAATGAAGACTTTGCGATTATTCGGTGAAACAGCATCAACAGTTACTGGAAGTATTTCGCGCAGATATATAATGTATCTTATCAGGTTGTTACAAAAGTTTCTTCCGGTTCTAGAACCCGTGCCCAAGAAGGGCTCATTTTCCGAGGGAGGTGTTCATATGTTTTCAAACAAACTATTGCATTCGATTCCTGGATAAATTTGCTATATTAGTCCAAAAATCAACTTTCTGACTATACATCGGTGAGTGCCATCAACGCGAGCATATTCGAGCAATAATCCTCTAAGAGTATTCTGGAAAGATGAGTGCTGCGCAATGTCATCGAAACATTTCCCAACGTTTAGGTGATGGCACTGTCATTTTACGTACAACAGAAGTATGGTATCGCCGGTTCAGATGCGGAGATAGCACTCTTCAAGATGCACCTCGCTCTGGTCGGCCAATCATGATTTCAGATGGTGATCTACGCCAAGCAGTTGATGAAGATCACCATGTAATAACGAGGGAACTCGCAGAACAGTTCAAGGTTCACTTTTCAACCATTACCCGGCATCTGCATGAGCTGAATCTGTCATTCAATAAAATGTTGGAATATAAATCTAGAAAAAACTTTTGCAACAACCTGATACTTTCTAAAAGGGCGACCAATCTTCGGATCCACTGAACCGATTGCAATGAAATTTCCACACTTACTTATTTTACTACGTAAGTGCTCACTAAGGTTTTTCAAAATTCCATTCCTAATGGAGGTAACCGGGTGAAGGGGGGGGGGGTTAATTACAGTATTTTGTCGCAAGTCCTATGGGGCCTTTTCTTCTTCTTATCTTTTATCTATTCTTTTCAATGTTCTTCAATGTCCTTTAATATCTTTTTACTTTTGATCCGTTGCTCTTACATGTGGGACTTTTTTACAGGGTGACTAGCGACCGGGAATGGTCAGGGAATTTTTATTTTTTAAACCGAGTACAGTCAGGGAATCATAAAATCGATACTTTTGAACAATGTCAATAATATTCTTTCATGACAGCCCCCCTTTTTTGTCTACTAATAATCAGGAATAATTTTACGTAATCTTTTTGCTAGGCACCCTCAATCGACAATCGAACAGTGCAGGTAAAACGAAACGAGTGGTCCGAAAGCAACGCTTTCACTGCCATACTCGTCCAGAAGGTAACCACGGGAAGTACACTGAACTAGGCAAGAAGCCAGATGAAACCTAGTTAAGTCATCCAGAGGATAAGATGGAGTCCTTTCCTATCAGGACGATAGTGTTGATTGTTGATTGACGAGGGACACGAGGAGCTAGGTGATCCAATATTCGGGAAATATCGCCTTTTGGATGTCGTCGAAATTGATGTCCAGGAGGTGGCGTGGCCTGCGATGTCTAAGAAGGCTTCTGAAGGTAAGCGGGTGCTCAAGAATACCGGCAACCAGAGGATTGGGATGGTCCTTCATCTTCGGAAGCAGCTTTTTCATCAATTCCTGGACGTGATTTCCAATGGGAGGTATCTCAAAATCGTCGGCAATAGAAGTATTTGTTGCAACTCTCCTGTCGAGTTGAGCAATGGTCCTCAAGGTAACGTTTTGGAAAGTTTGGAGGTCCTTCCATCTGGACTTACATATTGTGGCCCAGGCAGGCATACCATATAACAGAATGGTCCGGATTACCATTTTATATAGCAAAAGTTTGCTATCTATTCCAAGAGCGCTGTTTCGCCCCAGGAGGGCGACCAGGCTGAACTTTGCCTTCTTAGCCTTATTGATAGCATAGGAGACGTGGTCACCCCAATTTAGCTTAGCATCTATCACCACTCCGAGGTATTTGTAATTCTTCACCCATTCGAGCTCTCTACCCGAAAGAAGGAGAGGCTTCGGTGGTTTCCGAAGTTTCTTGGTAATAAACATAGCTTTGCACTTGTCGACGTTTAGTTTGAGTCTCCACTTAGCAAACCATTTCTCGCACTTATGTAAGGCATTCTGCAATCGAGATATGACATGAGCGGGAACGCGAGCAGTGGTCATGATGGACGCGTCGTCAGCGAACAGATACAGCTTGCATTTTGTAAATGTTGGGAAGTCATGGATGAAAAAGTTGAAGAGTGCAGGGCCAAGAACAGAACCCTGGGGAACACCAGCTTTGACGTCACACGGGGTCGACAAGGAGCAGCCAACCTTTACTCGAAATATCCTGCTCGACAAAAAGGATCTAATCAGAGCAATAAGATCGTCCGGAAATCCACAAGTAATCATTTTGTGTATTAGGCCTTCGTGCCAAACCTGGTCAAAAGCCTTTCGGACATCCAAAAACACAAGACCACCATATTTAGCGCAGTTAAGAGGAGTGTTTAAATCTGCAACAAGCCTCCAGATCTGGAGTTGGCAGGAGTGACCTGGTCGAAAGCCGAATTGCTCTTCACGAACAAGATTGTTAGCCACACAGAAGTCGTTAAATCTCTTAAGAATGATGCGTTCAAACACTTTTGATAGCATAGGTAACAAGCTTATAGGCCTATAGCTGACAGGAAGAGCAGGGTTTAGACCAGGCTTCGGTATGGTAACGATTACAGACTCTTTCCACTTGACAGGAAAGTAACCATGTCTCCAGCAGTCATTCATGGCCCTGGTAATAGTCGCAACAACATTAGGAGGTAAGTTCTTGAGAGTGCTATTAGTGATGGAATCGATACCTGCTGCTTTCCTGCTTTTAAGATGCTTGATGACATCGGAGACTTCCTGAACACCAATAGTGTCCTCACAGGTAGAAATACGATGAGTGACCTCGTATGCGATACATCCATCGTTTACAAGACGAATATTTGGGAAATTATCCGGGTCGTTCTCACCAGGAGTGGTAAATTGTTTAATCAGGGATTCGGCGATCAGTTGAGCTTTATCTTGGTCGCCCGTGACAGCATTGCCATTTGCGGTAAGCAGCGGTGGTAAGTTGATGGGTCTGTTTCCTTTTAGAGCCCTTACAGTACCCCAGAGCGAGTTGTCCTGGACTGACAGGGCCTTTAGCTTTTCGCTCCATCTTTGGTTACGTAAAGATTTAATCTCTTCCTGGACCTTTCGAGCTAGCCTGTTGTATTTCGTCTTAAAGAAGGGAAGTCGTTTACGCTGCCATAACCTTCTATAGGAATTTCTTTCAAGTATGAGACGCCTGATGTAAGTAGGGAGGTCGAGATGTTCAGGACGCTTTCGATCAGTGGTGAAAGTACTGGAAGCCGTAGCATCATTGATAACACGAGTAATAGAACTGATATTTGCATTAATATCCTCGTTGTCAATAACCTCCTTATATGGAATGCTGTTTTCTCTAAGGATATCCCTGAAGAGTTTCCAGTCTTGTTTGGAGCGAAGCCCAATCTTTACATCGATGCTTAAGCCCTCAAAGATAAGCATCACTGGACGGTGGTCAGAGGATAAGTCGTCGACTGTGAAAATATTATAGGGCTTAAAGAATCCTTTAAGAACTACAACGTCCAGCACGTCGCTGACAGGAGAATGGTCGCAGTAGTATGTGTCATCAAGGGGTCCAGCAACAAAGGTGTCAATCTCGTTTAGAGTATATCCATAGAGGATATTGCCATTTTGGTTGGAGCATTTGGAGTTCCATGTAGGGTGCTTAGCATTAAAGTCTCCCGCCATAACCACTGGAATGGGCTCAGAGAGCAGCTCATCAAGCTCGCACGGTCCAAGCTTGTGCCTAGGAGAATTATACAAAGAGGTGAATTTAATCTCACCTGCGTCGGCGTCATTTATTATCACGGAAACAGCTTCCATTCCTACATAATTCGGAGTGACAGTCTCACGATGATCAATGCCATCCTTGACAATGATAGCTGCTCCACCAAATGCTTGACTGGCGTTGCTACCCAGAGGTCGATCCTTTCGATAAACATGATAACCCGGCAAGTTAAAAGCTTGAGTTGATCTCAGGTGCGTCTCACACACGAAAGCTATGTCAATGTTCCAATTAATGATGAAATTGTAATATTCGATGCGCTTCCGATAGGCACCCTATCATTCCTAACGTTTTTATATTTCACTTTCATATGTTTCATCCTATTACATTTTTCTCGCCGCCCCCTTATTATTTCCTATTTGTCCTCCGTCTTGTCCTATCCCAACAGTTCGTCTAATTAATCTCATTTGTTCTCTTGTTTGTCAGCCAATAACGCCTTACTATTCCCCATGCAAACTATAGATAAACCCGTCCGTTAGTACTAATTTCATAACTTTAGGATAATTCTCTAATATTCTCTTTGCTTTTAGAGAATTATCCTTTTTTGCTTTGATAAAGGATAGGCTCTATCCGAAACGTCAGCTCTTTATTTGATTTTTTAGTTTTATTTTGATTATACTTATATATTTATTATTTTGTTATTTGTTAATTATTATTTTATTTTTCAGTTGTATTTATTAACTATTTGTTATAAAAACATGTAATAAATAACGTAAAATCTGCATTTGCGATATAGATTTATACTTTGTCTCGATTATCTGATTTTCTTAAGTCAGGTGGAGAAAGGGGGGGGGGGAAGTAAAAATAATAAAGTATATAAAGAAGCTGGTTGACTGACTCATCAACTCACAGCAAAATTTACTGAAGCCACCGACTCGAAACTCGGTGAGGTCATAGGACGGATAGCGTAGGGGCGTGTTAAAACGGGGTTTTTCGAAATTCAGACCCTTGCCCACCCAGGAGGACAGAAAGGAACTGCACGTTCGGTCGCTTGGCTTTGCCCCCAATAAACGGAGATCTTCGAAATTTTGTAGGATGGTTTCTAGCTACCGTTCCAAAAAAGTGGTTTCCCCGTTTTTCGATATTCGAATTTTAAGGGTGCGAAAACTGATAAAATCGATTTTCGGGGGCGTTTCACAAAATTTTCTGATATTTCGATGCAACTTCGCGGGGAATAAAGAGAAAGCAACGAAATCCGGTGGGAAGGTCTCGGGGATGTTTTCGCTCTGTGAGGGGCGCCAGGAGAGTCCAAAGATTGCCCCCCCCCCGTTTTGGAATTCAAGATGCCATAACCAAAACGGTGTCCTTTTGTATGGCTACGTGCAAAAGCAATCTGATATTATTGCAGTAGGCCCTGTGGATGATACATATTATTGTGATCATTCTCCTTCAAGCGATGTACTTGATATTGTGTTGTTGAAGGGCTTCTACAAATCATTCAGTATCTATACTGTCAATGATCTATCCTCAGACCATAAACCAGTTGCACTAAATTTTGATAACGTAAACATTGACCTCAAAGAAGAACTGAGGCTCAAACAAGACTGGAAATTTTTTAGAGAAATTCTCAAAAAAGATGACGACCCACTAAATAACGTACATAGTACGAGCGACATAGATACCAATGTGAAAAGGCTTACTGAACGTATAAATGCAGCTATTGACTCTAGTGCTTCGCCCTTAGAGTCGAAGCGAGCTGATCACCTTGATCTCACCCCAGAAATCAAACAATTAATTGAGCAAAGGAATAAGGCTAGAAGGCTGTGGTACCGAACTCGTGATTCATGGCTTAAGACCAAGTATAATAGGCTCACAAGAAGAGTTCACGAGGAGGTAAAAGCACTTCGTAATGCCAGATGGAATGATAAAGTTAAGAGTCTGTCGACCCACGATAACTCTATGTGGTGCATGGTTCGAGCCTTGCAAAACAAGAAAGCCATAAATATCCCACCTCTGTTAGCCCAAAATGGCAAATTCATCACGAATGATGATGATAAAGCGCAGCTTATTGCAAGCTCACTTTCAGAACAGTTTGTCACGCCTACTGATGGTCGGCAAATAGGACTTGATATGTCCGAGAAAGTAAAATCCTGCATAACTGGCTTCTATAGTATTCACGGCAATGAATTCCCAAAACATAGCATTGATGTAAATGAAGTCCTAAGCATCATTAAAAATTTAAAAACGAGAAAAGCTCCAGGTAAAGACTCTATTAAGAACACTGCTTTGAAAAATTTACCTCCAAATACAATTCAAGATATTGCAAAAGTAATTAACGACTGCTGGAAGAACACTTACTTCCCGGATGCTTGGAAGCAATCAGTTGTCTTAAGCATTCCTAAGCCAGGACAAAATCCTGCAAATCCTGTTAGCTACAGGCCCATCAGCTTGTTACCATCAATTTCCAAAATCCTGGAAAAAACAATTCTCAAGAGATTCATTGAGCACTGTGATGCCAACGATCTCATCCGCGATGAACAATTTGGCTTTCGCTCAAACCATTCCTGCCAACTCCAAACATGGAGGCTCGCAGCGGATATCAATGAGCCCCTTAATCTCTCTATGTATTGTGGGGTCGTTTTCCTCGATGTACACAAAGCTTTTGACCAAGTCTGGCACGATGGTCTTATTTTTAAAATGATTATGGATGGATTTCCTCAAGACATAATTACTCTGATACACTCGTTTCTCTCCAACCGGTTCTTTCAGGCCAGAGTTGGAGATAATCTATCTCCTATGTATGAAGTAAAAGCTGGTGTCCCACAGGGTTCATTCCTGGGGCCAGTATTATTCAACTATTTTATGCGAGACTTCCCAAGTCCTTCTAAATGTAAGCTCTTTTTTTACGCAGATGACGCTGCTATACTGACCTGTGCTCGTCAACCAGCCGTAGTAGTCTCGCGGCTGCAGAAGGCTCTAAAGGAGTGTGAAAGCTGGTTTAGCAAGTGGAGGCTAAAATTGAATGTAGACAAATGCAAGGCGATGTTTGTCTCCAAGAAGAGAAAGAGATCATTAGATTCTCTAACACTATATGGCAAAAAACTGGACTGGGTTGAAACTTATAAATATCTTGGTGTTGTTATTGACTCTAAACTTACCTGGACTCCCCACGCAACTTATGCGTTGAATAAGGCCAGGAGAGCCAAGTTTAGCTTGATTGCTCTGCTGGGCCGGAATAGTGCTCTAAACATTGATAATAAACTCCTACTCTATAAGGTCATTGTTCGGACTATCTTTACCTATGGTATGCCCGTCTGGGCCACAATATGTAAAACTAGATGGAAAGAACTGCAAACGTTCCAAAACGTTACCCTTAGGACTATTGCGCAAAAAGATCGGAGAATTGTTCGCAATTCCTCCATTTATAATGACTTCAACATGACTCATATTGGCAAATACGTTCAAGGGCTCATGGAATTCATGCTGCCCAATATAGAAAATCATAGCAACGAGCTAGTCTCGGGCATTTTAAAGCATCCTATGCATAGAAAGAGATATCGTGATCCAAGGCATATACTTGATATTAATTTTGAAGACATTGATAATGTCTTATTTCCAGATTACTGGACTTCATAGGTCGTGTTTTATCTAATACTAGTGGTCTGCTTCTAGTCTAGACAGTCGTCAATCAAATTTTCCTCCACCAAGAGGAGGCAATTTTCTTTCATACTTTGGATGACCCTTGTGGGTACATCAGGCTTCTTTTCTAGCTCAGTGTATTTCCCTTGGAATATGATTATGAAGGGTGAGATTATGGAAGCTATGCTTCAAGTTCCACTTGAATACCGATACACTACACTGTTCGATTGTCGATTGTCGATTACTAATTTCATAACTTTAGGATAATTCTCTAATATTCTCTTTGCTT